>WOXC01006937.1:0-473493 GCA_011680675.1 Gymnobelideus leadbeateri
TATCGTCTGTTGAATCGGACCAATCGAAGGCACGACAGGCCCTCGAGGTTGCGGCTTCCATGCCAACCGAAGCGGGCGTGCTGGGAGCCAAAGGAGCATCGCCATGGAGACCCCAGCGGACACGCTCCCAGCGGACCCAGGGCTACCCTCGGGCGTTCTGGCTCGGGAAGCTGCGCTAACGGGCAGCAGGAGGCGGGAGGCAGGCGGCGGGCGGCGGCTGGCCGTGACCGGGCCCCCGCGCTGAACAAGCCCGGTGCCTCCCCGGGGACGGGTGTCCCCCGGGACCGCCAAGCCACAGGCTTGGCCTGCCGCTCAGCCTTTTCCTTCTCCGGGTGGTCGCTCAGCGATGAAAGAGTGCTCCCCTTAGACCTCGGCCCTAAGGCTTTCTGGAGCTTTGGAAGGGGCAGCCTCTGTGATGAGCCTGTTCCCCGCAACAGCTGCGAATTCCCTCCCTCTAACGTATTTCCCGCAGCCTGCTCCCGAGGCCCGAGAAGCCGAGAACTTTGGCTTGGAAGAGCGACGCGAGGCCCCCTAGGCCCGAGAGCTGGGTCCAGCCCCGACGGGGAAGGCCCGAGGCGCACCCAAGCAGCCCAATTTAGCCGGTTAAACTCAAGCACCTCCCAAGCCTCCCCCCTCCCCCAGTCTGTTCTCCCCACCCGCTCCCCCGGACCCACTCACCTATCCATCCTCCTAGGGAGGCAGCAGTTTAGCCAGGGGCCTCTCGGTTCACGTCAGTTTCATGCATTCAAAATGATGTCGGGTCTTGGACACAGCGTCCGCCGCCTAAACATCCCGGCTTCATGCCAATGCTGGTCCTCCTGAGATGCGGAGGCCTAAAGTTTGGGGGGTGCGCGAGGCCTTCCTCCCGACGCATCCTGGCCCTCACAGCGCAAAGGGGCACCTGGAACTCAGCTATAGGGGTCCCCAGGAACAGGAAGGAACGAAGGCGACAGGAACGAGGCCTGGAACTCTCCGTGATGCACGGTGGGGGGTGGGGGACTCGGAAGGAGGAGAGGACCTGACAGTGGTCCATATCTGGAACGCTTGAAGTATGCGAGTCCCACTAGTCCAAATGAAGTGCTGGGTGAGGACTGGCAAGCCTTCAAGGTGAGAAGCAACAAAAATAATAATGATAACTAGTAATAAAAATAGTAAGTAATAATAATAGCCAGCATTGATATACCGTTCAACATGTGTTGTCTCATTTGATCTTTACAACCCTGGGAGACAAGGTGCCATTAGTATAAGTATTATCCCTACTTTACAGATAAGGAAACTGTGGCTGAGAGATGTTACTGAGACTTGCCCAGGACTGCACAGCTAAGAAATGTCTGTCATGATTCGTGATCCCAGGGTTAGCTGTCTGTCCACTAGGCCACCCAGCTATTCATTTCCTCATTAATTTTGAGAAATAAGTTTGCAAAATCTTGAAGACTTTTCATTCTTTCTAGTATCTCCAAAAAACAGAAATATGTGGCCAGATTGATTGGCAGGGTACCTGTCTTTCTAAGGAGTGTGCTTCCTCTTTTTAAGAAAATATTTTTATTCAGCTTAATTATTAAAGGACTGTCATTTCATCCTAATCTAGCTGTGTGGTGTAGGCTCACTTTAACAAGAAGTTTACCCAATCAGCCTTATTTTGTTGTTGTTGCTGAGATTTTAAAAAATATTTCTTTGGGAATCTCTAAGTCTCTCATTCTTCTCTGATGAACTTCAGATGTTTTTATATGAAAATGCAATACTAAAGTCTTATGAGAAAGATGATGGGCTCCAAAACATTTTTGCATGAGTCACTGTTGTTTGAAGGAGGAAGAATTAGAAGAAATCTATCCTGGACTGTATGCTGAGCATTGTGGTTCACAGACACACATTTGGAAAGGAATGTGGAATCAGACTATACTTTTTCCCCTCCTGAATTCTAAATGATAGACTAATTTTAGAATAATAAAAATCTCTGACATTAAAAAGAAAATCACTTTTTTTAATCCTGGATTGAGATCAAGCTTCAGTCAAAATAGCAGTCATTAACAGAAGCAATTGGAGAAAGCCTTGGTTACTGTTTAGTTGTAGCAACAGATACTAAGAGGGACTTTAATGATTTGCTATTGCTAGGTTTCTGTGCCTAAGAGTCTTCCTCTTCTGCTCTGTGGAGAGCTGTTCTAGGGCTTCCTGGGCATCAACCACCCCATGACATTGTTGTGATTTCTAGGGACGCTGAGTACCCCCCCAGCAGGGACTTGTGGGCAAGCAGCTTTCCTTGTGAACTCCTCCAGAGATTGACAAGTATTCGGTAAAGAGATTAGGATGGTTTTTCAGAATAGGAAATCTGCCTCAGCAGATTTTAAACACTCCCATCTGTTTCCTTACAAATGGTTCAGAGCCCTGATTTGCCTAGGCCCAGTGTATCACAACCTCACTTTTTTTTTAGTATCAAAATAAGAGAGGAGGACTATTATAGAGTTCTGAAGCTCTGACATAAACCTCGTGGTTTAAGTTCTTCTCTTAAGACCCCAAGTGAGTAAAGGACATAATTTACAACAAACTTTCCTATAGAAGCAGCAATTTGGACTGGGTGTTCACTGAACAAGAATCATTAATTCATTCAATATTTACTAAGGATGAACTCCATGCTGGAAGGAGTTCAGAGAAATAACCTAGTCCAATGTTTCCTTTTTTTTTAAGCTTGTAAAAGTATCTCTAAACTGGACATAATACCCATAATGGAAATCTGTCCACTATCACCCCTATCCTTCCCCACATTTACCCCCAGCCAGTATTAATTCACTATTATCTGTCCATCCATAGTCCCAAATCCCAACTTTATCATACTTATGTGCCCATGATACACTCACAACAGCCATTCTCCCTGCTCACATCACCAACCTGATTAAAAATTGGCAAAGGGAAGTGAGAAGACAGGGCAAAACTCAATTAATTGACAAGCATTTATGAAACACCTATTTTGTGCCAGGTGCTGGACCAAGCACTAGCAAAACAAAAATCAAAGGGTCCCTGCTCTCAAAGAGCCCACGTTCTATTAGAAGAGATTCATGTACACAAATAAGCAGATACAAATTAAATGCAGCCTAAATTTATTTTGGAGGAGGGCACTGGAAGCTGGCATGTGAAGAAGGCCTCCTGAAGGTGTGACTTGAGCAGTTTGTAAAGAAACAAGGGATTCTATAAATCAAAGTATCTTTGGATTATGCCAATATCCTGGAAAAGTAGTTGGAACCAGTGGTTAAGCTAACTCTTAACCACACTCAAACCACACCATATTGAAAACATAGCCAACAAATAAGAGTATCACATTTGTAAAGATTTTTGTATGCCTTCAGTGTTCTTTAATAATTCAAGCTAATTTAATAAACCAATGGCCAAGCCAAATATAAAGATTAGCACAGCATTGAAAGTATTGCAGCAGGTTACTTTTAAGTTTTCCAATAAGCAATATGGAATGCTGTTGGTTCTTATTTATAAAGCACATCTAATTATAGGACTACTGAAATGACATTTGGTATTCAGATTGTTACCTTATTGTAGTTTCCCACAACTGTTATAGTTCTTGTAGTTGGTTATGTTTTAAATTAGAAAATAATCACATTGAAAGAATATGATGAACAAGACACATTTGAACACAATTCAGCCTCACAGAATCTATGCTAAAGTTCATTGTAGTCAGTCTGTGATGACTTCTACTTCAGTTTGTTCTTCACTATGTTTTTAGATATTTATAAGAATAAAAATATTAGAACTAGCACATTTAAGGAATGGTCTGTTTCATTTTTCCCAGTGCTGACTGTTGCATTACACATAGCAATGAGAGTTAGAAAAGATGTCAGCAGTCATGTAGTCCAGCCCCCGAGTTGTACAGATAAGGGAACTGGGGCCCAGAGAGGTTAAGTGATTTGCCCGATATCACACAGTCAGTAAATAGCAGAATCCAGAAACTGAATGCAGTATGTTCAAATACCATGAACATACTCTCTCCTATATCTATTAATTTTAAAAGTATGCCTTAAGAGGGAGCTAGTTGGCACAGTGGAAGGAGTATTAGTCTGGTACTCAGGAGGATGTGAGTTCAAGTTGAGTAAGAGAAGTGAAAACTTCTCAGACTATACTCTAAAATCTAGTAAGGCTTTTCATGGGAAACAGGCCCAAGTTCCCCTTCACACCGGAAATCACACGATTTACAAAGACTCAAATCTCAGAGCAGTAGGGAATCACCCCTCTCCTCAGTGACACCTCAGCATAAGATATGCCAAATAAGGACAGAAGTGCTTTCTCAAATGTACATTGGGTGGTCTGCTGTTTTCTTGTTCTAGTACTTGAGGTAGATTGCCCTGCTTAGATTGTGCACTTGACTTCTAGCCAATGAAAGAAAAGGGTCAGGACTCCAGTTATTGGGGTTCCTGGACTCCCTGAACTCCTTGACCTTCCCCCCCCCCCCCGCCCCGGTTGCTTCCAGATGGATCCTCAGATTTCTATTGTTCTGTTCTATAGAAAATGTGAAAATGGAAACCATGATTTGCTTGAGATCCGCCCTCCTATTTTTCAGATAATCAGCAGAACTGTATGAGGATTGGCTATATTGGCTTGTCATACCAAGAATCATTTGTGGTGACAAGAGTAAACCTGTCTGGTTGTGCAGAAAAATCACCACCTCGGAAGCCAATTAAACTCATAACAGCTTTGAAACAGATCCTGAGCCATTTGTTGGTTTATGGACCTTCAAGATGTATCCCAGTGTTCAAAGACTTCCCTGATGTAGGTTATGAGCCTATGGACACATCCTGTTTTACCTCATCTGCAGAGACTCCCTTAATTTTTTTTTCTTTTTGGAGGGCAGTTGGGGTTAAGTGACTTGCCCAAAGTCACATGGCTAGTAACTGAGGCCAGATTTGAACTCAGGTCCTCCTGACTCCCAGGCCAGTGCTGTATTCACTTCACCACCTAGCTGCCCCTCCCTTAATTTTCTTTATGGGGCTCTTGGAATATCCTGGTTTTTGAGACATCTTTTTATCAAGCATTGAATTGTGAACTGTTTATCTCCAGGAATGCTTTCATATTTGGGTGTCAAAGGGTCACAGTTATGACACCTGGAATTCCTCATTCCACCCTCCCCTTGGAGTGGAGCTCACTGACTTATTCCTTTGTTTTTTTTTGTTTGTTTGTTTTTTGTTTTTAATAAAGCAATTTGGGTTAAGTAACTTGCTCAAGGTTACACAGCCAGTCATTATTTCTGTGTAGGTGCTCATTTTCTGACAGATCCCGGGTCATCCCAACTCTGGGGCCGATGCTCTTACTCACTGCGCCATCTAGCCACCCCATGACTTATTCATTTGTAAGCCCACCTTTCCCCAAAAATTCTTTACCATCCTTTCTTTATAAAGTATATAAACTCTTCCCACTCATTACCTGGTGTCCTGTTGAGCATGGGCTGGACAGTACCTATGAGCACATTATTTTTTTCTTCTCTATGTAATAAAAACTTTAATTTAGCAGGCATTATCTTCCTCTGGCTTTCTTCCTTTTAGGGAAAAGGGGGATTTAAATCTCAAGAACTGGCCTTTGTGTTTTTGGAGTATCATCTCCTTTGGGGAAAGAAAGATCTAAATTCCTCAAGAGAGTATGTGCCTCAGTTTACAAAGGGCAGCTTTTCAGGAGGCTAATTATCCTCTGAGCTGTGGCCATGGACAGAGAGACATTTTCTTGAGGCTGAATGATGGACAAGTCCAAGGCTAGACCTGATCCACAGGTCAGTGTGCCCCCTCCCTGCCTCAGTGCTCTTCCTAAAATGTTTCAGAGCAAGGTTTTTCTTTTTCTTTTTGCTTTTTTTTGGAGGGCAATTGGGGTTAAGTAACTTGCCCAAGGTCACACAGCTAGGTTTTTATTTGTGTGTGCATTAAGTGTCTGAGGCCGAACTGAACTCAGGTCCTTCTGACTCCAGGGCCGACGCTCTATTCACTGCACCACCTAGCCGCCCCTAGAGCAGGGTTTTTCTATCAAGACAAGAGATCCCTACTGAAAGTCTTCTATGGGCCTGCCCAGACCTGTCCTAGGCCCTCGGAGTAGAGAAGAAGAGGAGAGAAGGCAAACAACATAGGCCCTGTACCCAAGGAGCTCAGCCCTGTAAATGGGTTTGTGAACCAGATGACACTGTAGGATCTGCTTCTGGGGTACAGACAGATACCCTTTCAACTACTTAGAGACTCCATCTCTCACTTCTACCAGAAGCATTAGTGTCCTAAGGAATGGGCCTGATTTCTTCCTTTTGGCCCCAGAAGTTGAACTGGGAACAACAGCTAGAAGTGATTGGGAGGACTAGTTAGTCTTCCTGCCCAGAAGAGCTGCCCCAGGTGTGATAGGCTGCCTCAGAAGGGGCCAAGGCCTCCTTCTACTGAAAGCCTTCAGCCGGAGGTAGGATGACTATGTGTCACTGATGTTTTACACATTTTATAGGTTTCCTTTTAGGTACTGGTTGGACTAGATGGTTCCTGAATTCACTTACAGTTCTGAGGTTCTCTAAGGAAGCTGAGTCCTGGTGAAACTGTCCAGTATGAGGCCTCTCCCTTCCCTTCCTTCATCCTCAGAGCTCTACTGCATCATCACTCACTCTCTTCTCTTCCTCTGGTCACAGAAGGAGAGGCCTCTCTGTTGAGACTTATTTCTCTTCCTGTGCCACTGATCCTCTACCCTTTCTTCCTTCTTTTGATATAACTCTGCTCCATAATCAACTGTTCTGTAACACATCTTCAGTGTCTCCTTCTCCAGTGGCTCCTTTCCATTGTCCTAGAAGCATGCTCAAGACTTTCTAATCCTAAGGTTTTCCATGATATTTTTACTTGTCAAGATATTTGGAGATACCCTGTTTCATAGGGCTAAGGCCCTGCAAGCAGGCTGTGCCCTGAGCTTGGCATAATAACTATCCTTTGTACCAGGTTTTCACTCAAGGCTTTATGATTTTCATATTAATCAATAACTGTTTAGTTTTGTTGGAACTCCCCCTATTTCCCAGAGACAGAAGCAGCTGACTTGCTGCAGCCTAAGGCCATACATCAAAATCTCCTGACATGCCAAGAATTCCTAAATTCTGTGCTTGTGTAACCCAACTAGATTCTGCACTCCTGTTCCCATTACACTAACTCTGGTTCTGTACCCCACTGAATAATCACAATGCTCAAACAAAACTTATGCAATGATTTTAGAGACTGTTTCCATGAGACACAAGAATTCCTGCATCTGTCCCAAGAAGTGACAACCATGGGAAATTCTTACTCAAGACCTAAGAGTGATTATGTGGTGGTCCAGCCCCTTTGTGGTTTTGCATGTATATAAACCTTGCCTCTGCCAGAAGCCCTTCTTGGGGGGGGGGGGGGGTAGGAAGGGAACTTCCACTTGAAAGCATTTTTCTCCCTCTTAAGGAAATTAAACTTCTGCTTGATTCCTGATTCTACAGTCTCTAGACTGCTCTTTTAGGCTTCTGCCACTCACAGGCTGGAGGCCAGTTTTTGTCCAGTTGACATACCCATCTCCAGTAAATCTTCCCTTCACAGTTAAAACTGAGGTAAAATTTGCCTATCCCCAAAATGTCTCTAGTGCCTCATACCACCCTTTTCTTCTATGACCTTCAATCTGACTTTCTTGCCTTACACTGTTCTATTGAAATGTACTCTCCAAAATCACCATTGTGTACCTATCAGATTGACTAATAATGACATAAAAGGAAAATGATGGGTGTTGGAAATTTGGGGAAATGGGAATATTAACGAACTGTTGGTGGAGTTGTGAACTGATACAACCATTCTGGAGAGCAATTTGGAACTATGCCCAAAGATAAAACTATGCATACCCTTTGACCTAGCAATACCACTCCTAGATATAGATATCCCAAAGAGAAAATAAAAAGGGGGAAAGGATCCACATGTACAAAAATATTTATAGCAGCTCTTTTTGTGGTGGCAAATAATTGGAAATTGAGGGGGTGTCCATCAACTAGGGAATCATTGAACAAGTTGTGCTATATGAATGTAATGGAATACTATTGTGCTATAAGAAATGACGAGCAGGTGGATTTCAGAAAAACCTGGACTTATATGAACTGATGCTGAGTGAAGTGAGCAGAACCAGCATAGCATAATAACACAATAACAGCAACATTTTACAATGATCAACGTTGATAGGCTCTTCTGAGTAGTACAGTGATGCAAGACAATTCCAAAAGGCTCATGCTGTCAAATGCTATCCACATCTAGAAAAAGAACTATGGAGTCTGAATGCAGATTGAAGCATACTGTTTTCACTTTTTTTGTTTTTTTTTTCTTTCTCATGGTTTTTCCTTTTTGTTCTGATTCTTCTTCCACAATATTACTAATATAGAAATATGTTTAATAGAATTGTATATGTACAACCTATATCAGATTGTTTGCCATCCCTGGGTGGGGAAATGGGAGGGAGAAAAAAATTGGAATTCAAAATCTTATAAAAGTGGATGTAGGAAACTATCTTTACATGTATTTGGAATAAAATAAAATACTATTAAATAGAAAAAAACAATAACAACACCACCAACAAAAACCAAAGTCATCACTGACCTCCTAACAAATGGATCCTGTGAACTTCCTCTGAGTCGTCATTGTCCTTGACCTCTCTGGACTATCCAGCATTACTGGCTACCCCAACCCCCTCTCAGTTATTTTCTCTGTATTCTCTTCCCTTGATTTAAGAGATAAGACGATCTTCTGGTCTTCCTCCTGTCTATCTGAAGGTTCCTTCTCTGTCTCTTTTCTTGAATCTTTATCCCTACCATATTAAGTAAAGGTGAATGTTGGCCAAAGCTCTGTCTTTGACTGTGTTTGTTCTCAACACTTGTACTTTTGACAGTTTTATTCCCCCATAACTTTAATTACCACCTCAAACTGCATGATTTTCAAATCTTCATCTCCAGGCCTGAGTTTTCCTCTGTGCTCAAGACCCTCATCTGCACTTTTCATCAAGAAGTCTCCATCCAGATGGTTTTCAACATTTCACACTCTCCATACCACACACTGAGTTTATATTTGTCCTTCTTAAGCCTGCTCCTCCTTCTGATTTTAGGATTTTAACTTTAGGGGCACCATGATGCACTCATTCGTCTTTGTTTGAAGAATGTCTGATGCCCACTATCTCTCTCACCTTGAACATCAAAACCACTGCCAAATCTTCTTCATTCTGCCTCCAGAACAGCTTCCCCAGCCTTCCCTTCCTTTTTATTCTCACTACCCTGGCACAAGTCCTCCTTAACCCCTGCCTGAAATCTTCCATTAGCTTCCATACATGATTTCCCAACTCCACTCCCTCCCTCCCTCCTCCACCAACTGCCAGACTCATGTGCCCAGTACATGGCCCTGCCCTCCAAAAACTTCAGGGACCCTTTGCTATGAAACTCACCCTGCTCAGCTTGGCCTTCATACTGGGGTAAACCCCCCCAATCTGGTGTCATCCTACCATTCTAACCTTATCCCTTCTTCCTCCATGAGATCTGGGCTTTTGTCAGACTGGACCAGACCTTGTGCCCTAACAATGCCCTGCTCTTCCTGCTGCCATGCCTTTGCTCATGCAGTTCCCAGTGCTGGGAATGCCCTTCCTCCTCCTTTTCCTTTAAAGGCTGATTTGATCACCACCACCTCTAGGAAGCCTTCCCTGATTCCTGTGTCACTAATTCCTTCCCCATCAATCTTCACATCTCATTTCATTTTGTACCCTTTTCATGCACTCATCTTGTATTATTGTATATTACAGTTATTTCTCTTGCTTCCTTATCCTAAACTCTCTTATTTCTAGACTGAGCAATTTGAGGGCAAGGGGAATTTGTCTGATGATCTAAACTTTCTACCTCCCCCACCAAAGTATAGGGACCTGTATACAGCTGGAATTAACTAAATCATATGGGATTGAACTAAATAAATAAATGTAGATTGAACTAATATTAAAATAAAAGTTTTGGGAATTGAACTAAATTATATCCCAAATGATCTATTGTTCCAGAGAGAGGGAGGTCCAGATTAGTTTGATGAAGAAATCTCCTGAAGTGTGCTGGCAGTATATGAAATCCCACTGCATATTTCCATTGGATTGGAAAAAATGACCATAATTTACATAATTGTGAATTAAAATAGTATAAACTGAAATGTATTAAACTGGTACTAATTGGGACCTAGGTATGTGCATCAATACATTAAAGAGCATATGATTTTGTTGCTGTGGGCACAGCTATGCAGGTCTTTTATAATGAAGTTGACATGGAGAGTTTCAGTGACATGCCCATGTTTGCACAGACAATAAGAGTCAGAGGCAGCATCTGGACCCAGTTCTCCCTGACTTTAAGCCCAGCATTCTACCCAATCTGCCAGACTCCCTTTATTATTTTTAAAGCAGTTTAAGCATCATATCTCTTCAACTCCATCAAGAAATGTGGCCAGGTTTTCTTCCCTTCTCTTCCCTTATAGCCTCACCTATCACAGGTCTGGGCACAGAGAAGGCATCTAGTAAACATTTATTGCTATGTCACTTCAGATGCAGAAGACAGTCAAGAAGACCTTAGTATCACACTCAGGGGATGACTTTTGAGTGCCAGGTGAGGCCTGCCATCTTTGTAAAAGAGAATAAAGAGTATAAAATCATCCCCATTTTTTGAGCTCCGGGACAGAGGGGAGGCCTCCATAACCTTTTTTTTCTTTTTTTAAACAAATGCTTTATTAACTTCTGTTTTACATCATTCATTTCTGCCAGATTTTGAGTTATAATCATTTTCCCCCTGTTATTCCCCTACCCAACCTCCCAGAATAGCAGTCCCACAAGATATCACTTCCTCTAATCTGCTCTCTCCCATACCTTCTCCCATACCCCCTTCGACTTTTCCATTAGAGGAAGGTGAATCTTTGTGTCCCAATGCCTGCACATCTTATCTCCCAATTATAAGCAAAAGAGTATTAATAATAGTATTTATATATATTTGAAACATTTAATGTTAAGACCTCGAATTTCAGATCCATTTCCTTCCTCCCTTGTCACCCATTCCCTCTGGGGAGATAAGTAATTCAGTATATGTTGTACATGTCTAGCTATGCAAAACATTATCATAGTAGATATATTGTACAAGGCTGCTTATAATTCCCTCCCACTCATCCCACCCCCCACCTGGTCCATTCCCTACATGATCCTGTCCCTCTTCTATAGTGGGTACTTCCAACCTCCCCTCCCCCCAAGGATGCCCTCCCATCCATCATCCCTCCTCTCATCCCCCTTCCCCCTATCCTGCTGCAGGTTGAGATATCCCATTTAGTATGTATGTCATTTTCTCCCTGAACCAAATTCAATGGGAATGTGGTTTTGTCTTTTTAGCCTTCCTTATTCTCCCCCTCCTTTGCAACCACTTCCCCTTGCTTCTTCTACATGAGATAGTTTACCCTACCCTGTCTCTCCCCATCTCCTCTTGCCACTTTCCTCTCTCACCTCATAATTTCATCCCTTGAGTATTCTCCCTTCCCAACAAATTCAACCTATGCCCTCTATCCATATATAACTGTCACCATATACACACACATTCACATATGTATTCATATGACCACACACCCTTCTTCCATTGTTTTCATAGTGAGAAAGATATCATCAGTCACAGTTATTGCTTTTCCATATAGGAATGTAAATAGTTCAACTTTGATAAGTTCCTTTTGATTTCTTTTCCCTGATTACCTTCTCAGGCATCTCTTCCTTCTTGTGTCTGGATGTCAAATTTTCTATTCAATTCTGGTTTTTTCCTCAAGAATGCTTGAAAGTCCTCTATTCCACTGAATGACCATATTTTCCCCTGAAACAAAATACTCAGTTTTGCTGGGTAGGTGACCCTTGGGTTCATTCTCAGATCTTTTGCCCCCTGGAATATCATATTCCATGCCCTTCGATCCCTCAGTGTAGAAGCTGCCAGGTCCTGGGCTATTCTTATTGTGTTTCCACAATATTGAAATTGTTTCCTCCTGGCTGCTTGTAGTATTTTCTCCTTGATCTGGGGATTCTGGACCTGGCTATAATATTCCTGGGAGTTTTCTTTTTGGGATCTTTTTCAGGAGGTGATCTGTGGATTCTTTCAACCTCTATTTTGCCCTCTGGATCTAAAACATCAGGGCAATTTTCCTTGAGAATTTCTTTTTTTTTTTTTGAAGCAATTGGGGTTAAGTAACTTGCTCAAGGTTACACAGCTAGTCATTTGATTTATGCGTGGGTGCTCATTTTCTGAGGCCGGATCTGATCTCGGGTCATCCAAACTCCGAGGCCGGCGCTCTAACTCACTGCGCCACCTAGCCGACCCTTTAGGGCAATTGGGGTTAACTTGCCCAAGGTTACACGGCTAGGTTTTTGTTTGTGCGGATTAGGTGTCGGAGGCCGGCACTCTATTCACTGCGCCACCTAGACGCCCCGAGAATTTCTTGAAGGGTGATTTCTAGGTTCTTTCTTTGATCATGGCTTTCAGGTAGTCCAATAATTTTTAAATTGTCTCTCCTGGATCTGTTTTCCAGGTCAGTGGTTTTTCCCATGAGATATTTCACATTGCCTTCTATTCTTTCATTTGTTTGGATCTGCTTAACAGCATCTTGATTTCTCATAAAGTTATTGGCTTCCATTTGCTCCAGTCTAACTCTGAAGGAATGAATCTCCTCAGTGAACTTTTGAGATTCTTTTTCCATCTGGCAGATTCGACTTTTTAAGGCATTCTTCTCCTCATTGCCCTTTTGGGCCTCCTTTGCCATTTGAGTTAGTCTATTTTTTAAGGTGTTGTTTTCCTCAGTCAGGCTGTTGACCCTCATTTCATACTTTTCCTGCATCCTTCTCATTTCTCTTTCCAATTTTTCCTCCACTTCTCTTATTTGATTTTTAAAGTGCTTCTTAAGGTCCTCTATGGCCTGCAACCAGCTCATGTTTTCCCCTGGGGCTTTTGGAGCAGGACTTCTGACCTCACAGTCCTTTTCCTGCTCTATGCCCCCAAAATAGAAGTCTAGGGTTGCATTTTTCTGTTTCCTTTGCTTTGGCATTTTGCCACTTAATTACTTGACTTTTGAACTTGTTGCCACACTATGGCTTTAAGGCCAGATAGAGGAATTTTTGTCCCAAACCTGTGGGGGGCAACTTCCATTTCTGGCAAGCTGTAAACCCACCCACGACTTCCACCCTAGATCACAATCCAGATCCAGGGAGGTTAAAGCAAGAGCGATTACCCCCCAAGACTGATCACTGGATCTCCCTACAGTTTGCAGGCCAGGAGCTGGAGCTGCCTCTGAAAACTACTAAATGGCGTGTCTCCTCAGTGGCTTCTAGCCCCCAGGGGAGGGAGCCGACGCATTTCCCAAATACTGGTCCCAAAGTCCATAGGACACTAACCTCTTACTTTGTCCTAGGCATGTCTATGTTGATAATTCTGGAGTAGCCACAGCTGCTGGTGTTCTGGGGTCCCTCCAGCTGGCTGCTGGCCCTGCTGCCCTGGGGCTAAAACCTCGGCTCATGTGGACCTGGGCTCAGCTCGGCTCCCTGCACTCTGCGTGCTGCCGGCTCCCAGAGTGCTGCGCTGGTCCTTCCTGCAGGTCTGCTGGGCTGTCCTCAGTGGGAGGTTAGCTTCTCTGTGTCATTCTGTGGGTGCTGGGGCTCCAGAAGTTGTTCAGAGTCCCTTTTTACATAGTTTGGGGGGAATCTGGGGGCAGAGTGGCTTGGATGAGCTGTTTCTACTCCACCATCTTGGCTCCGCCCCCGCTCATGCTGTATCTTGAAAAAAGAAAGGGATTCCTGGGAGGCAGAGGGAAAAGAGGGAGTGCATTCCAGACACAGAGGAGGATCCCTCCATAATCTTTTAATGGGAAACACCAGGCCTGAAGGATCAAAGGGAGGGAACAGAACTGAAGTCATGGGTCAAGTTTGACGTGCCAAAATGAGTTTGTTCCTTTCTCAAAGCCTGTGATTTCACACATGTAGGATCCAAGTGAAGTGTCAAGGAGAAGAAAATGGACAGATTCAGGGTGAGAAGAGTGAAGTCTGATTCTGAGCCCAGATATTTCCAAATTGTATGATCCAGTGTCAAAGTGCACCCCCCCCCTCAGTGCCCCAGTTTTCTCACTTGTTAAGTGTCTTTTGACTTAAACTCTTTAAAAATCTCTTCCAGTTCTAATAGTCTGAGATTCAGAAGACACCCATAAACCATTCAGGACTTACCTCCTACCTATGTAGTTCAGTGTGGGCTTCATCCTTATAGTCAGGTGACTAGAACTGACAATTATGTGGACCAGAGTCAGAGACCTGGACTTGCTGTATCCTCGAGGTCACCTTCCCCTCCATCATGTCATGTTTCAGCAGCCCCGTCTTCCCCTGGAATTCAGCCTCTTGGGCTTCCCCCAGCTTCTAAAAGGGGTACCTGTACATGCAGGTCTAGTTCCTGAACTAGTTCACAGTCATGTCCCAAACATCCATTTTGGGGGTGAGTTCACAGGAGAATGTGACGTCTTTCCCCAGCTTCACCTGAATGAGCTGAGCTGGACCAGTCACTAAGAATAGTCCTTTCTGGCATTCTAGGAAGAGAGCACAAGAAAATCAGAGGACAGTGCAGGCCCAGGATGAAAGTATTTGTTTTCATGGTTGGGAGCCCCAGCAGATAAAGCTCTGAATGCCATTCCTGCATCAGCCTTCTAAGTTGTCATGGGCTGTAAAATTGTTTCACCCCATCCTTTTATGGGCTGTGCCACTCTAAAATTAGTTTTGAGGCAATGTGTTAACATTGTTAGTAAGGGATTTGGGGAAGGTTAGCTGAGTTCCTGCTTTTACTCCACCATCATGCCTCCTCTTTGTGGCTTTTAGATGTCTAATAAGACTTCTACACTGGCATGGCTCCATTGCACCTGAGGTACTAGATGCCATCCTGTTGATTGTCTTACCAGCTCATGTCTCTCTGAGCCAGAGGGATGAATGGTGATTGTGATGTGAGAGGATCTAGAAACCAATCTTGTGAACCAAGATCTAGGAAACTAGAGAAACCTGAATGAATGGGATTTGTTTCCATTTGTGCCCTTTGCCCAAATACCAGTACACTCCCACAACCAAACTTGTCTGAGTATCAAATTGTCTATCTGTAAAATGGAGATTGTATGCCGACATCACATTAGTAGTAGGAAAGAAATAATCATTTCTTAATTACCTATTGTATTCCAGGCACTCTACTATGGACTTTATAAATATTATCTTATTTAAGCCAAACAACAACCCTGGGAGGTATGTGCTATTATTATCCCCTTTTTACAATCGAGAAGACTAAGTCAGAGGTTAAATGATGTGCCCAAGTTACAAAGCTATTTTACAGCTCAGGTCTTCAGACCCAGAGCTCTATCCTCCATGCCCCCAGCTACTTCTTTCTCCTCTAGTAATAGTAGTTATAGTCATTATCATCTTAATAAATCTAAAGGTGGGGAGAGGATTCTGGGAAGATGGCAGAGTAGGTAAGAAAATTCCAAGCTCTCAAGATCTTCCTCCACAAAAGAGTTAAAATAGCACCATAGGGTGAACAAAATGTGGGTGGAGATAAATAAGAACAGGGACATAACCCAGGTCCTCCTGGGACAATTTGAGAAGATCAGAAGAAAAATCCCAGGACCCTGTGAAGAGGAAACACTCCAGGCTAGATTCTGTTTTAACAGCATATAACTAGTCTCTTAAACAACAAGCAGCAAGCACTGGGGTTAGTTGGTTTGAGAGGCTGCCTCAGCCCCAGCCCAGGAACTTTTACCCCTGGAACAGTAAGGGTAGTTGGCCCTTTGTGCCTAGAAAGATCAAGGAAATTTCTGCTGACCAGGAATGGCAGACCCAGCTGTGCTTCGAAGAGTGATATCGGGGCGAGAATAAACAAGTACATACCCAGTGAGGGCAGAAGCAGTGGGGCAGAAAACCCCTGGCTGTGGGCACTTATGCAGGTTGGATGTTTGGCTTTGGTTCAGGCTAGTGGGAAGAACTGAAGATCTGGGGCAAGAGGCACCATTTCCCATACCCCATAGTAGAGGTGACTACAGATAACTAAGCTATCACCAGAAAAAAAAAATCCACAGGCAAAGGAGAAAGAATCCAACTATAGAAACCTATTATGGGAATAGAGATGACTGGGATTCATCTTTAGAGGAGGAAATTTGAAGTAAAGAAACCCCCAAAGAGTAATTTCAAATGGTCATCTGCCCAAAAAGAATTTATAGAAGACCTTAAAAATCAAATGGCCGAGATGGAAGAAAAACTACAAAAGAAAATAAGAATAATCCAAGAAAAATAAGAGGGGTATGGAAGGAAAGTCAACCAATTAGAAAAGGAGATCAAGAATCTTAAGGAATAAAATGACACCTTGAAAATTAGAATTGGACAAAGTGAAGCCAGAAAAATTTTAAAAGATCAAGAAATGGTTAAACAAAATATGAATAATGAAAAAATAGAAGAGAAAATAAAACATCTTATAAGAAAAACAACAGATTTGGAGAACAGATCAAGAAGAGAAAATGTAAAAGTAATTGGACTAACTGAAAGTTATGATCACAAAAATAATCTTGATACAATAATACAAGAAATAATTAAATAAAATTGTCCTGAAGCATTAGAACAAGGGTGGAAAGTAGAAATAGAAAAAGATCCATCTATCACCACTTATAAGAAATCCTATGAGGAAAATTCATAGGAATATCATAGTCAAATTCTGAATCCCCAGCTCAAGGAAAAACTACTAAAAGCATCAAGATTAAAACAATTTAAATATGATGGTGACACAATTAGAATTACACAAGACCTAGCAGTAAGTAGAAACATTAAAGGACTGCCCGTCTGTAACACTAAGCACAAGCAACTTCCAAGGTTCAGATTACAGCATAGTAACTCTCCATTTATTTGGTAACAGATTAAAGCAAAACATACACAGAAAATCAAAATACAGCATTCACCATGTGTAACTTAATAATTTAGAAAATACTCAATTCAATCACAAAGTACTAAGGTCTAAGTACTCCACCCCTGGATAGTCCATTCATTTAGTCAATCACAAAGTCTTCTCTCTATTCAACTGGAGATTAGTTTCCAATCATAAACAAAGTAAATTCATTTGGTCAGTCACAAAATACAAAGGTCAAAAGTTTTCCACTATTGGATCACAACTGAATTACAATATCATTAGATACCACCAAGCACCCTCTCAAGGGGCAGTGGAGAGCACAAAGGCTATCCACTCCTTGGTCACAACTACAATATCTTCGCTGCATTCAATACCCAAGGAGAGGTCTTTTCTTCATCTTGACCCAATGCAAGTTCTCAGAAGTTTCTGTTCTTGAAAAGACAAAACTTAACAAAGACACCACAACATTTATGCACATTGCCAGCATCCTCTTCAATTCACCTTCTACCTGTGAAATCATCCTAGGCCCCACAAGGTTTGAGGCCTCTATCAACAAACAACTCTGACAAAGTAACATCAAAACAGACAGACAAAATACCGGCACCATAGTCGTGCCTCCTTAGGTCTCAGCAACTCTGGATGGCAGTTCTCAAAAGTCCTGGGCAGCTCCAACTGTCCCTCAGCAGTCTGGACTGCTTCAGCTGGCAGTTCTCTCTCTCTCTCAGCAACTTGGGTCCCTGGCAATTCTCTCTCTCTCTCTGCCTCCTCTATGCTGCTCCCAAAAGTTCTTCTGGCCTCTCTCAGCTTGGGCCATTCCCTATATAGGGCACCAGTTCCCCCCAGTTCAGCCCCCTCTCCTCATGTCAACAAGTCCATCCCACTGTAGGGTCCACAAGCTCTGGGTCTTAAGCTGAAAACCAAGCCAATACAACAGGATCTTTAAATTCCATCACCATTACAAGGTCTTGGAACACAACATATCAAAGGACAAAAGAACTGGGGCTCCAGCCAAAAACATACCCTGCAAAATTAACTTGGATGAAAAAAAAATGGACATTTTATAAACCATCAGATTTTTAAGACTTTATTTTTAAAAACCCTGAATTTAATAAACAATTTAACATATAAGAACCAATATAAATATAAGGTACATGACAAAGACTGATTCTAAAGAATCCATAAGGACAGACTGTTTACTTTTCATATATGTAAAATGTAAAATTTATGTCTAAGATTCTTATTAATAGTTGGGTAGTTCATAAGAAAGATTGGGGAAAACTTGGGCATGATATGAATCCAAAAAGTAAAACCATTTAGGAACAGCTAAAAAGAGGAATTATTTTGTATAAATGAGGTACAAGAGGATACAGAGAAATTGATACAGAGGAATTGATACAGAGGAATCAATGGGGGAGGAAGGTTGGTAGTTCTGGTAACCTACTTTCATCAGGAATTGGTATAAGATGGAACAATACAAATATATTTAAAAGAGTATAGAAGTGTCCTCTAAATTCAGAAGAAATAAAATGGTAGGGGTATGACAGGGGGAGAGGACAAGGGAGGGCAAGAGAATAGGTAAATAGGGGTATAGAAGAGTGTTTAGATTTATGGGAATGGGAGGATAGGGGAGGGATCCTTGGAGGGGGAAGGCAAGTCACAGGAGGACAAGGTAGTGGGAGAAAGAAAAGTAGCAGAGGTAGGAGGGATAGGAAACAAGAGATATGCATATACATAAAAAAAAAAGATCAGGAGTAGAAGAGGTTTGGGAATGTGTATGTCTATATATGTATGTATATGTCTATATGTGTATGTATACATCTATAGCTATGGAGAAACATATAAACTTTATTGTAGCCTTCTGGGGGGACTTGGGGGAAGGAAAAAAGAAGGAAGTAAAAAAGTGAACAGCAGAGAACAAAAGAAAACTCACAAGGAAGCAAAGAAAAGATGGACAATTCTCAACACAATGAGTATTATTTATCATACAGTCTTTCTGGAAATGAAAATTTATTGTTACATATTTTTAATCCTCTCTTATGTTCTGCTATGCACATGACACATTCTTTCTAACTTTGTATTTAAGTTCCACTATTCAAGTTTATATGTTTTTGTTTCTTTTCTTTATTCTCTATTTGTGTTCTGGTGTTTGAGTCTAAAATAAAATTTTGGGGAAAAAGTCTAAAGGTGTATTAGCAATAGTAACTGTTTATTATTCTACAAATCATTCTGCCTAGATTTAAAAGCTCCCCATCCTTGGATTCTCATAGTCATTTAGGTCTCTCAGACATTGGTAATCTCTTTTACTGCATTTACAAAACTCTTTTCTTTCCTTCCAAACCCACCCTTCTTCCAAGAGTCCCTCCTACTTTTGAGGACACCAACGTCCTTCTAATCCATTGGTGTCATCGTCACCTCCCTGTCTCTCATCCCATATACACAGGTAGTTTTCAATTCTGGAAGTTTTTGCCTCCACAACATCTCTTACTTCCTACCTTTGCCCTCCACCCAGGTAGCTCCCACTCTCGCTTTGCCGTCATCATTTCTCTTCTGGAATAACTGCCATAGCCTCTCACTGGTCTCCTTATGTCAAGTTTCTCCTCCTCCAATCCATCTTCCATTCAGCTGACAAAGTGTTTTTACTGAAGAGTAAGTCTGACTATTTCACTCCCTACTCAAGAAACTTCAGTGGCTCCCTGGTACTTTCAGGATCTTGCAACACCTTCCAAAACTGGGCCCTAGTCTCTCATTACAGACTTATTATGTTGCTTTCCTTCATACGTACTATAGTCCAGGCAAACTGGCCTTACTCTTCCTCACACATGACTCCTTTCCATCTCTTCTACCTCTGTGTCTTTGCACTGGCTGTACCTCCCTCCTGGAATTTCAGACTTCATTCCAGACAGCTCAATTCTTCCTCCTGTAGGAGACTAGGCCTGGTTCTCCTCCACCTTGCACCTGCTGCTGGTTCCTTTCAAGATGTCTCCATTGGCCTTTTCTGTACCTGACATGGGCAGCCATTTGCAGGTTGTTTCTCCCATTCGGATGTGATCTCCCTGGGGGTAGTGCTTGTGTTTGGGGTTTTCTTTGTTTCTCTGAAGCTCACCATGATGTCTGCCACATGCAATAAGAATCCCCAACATTTCTGTAGTATCTACTGTGTGCCACACACTGTGTTAAGTGCTTTACAATTACGATCTTACTTGATCCTTACAACTTCCCTAGTAATAATAATAATATAATGGCAATAATAGTGATACCAGTAATAAAAATAATTGTAGTTAGTTTTTATATAGTTGTCAAGATTTGTAAAGCACTTTCCATAAATTATCTCACTTGGTTCTCCTCACAACCCTTGGAGGTCGTTAGGTGCCAGGTGAGTAAAGAGAGCACTGGGCTTGGAGTTAGGAAAAGACCTGAGTTCAAATCCAACCTCAGATGCTTATTGGCTCTGGCTGTGTGAAATGGGGCAAACCTCTTAAAACTGTATTCATCCCAGTGTACTTATTAGTAAAACTGGATTAGAAACAGTACCTACCTCCCAGGGCTGAAAATAATCAGGAATTTGTGTAAAGTGTTTTGCAAACCTTCAATGCTACAGACAGGCAAGCTGTTATTATCATTCCTATACTACTGAGGAAACAGACTAAGAGAGTCTAAGTGATTTGCACAGTGTCATACAGTTAGTAAAGGTCTGGCAAGATTTGAACTCCTGTGTGCCCAGCTCCAAGTCTGTTTACTCTGCCACCAATCTTCTACAAGTCTTTCATGAATGCTTGTTGACTGACTGACTGACTTACTGACTTACATGTCTTCCTAACTCCAGGTGCCCACCTCCAATACCCCTTCTCACTTGGGCTGGTTTCTGGGCTCATGTTATTTATGGCCAGAAGTGACCACTCCTCTCTTGAAGCATCATTAGTGGTTTTCTACTTCCTTATGAGTGAAGCTCAGACTTCTCCTGATATTCAGAACCCTCTCCAACCTGGTACCATCTATCTTTCCCATTTATTGCATTTAATTCTTCTCCTAGTGCTCTGGGCTGTGGTTAGACTGGACAATTCAATGTCTCCTGAAAACACTCCCTCTTGTCAGCTAACGTGCCTTTGCTCATGAGAACACTAGGTGGCGCAGTTGACTGAGCTCTGGTACCAGTCAAAAAACCTGAGTTGCAGCCAGATCTGAGACACTAACTAACTCTGCCTTCTGTATTCACACTGGCCTTCCTACAACTAATTTTCCTTTTATTCCAATGACTGACTATACCAGTGTTAGAGGGGGGCATGAAACCAGCAGCCTGCTAGTTCAGGTTTGATGTTGGGATAAAACATGGCACTTGGAAGTTGTTGAACAGTTAACAAAAGTAGGTTTGCTTAGCTTTAACATAGCAAGGAGATACAGCAAGGATAGAATGGTACATAACTCCCTAGGCATTCTCAACCTGACCCCTACCTATGTTGTCTCCACATGGAAGCAGTTCCAGTAAGCTGGGCAAGGAGTGCTAACTCATACTCTGGAGACTTCTATCAAGTGGGAGGGGCCCTGATCTCACTTAGGTAGGACTTTTTAATGCCCTTATCTGAGCAAGAAGTCACATGAACATGGCCAGAGCTCACAAGGAGGCTGAATCAACATTGAACTTTGTCCCACCCTGGAGCCAATCAAGTCCCTTTTTGATGATCTTTTCCAGACTTATGTTGGGAGAAGGGGTGGTTGATAATGATCCAATCTTGCCCTTGGACCTCTGGGTTCCTGAACTGCATTCCACCTCCTGAATCTTTGAAGTTCAGAGTGCTGGATCTTCATGACTGTGTTTGCCATCTCAGGACAGAGAACTGGGATCCTCTGAGCCCCTTGGGGTCTGGGCTGTCCAGTAATGAGCATTTTCCTGCTGCCCTGTGTTGTACCTTGATTAATGTGAGCAAGACCCAAGTAATAATTTTAGAATGGACCTTTTATTAAAACGCCATGTTGGCTGATCAGGCCACATGGTGGGCTAGGCAGGCCACTGGCCACATGTCTCAAGTACAGCAATAGTAGCAGCAGCAGCCTGCAACAGCCCCGATCTGGGGCAGAACTTTAGCTTTAAAAGGGGGCCTTATGTAAGTAGTGATTGGAAACTCCTTGAAACTCCCTAGCCTGACCCAGAAGCCCTCCCACTTCTATGCAGGAAAAGAATTTCAGTGCATATCAATAAATTGTTTATAATAAAACTTGTTTGTACCACAGTACACATAGTATAAATGTATTATTTCCCTAATAGTAACAAACTTTGAATGACATGGACTTTTCCATTAATACAAAAGTATTCTATAAATAACCTCCCTTTAAGAAATTTGCACTGAGATTCTTTTCCTCAAACAGATGTTTCTGATCTAGTTTCAGTAATTAATAGAATAATAGCTATGTCCCTCAATCAGTTGAATCTATACCCAGTTTTTCTTACTGCATAAACATTGTGAAACATTTAAGGACCTTATTCCATACAGACATATATCTAGTAATAGGCGGATAACTGCCTATTACTGGAAGGAAAAGGAATATAATCTTGGGTTGGGTTGAATAGCTCAGATCTTAGACACACACTTTGTTATAGTAGTTCAGATGTATCCCAACCTTAGTCTATGGGATAATGATTCAATATTGTATTTGCACATTTGTTTCACAAGCTTCTTTTCCCTTTGTCTAATTATTCCCATATTATTCAGAAAGAGTGTTCTATCCCAGGGGTTAATCTTTCACATGATTATGCAGGAGCAGTAATTTACCCAACTGTTTGCCATATGGGATAACTACACATTTGGATTGAAAACAGCAAGATTTTATATTCTTGCATTGTGCTCACATATTTCACTGACTACTGGCTTTGATCATAGAAATTTGCCATAAAAAGGAAAGGCAAGGAAGGACATGATTAGATAAAACATCACTGTTTTCCAACCATGCACTATCAATTTCACCTCACAGTCAGACTCAGGAATAGTCAAGTGACAAACATTTCTTTTCAAAGAAACACAATGGGGAAACTGAGCCAGAAGGATCCCATCTTAGATCGAGGCTAAAACTATCCTCTCAACTTTTCTAGATGTAGACCTTCACCTGTAACAGGTCCATTCTCTCTGAGTAGTGTGTGGCATTTCTCTCAGATGGTGGATTATTGACTATTGATGGATTTTTATGATTCATCAGACAACACAAAATCCATTATAGTCCCAAGAGCTTTTACCTCAGATGGCAAGTTTCACTAACCAAAAATTTTACCAGGACTTACATCTCAAGTTTGCACTTGTCCTCATGCAAAACCAATCACTAAAGATAATTTCTATATATTTTCAAATTCTCAGCATGCCAAGTTGCTTGTTTAGGAACTTCATAACCCAAACAAGCTCTTGGATAAGCTTATAAAATCACAGAGGATGGAGAGGGACCCCGGAGAAGGGGCTGCCTTATCTACCCCATCTGTCTTTAGAGCTGCTATATGCTACTTTGAATGGGCAGAACCCTTTTTCCCTGTTTATGTGTGTGTGTGTGTGTGTGTGTGTGTGTGTGTGTGTGTGTGTGTGTGTGTGAGAGAGAGAGAGAGAGATCAATTACCAGCTTTAGGTTTTAGCATTAAAACAGAACCAGCAATCTCACAATTTTCACAAGTGATAGCCAAATTGTTTTAACTATAACACAAACAATAAACTTCATATGACATTAATTGCATTTCCATGTCATATGAAAATTATTGATAGAAGGATGGGGCTGTCTTACCAAATACAGACTGGTGACTGTCCGGCTTCTTTACCTTGACACATCCCCCTTCACCCTCTCACCAGGGTTGTAGCTGTGTACGGGATACTTCCAGGCTATAGCTACTGCCCCTTCCCCCTCCCTCCTCTTATCATGTCGGGGGAAAGGTGAAATTCTCTTTTCTTAATCTGGTCTGGGATGAGAGGAGTTAATTAAAAAAAAAAAACTCCAAGGCTGGTTGGTGGCATGCTGTGATATCCTCTAGACTGAAGGGAAGGGAGTGGGGAAAGAGAATGACTGGGTTATAAGGAGTTGTTTCAAAACTCCTTAAAAATCAATCATGAAACTTCTAGAGTGTGTTAAAATGTTTTAGCTGTTCTAACTTTTCATGACCTGGTTAGAGCTAGGACTACAGGAAGAAGAATCTCTCTTTTTTTTTTCTTTGTTAGCCTAAGGGCAATTCTCAGGGAAGTCCTGCTGAGTCCAACTATGAGGATCTAATGGCCAGGAGAGAAAGGGGATCCCGAAGGTATGAGTGTGGGGATAGGGAATCTTAGTGTAGTGTAGGGAGTACTTACGGTTTTCCCAATTCCCTAGTGATGAGAGAATTGGGCTTACCTTTCTGGACAGGGCTTTGGCAGGTGTGTCCAGGTCCATGACCTCAGACCTCTGGATGGAGAGCCTGAGAATGTCAGATGGAGTAGCAAACAGTTTTGTGACTGTCTGCCTTAATGGGACCTGAGAGACCAGGTCCAAAAAGCACTCCCAAGCCTTCCTAGTGAAGATGTTTCCCACTAAGAGGGTTAGGGTTGATCTGGAGACCCCAAAATACCAACACACTGGGTCCTGCCGAATGAATTTGACTCGAGTCTTCTCAGCCAAAGAAAAGTAAAACTTATTAAAAGTTCCCTTGCATTAGACAGAGTAAGTCTGTGCTAGGTCATTCTATGGCACTCTCACTCTTCTATGGTGCTCTCACAAACATGAAGACAGGATGGGGTCTAAATTATATATAAAAGTTGTGGGAGGAATCTAGGGGTAGTCTAGGGGAGGAGTTTGGGGAGGGTCTTCAGGAGGAGTTAATGAGGTCAATGAGTGATTAAGGGTTGGAAGTAGCTTGGAGACTACAGACCAGGGTGGGCTAGGCCAGTTCAAGGGTGTATTAATATTTTGATAGGCTCAGAGGTGGGAAGTAGATGAACAATAGAGGTCTAGGCTAGTAACTAGGCTAGTAGTTAGTAGATAGTAATAACTAGGCTATAGGTCTGTCCCTAGCCACTATGTAAGGCTTATTGCCTCATGCAAATGCCTCATCAAATGAGACAATTTAATCAAGTCCAAGAGAGGTTCCCAGAGCCTGTACTTCAAGGACTCAAGCAGAGCTCGAGGGGCTCCAAGAGCCCATACCTCATCACTAGGTTCTTGGAGAGCAATCCTAATTGCAGGGTGAGAGAGGGAAGGCTTACATACTTTCCAGCCTTGTCTGGAGAAGAGCTGTAGTTCCTTGTCTTTGAGATTTATCGGATGAAGAGCATTCAACTCTCTGATGAGGTGCAGGCTCTCGGAACCCCCTTGAACTCTGACTGAATCTTCCCTTTTGATGAAGCATTTGCCTGAGGCCATAAGCCTTTCATTGTGGCTCCCCCCAAATCTCTTTACTAGCCTAGCCCTCCTTTGTCCATATACCTCCCACCCTAGATCCTCCCAAACATTCCATTGCCTCATCTCCAGGTAGCCTCCAGTTATTTCCCACCCTTAAATCTCTCATTGATGGAGTCTGACCTCATTTGACTCCTCCTGAAGATGCTCCCGAAACTCTTCCTCTAGACCACCCCTAGATTCCTCCCATAACCTTCCTGTATATAAGATCCCTTCTTGCTGCCACCCTGTGTGAGAACTCCACAGAATGACCTACCACAGACTTACTCTGTGTCCAATACAAGCAAAATTTTAATAAATTGTACTTTTCTTTAGCTGAGAAGGCAAATTGAATTCATTTGGCAGGAGCCAGAGTGTTGGTGTTTTGAGGTCTCCAGAGCACCCTAACCTCATCATTTTATGCTGAACCTCCTCAAGGGGATGCCATCTATTGGAGAATGGCTGGATAAATTGTGGTATATGATTGTGTCACTCAGCTGACTGAATCAGACCTTGTCCCCATTCCCAGACACATGAATCACCTGAGGATAAGCAGGCATAATCACTCCTAGCCTCTATTTTATAAATGTCCCAAAATCTCACCTCCAGAGATTCCCAAGTTTTCTCTGTGGACTTCCTCTTTTTATGCAAAATAACTTATCACATAGAACTGTGAGATAACCTCTAACCCCTCCCACTTTCAGACTAGTCATTCTCTCTGCCTTAGTACCCTAAATAAACCCTCTTCCCAGTCCCTTCCTTGGGTGCCCCAACACTTGTTGTGTGACACCCTGAGCTACAGCTCACTTGACCAGATTAAAGACCTCAATTTTGCTATTTCTCTTTTTGAATTTTTCATTTGAAAATTTGTGGTTTTCTTTTGAATTCAGGCTAACAACGAGGATGGAATATCTGTGCTGTAAGAAGTGATAAGCAGGTTGCTTTCTGAAATATATGGAACAACTTGCTTGAAATAATGATATCAATTATACATGTGAAGTCTTGTAACACTAATTTCCATATTAGTATGAAAAACATGCTTTTTAAAATGTCAGTTGGTCAAGAAATACCTTGTATGTATGCATTGTTTTTTTTTAGATTCTTCCTCTTTAACCATCTTATTGGAAAAATTTCTGCTTACGTATTTAAAATTTCGTTCTCAAGATTCCCATTTCTTCTTGACTAACCTCTCCTTTAGATCTTTAGAACACTGGACACTGGTTATAAAAAATATTTCCAGTTTTCTGCTTCTATTCTAATCTTGGTTGCATTTGCTTTGCTTGTGCAAAAACTTTTCAATGTAATGTAATCAGAATTATCCATTTTGCATTTCTTTTGCTTATAGTATCATTCCTTATATCTAAATCGTATACCCATTTCCACTTTATTTCGGTATATGGTGTAAGATGTTAGTGTAAGAAACTATGTCTAGTTTCTGCCATACCTTTTTTGAGTTTTCCCAGACCTTTTTGTCAAAGAGTGAGTTCTTTTCCCAGAAGCTGGAGTCTTTGGGTTTATCAAACAGTAGATTACTATAATGTCTTGTGTACCTAATTTTTCCACTGATCCACCACTCCATTTCTTAGCCAGTACTGATGAGGTTATCACAAAAATATTGAGGTAAGGGTAGGGGTGCTTGAGACCCCAAAATATCAACACGCCAGGTCCTGCCAAATGAATTCAACTCAAGTCTTCTCTCAGCCAAAGAAAAGTAAAGTTTATTAAAATTTTGCCATATTGTGTAGACTCTTTAGGAGCCTCAGTATCTGTGATGCTTGCATTGGACAAGCAGGCCAGAATCATCTGGCATAGAGCAAGTCTGCTAGAAAATTCTATGGCACTCTCACACCACATAGAGGCAAGATAGGGTCTTATATACAGAAAGGTTATGGGAGGAATCTAGGGGTGGTCTAGAGGAGGAGTTTGGGGAGGGTCTTCAGGAGAAGTTAATGAGGTCAGACACCAATAAATGAGTGAAGTTGCTGGAGGGTACCTGGAGATGACAGACAACAGTGGGCTAGGCCAGTTCAAGGGTGTAATAGTTGAGGATCAAGGGTTGGGGCTAGCTGGATAATGGAGGGCCAAGCTAGTAACAAAGTTTTGGGCAGAGCCACAATGAAAGGATTAAGGCCTCATGCAAATGCCTCATTAAATGGGACCATTCAATCAGAGTTCAAGGGGGTTCCCAGAGCCTGTGACTCATCAGTACCAAGTAGTTTTGATGATTGCTGCTTTATAATACAATTTAAGATCTGGTAAGGCTAAGGCACCTTCCCTAGCTTTTCTTTTCATTAATTCCCTTGACATTCTGAACCTTTTGTTCTTCCAGAAAATTTTGTTATTATTTTTTCTATCTCTATATAGTAATTTTTGGTAATTTGATTGATATGACACTAAACCAGTTATTAATTTAGGTAGAGTGGTCATATTTATAATATTAGCTTGGCCTACCCATGAGCAACTGATGCTTTCCAATTATTTAGATCTGACTACTTGTGTAAAAAGTGTTTTATAATTGGGCTCATATAGTCACTGGGATTCTTTTGGCAGGTAGACTCACAAATATCTTATATTGTCTACAGTAACTTTAAGTGCAATTTCTCTTTCTTTCTCTTGCTGTTGGTCATGGTAGATTATATAGAGAACTGTTGATGATTTAGGTGGATTTATTTTATATCCTGCAACTTTGCTAAAGTTACTTATTATTTCAAGTAGGTTTTTTTTTGCTTTATTCTTTAAGTATATCATATCATCTGCAAAGGAGTCATAGCTTTGTTTCTTCTTTATCTATTCTAATTCCTTCGATTTCTTTTTCTTCTCTTATTGATAAAGTTGACATTTCTAGTACTATATTAAATAACAATGATGATAATGGACAACCTTGTTTCACCCCTGAGCTTATTAGAAATGCTTCTAGTTGGGGGCGAGGAGAAACAGCACTTCCAAGGTGCTCTGCCCCACACAACTTCCAAACAATGTAAAAGGGGACTCTGAACAACTTCTGGAGCCCCAGCACCCACAGAACAACACAGAGAAGCTAACCTCCTCCTGAGGACAGCCCAGCAGTCCTGCAGGGAGCGGCCAGAGCAGCACACTGAGAGTGGGGAGCACAGCGCGATGGACAGCTCAGTGCTCTGGGAGCCTAGCCCAGGCCCACTTGAGCCGAGGTTTTAGCCCCAGGGCAGCCGGGCCAGCAGCTGGCTGGAGGAACCCCAGAACTCCAGCAATTGTGGCGATTCCAGAATTATCAGCACAGACATGCCTAGGACAAAGTGAGAAGTTAGTGTCCTATGGACTTTGGGACCAGTATTTGGGGAATGTGGCAGTTTCTTCCCCCGGGGGGGGGGGGGGAAGCTGCTGAAGAAACTCGGCACAGAAGCAATTTTGCAGCATCAGTGGTGGTTCTAGCTCCTGGTCTTCGAACTGTAGGGAGATCCAGCAATCAGTCTGGGGGTTAATCACTCTTGCTTTAAACTGCCTGGATCTGGATTGTGGTCTGGCCGGGCGGTCTGGGGTGGATATCCAATTTTCCAGAGCAGGTGGAGGCTTTACAAGGGCCACCCAACCTCCAGAAGTTGTGAAGACCCCACGTTTGGGACAGAAGCTCTCCTGTCTGGTGGCAGAGTCCTACTGTGGCAACAAGCCAAAAATCAAGTAATTAAGTGGCAACATGGCTGGGCAAAAGAAACAAAATAAACAGAAAAATTCAACATTGGACTCCTATTTTAGGGGCAAAGAGGATCAAAGCATGGAGGAGGACTGTGAGGTCAGAACTCCTGCACCAAAAGCCTCAAATGAAAATACAAGCTGGCTACAGGCCATAGAGGACCTTAAAAAGCAGATAAGAGAAGTGGGGGGAAAATTGGGAAGAGAAATGAGAAAGATATAAGAAAAGTATGAAATGACAGTCAAGAGCCTGACTGAGGAAAATAACACCTTAAAAAATAGACTAACTCAAATGGCAAAAGAGGCTCAGAAAGGCAATGAGGAGAAGAATGCCTTAAAAAGTCGAATTTGCCAGATGGAAAAAGAATCTCAAAAGCTCACTGAGGAGAATCATTCCTTCAGAGTTAGACTGGAGCAAATGGAAGCTAATGACTTTATGAGAAATCAAGATGCTGTTAAACATATCCAAACAAATGAAAGAATAGAAGGCAATGTGAAATATCTCATGGGAAAAACCACTGACCTGGAAAATAGATCCAGGAGAGATAATTTAAAAATTATTGGACTACCTGAAAGCCATGATCAAAGAAAGAACCTAGAAATCATCCTTAAAGAAATTATCGGGGCGGAGCCAAGATGGCGGAGTAGAAAGAGCACGTCCAAGGCACCCTCCTTGCAGATCAGCTCCAAACTATGTAAAAGGGGACTCTGAACAACTTCTGGAGCCCCAGCACCCACAGAACGACACAGAGAAGCTAACCTCCCACTGAGGACAGCCCAGCAGCCCTGCAGGAAGGACCAGCGCAGCGCTCTGGGAGCCAGCAGCGCAGCATGTGGAGAGCTAAGCCCAGGTCCGCCTGAGCCCCGGTTTTAGCCCCAGGGTGGCCAGACCAGCAGCCTGCTGGAGGGACCCCAGAACACCAGCAGCTGTGGAGATTCCAGAATTATCAACACAGACATGCCTAGGACAAAGTGAGAGGTTAGTGCCCTATGGACCAGGTGGGAGGTGAGATGGGTGGGAGGGAAATATAAGCAGTCTTTTACAATATATCTACTATGGTCATGTTTTGTATAGCTATACATGTACAACACACACTGAATTGCTTATCTTCTCAGAGGGAGTGGGTGACAAGGGAGGAAGGGAATGGATCTGAAAATCAAAGTTTTAAAATTAATTGTTTCATAAGATGTCCAGGCATTGGGGCTCAGAGATTCACCTTGCCCTAATGGCAGTGTTGAAGGGGGTATGGGAGAAGATATGGGAGAGAGCAGATTAGATGAGGGGATATCTAGTGGGACTGCTATTCTGGGGTGGTGGGTAGGGGAAAAATGGGGGAAAAATTGTAACTCAAAATCTGGTGGAAATGAATGATGTAAACCAGAAGTTAATAAAGAATTTGTTTAATTAAAAAAATAGAAATGCTTCTAGTTTATCCCCAATACTTGCTGACTCTTTTAGGTAGATGCTACTTATCATTTTAAGGAAGACTCCATTTATTCCTATTCTCTGCTCTCTAGTGCTTTTAATAGGAATTGGTGTCTAATTTTGTCAAAAGTTTTTTCTGCATTTATTGAGATAATTATATGGTTTCTTTTAGTTTTATTATTGTTATAATAAATTATGCTGACAGTTTTTCTAATATTGAACTAGTCCTACAATCCTGGTATAAATCCTACCTAGTCATAGTAGGTTATTCTTATGATAAGCTGCTATAATCTTTTTGTTAATATTTTATTTAAAATTTTTTATCTATATTCATGAAGGAAATTAGTCTATAATTCTCTTTATCTTTTTGGGCTCTTCCTGATATAGATATCAATACCACATTTGTATCATTAAAAAAATTTGGTAGAATTCATTTTTTATCTATAATGTCTATATAATATTGTCTATATAATATTGGAATTAATTGTTCTTTAAATGTTTGATAAAATTCACTTATAAATCCATCTGGCCCTGGAGAGTTTTTCCTAGTGAGTTCATTGGTGGCTTCTTCAATTTCTTTTAATAAGATAGGGTTATTTAAGTATTTTACTTCCTCTTCTGTCAATCTGGGTAATTTATATTTTTGCAAATATTCATCCATTTCACCAAGATTGTCAAATTTATTAGCATACAGTTGGCCACAATAGTTCCTAATTATTGTTTTAATTTCTTCTTCATTGATTCTGAATTCAGCCTTTTCATTTTTGATACTGGTAATTTGGTTTTCTTCTTTTTTTTATCATATTAACCAAAGGTTTATCTATTTTATTGTTTTTCCATAAAACCAGTTCTTTGTTTTGTTTATTAGTGCAATAGTTTTCTTAATTTCAGTTTTATTAATCCCTCCTTTGGTTTTCAGTATTTCTAATTTGTCATTTAATTGGGGATTTTTAATTTGTTCTTTTTCTAGCTTTTTTAGTTGCATGCCCAATTCATTAATCTCTTCTTCCTCTGTTTTGTTTTGTTTTTTTTTTTTTTTGGTTTGTTTTTTTATGTACGCATTTAAAGATATAAAACTTTTCCTAAGAACTACTTTCACTGCATCCTATAAGTTTTGGTATGTTGTCTCATTATTGTCATTCTTTTGGATGAAGTTATTGATTATTTCTATGATTTGTCGTTTGACTGTAATACTAATGAAATCTGAAGTTCCTTTTGTATTGCTAAGCTGAGAGGTACTGAGCACCTAGTTTCAAATTAAGCTGCTGTTGCAGAAACAGAATGTATGAACCCCTGTTGCTAACATAACAGGAAGAGGCTGAATAGGGAACCCCTGTTGCTGACATAAGAGGAAGGGGCTGAACAGGAAGGAGCAATACTGTATATAAGGAAAAACCCTAGCAATGGAAGCACCTTAGAGCAAGCCACATGGAGGCTGGATAAAGTGATTTTGATTTTTTTGAACAGAGCTTATGCTGCTGAAGACTTCTGAGGGCCTTTTGAAGCTGCTGAGAAGCTGCTGAGGAGCTATTGAGGATTTCAGAGGTCCAGCTATAGCTGCTGAGGATTTCTATGGACCAGCAGGAGCTGCAGAAGGCTGAGGAAGTATCACTATGGTGTGAGTATTTTGTATGTTTATGGCTTTGTTAAGTCTTGACTTCCTTGGAAGAGACTGTAAAGGATTTAAGGTGGACTGAACACTGTGAGCTCCAACATGGAACAGGAACTGCAGGGATAGTTGAACAAGGAACTGGGAGCTGTCTGCCTTTGAAACTAGGTAACAGTTTGGTGAATCAAGGTAGGAGTTGTGACTATGGAAGGGGATCCAGGGAATCTGAGAATCTACCCCAAGTCAAGCTGAAAGAAGACTTTACTTGGATACTGTGTACTCACTGAAAAGATTGTGATTTACTTGTGACTGAGGGGTGGATGGCCTTTTTATTTTCTGATGACTGAATAGTGAATGATGACTAAATACTGACTGATTTGTAACTTAGTGTGCAAACGTGGAGAACTTTGACTTGTTCTTTGTGTTCCTTAAACTTACCTCCTTAAGGATGATTAAATGATTGAGTTGATTGAATGATGCATTACTAAATGATTGTACTTTGCTGAAAACTATGTGACTGCTTTGGTGAAAACTATGTGGCCATTTTAGTGACAAGTTGTTGAGTTGTGACATGGTGAATGATGTATTTTGATATTCTGTGATAAGCTGTATTGTTGTGAATGCTGTACCTTGATTTTCTGTGAATGTTTTCTTCTAATTTGTTATTGAATAAATAGAGTATTCACTATACTATGTAATCAAAATCTTGAAAGCTGTTCACAGCAGCCATCCTCTGGAAAGCTGCCCATGCTTGGTTTTGAATTGATCCACTCATTCTTTTTTATTTTATTTTATTTTTTCATTTATCCAAATGCTTTATTAACTTCTGGTTTACATCATTCATTTCTGCCAGATTTTGAGTTACAATTTTTTCCCATTTTTCCCCTGCCCACCACCCCAGAATAGCAGTCCCACAGGATATGCCCTCATCCAATCTGCTCTCTCCCATATCTTCTTCCATACCCACTTCATCTTTACCATTAGGGCAAGGTGAATCTCTGTGCCCAATGCCCACACATCTTATGCCCCTATTACATGCAAAATAATATTAATAATAGTATTTATATATATTTGAAACATTTAATTTTAAAACTTCAAATCCCACATGCATTCCCTTCGTCCCCTGTCACACACTCCTGCTGGGAAGATAAGCAATTCAGTATGTGTTGTACATGTATAGCTATGCAAAACATTACCATAGTAGATATATTGTAAAAGACTGGATATATTTCCCTCCCATCCATCCCACCCCCCACCTGGTCCATTCCCTACTTTGATCCTGTCCCTCTTCAAAAGTGGGTGCCTCCAACCTCCCCTCCCCTTAGAATGCCCTCCCCTACATCATTCCCCCTCTCATACCCCTCCCCCCGTACTCTCCTGCAGGGTGAGATATCCCATTTAGTATGTATGTCATTCTCTCCCTGAGCCAAATTCAACAAGAATATGGTTTTGCCCTTTTGCCATCCTGTTCTTCCCCTCCCCTGCAACTACTTCCCTTTGCCTCTTGTACATGAAATAGTTTTCCTCACCCTGCCTCTCCCCATCTCCTCTTGTCACATTACTCTCTCACCTCTTAACCCCTTAAGTATCATCCCTTCCCACCAAATTCGACCTGTGCCCTCTATCCATGTATACCTGTAAACATATATACACACATTCATATATGTATTCATATGCCCATATACCCTTCTTCAATTATTTTCATAATGAGAAAGATTTCATCAGTCACAGTTATTGTTTTTCCATGTAGGAATGTAAATAGTTCAACTTTGATAAGTTCCTTTTGATTTCTTCTCCCTGTTTACCTTCTCAAGTATCTCTTGCTTCTTGTGTCTGAATGTCAAATTTTCTATTCAACCCTGGTTTTTTCCTCAAGAATACTTGAAAGTCCTCTGTTCCACTGAATGACCATATTTTCCCCTGAAACAAGATACTCAGTTTTGCTGGGTAGGTTAGTCTTGGTTTTAATCCCAGGTCCTTTGCCCTCTGGAATATCATATTCCATGTCCTTCAATCCCTCAGTGTAGAAGCTGCCAGGTCCTGTGCTATTCTGATTGTGTTTCCACAATATTAAAATTGTTTCTTCCTGGCTGCTTATAGCATTTTCTCCTTGATCTGGGAATTCTGGAACCTGGCTATAATATTCCTAGGAGTTTTCTTTTTGGGATCTTTTTCATGAGGTGATCAGTTGATTCTTTCAACCTCTATTTCCCCTCTGGGTCTAAAACATCAGGGCAATTTTCCTTGAGAATTTCTTGAAGGATGATTTCTAGGTTCTTTCTTTGATCATGACTTTCAGATAGTCCGATAATTTTTAAATCATCTCTCCTGGATCTATTTTCCAGGTCAGTGGTTTTTCCCATGAAATATTTCACATTGCCTTCTATTCTTTCAGTTGCTTGGATCTGTTTAACAGCATCTTGATTTCTCATAAAGTCACTAGCTTCCATTTGCTCCAGTCTAATCCTGAAGGAATGAATCTCCTCAGTGAGCTTTTGAGATTTTTTATCCATCTGGAAAATTCAGCTTATTCTCCTCATTGCCTTTTTGGGCCTCTTTAGCCATTTGAGTTAATCTATTTTTTAAGGTGTTATTTTCCTCAGTCAGGCTGTTGACTCTCATTTCATACTTTTCCTGCATCCTTCTCATTTCTCTTCCTCCACTTCTCTTATTTGGTTTTTAAAATACTTCTTAAGGTCCTCTATGTCCTGTAACCTGCTCGTATTTTCATTTGGGGCTATTGGTGCAGGATTTCTAACCTCACAGTCCTCCTTCTGTTCCATGAATCAATCCTCTTTGCCCCCAAAATAGGAGTCTAATTTTGCATTTTTCTGGTTTTTTTTTTTTTTGGTTGTTGTTGTTTCCTTTGCCTAGGCAAGTTGCCACTTAATTACTTGACTTTTGGGCTTGTTGCTATAGTATGTCTCTGCCACCAGACAGGGGAGCTTCCGTCCCAAATGTTGGGATCTTCTCAACTGCTGGAAGTATTAGTTGCGTTCCTTTTCTGGAGCCCCCACACACCCTGGCAAGCTGGACACACACCCCAAGACCTCCACCCCAGACCACAATCTGGATCGAGGGATATTAAAGCAGGAGCAATTACCCCCAGACTGCTTGCCGGATCCCCCTACAGTTCACAGGCTAAGAGCTGAAACTGCAAAATGGCATCTGTGCCGCTGCTCCTCAGTGGCTTCTCACACCCAGGGGAAGAAGCAGATGGGTCCCAAATACTGGTCTCAAAGTCCATAGGGCACTGATCTCTCACTTTGTCCTAGGCATATATGTGTTGATAATTCTGGAATTGCCACAGCTGCTGTTGTTCTGTTGGTCCAGTCCCCCTGATGCTAAAATCTCTGACTCACATGGTTCTGGGCTCAGCTCCCAGAGTGCTGTGGCTGCACTGGCCACTCCCTGCTGGGCTGCCAGGCTGTCCTCAGTGGGAGGTTAGCTTCTTTGTGTTGTTCTGTGGGTGCTGGAGCTCCAGAGGTTGTTCAGAGTCCCCCTTTTACATAATTTTGAAGTGGTGTGGGCTGGAGTGCTGTGGAAGTGCTGTTTCTACTCCGCCATCTTGGCTCTGCCCCCGACCCATTCATTCTTTAGGATAAGATTATTTAGTTTCCAGTTAATTTTTAGTTTATCTTTCCATGGTCCTTTATTACATATAATTTTTATCGTATCATTATCTGAAAGGGATGCATCTAATATTTGTGTCTTTCTGAATTGAATTGTGAAGATTTTATGCCCTGGTACATGGTTAATTTTTGTGTAGGTAGCAGTGTTACATTTCAAAGAGATTAGTTGCCCCCTGGATCTCTGTAAAGTAAATCATCTGCATCTCTCCTGAGGACTACTGCTATGAATAACTTTAAGGTTCTGATCACATAGTATAATGCACTCTCTATTTATTCAGCAATAAAGTAAAGCAACACTACAATATAATATAAAAACTTATTACTAAGGTAGTCACATAGTCTTAAATAAAACATACCATTCAGTAAGTCACAATCGCATCAATCAGTATAAAGTAACCAAGTGAAGTCTCCTTTCATCCTTAAGTAGAGGCTGACTTCCAGTCATCCTTAAACTAATCATCCTTTAAGAGTAGTGGAAAGTACAAAGGCCATTGACCCCTAGGTCACAAGTAAGTTATAATCTCATCAGTCAGCACTGGGTACTCAAGTAAAGGTCCTTTTTCTTAACTGATTTCCAAACACTATGGCTCTTCTTCCATTCTCCCAGGTCTTGCCTGGATTCACCCCTAATGTCACCTGGATTCACAGGTAGGCAGCTTTCCAAATGCAGCTCATAGTGACTAGTCCACTCCAAGCTCTTTGCAGTTTCTGTTTTGAAAGTATGTGACAAAAAATTCAGTATTTGAAAACTGTTAAACATTTAATGGGGTATATTTAATATAATGGTAATATCGATAATAAAATATAGATAATAATGATACTATTTACTATAATAGCAAATGTTTTGGCTATTGTGAAAGTATTTCATGTGGTTTAAAGATGCAGTTTCAACATATTAATGATGAATCAAAAATAATGTATTTGCTGTATGTCTGAAGCCCCAGAATATTGGTAGTTTTAATTTATAAGTAAAGGATAAATGATATTAACTGATTAGGGAAGCATCAGGAAAGCTATTCAAGCCTTAAGTTGTGGTTAGTGAGATTTTGCTATTTAAGATAAAATTCTTGGGACTGTAATCTACTATTATTTTTTAGCTTTGATTACAGGGATAGTTGTCTGAATTGTCATGAAGTCAATAGTAGAAGCATGTGCTTCAATCTGGGAACTGCTAAAGTTGGGTGTCTGTACCTGGGAAAAGTTTTAGGAATCACCTAGGCAAAGCCTAGGTAGGATCTTCCTGTCTCTATTTTTCCTACTGTACTATTCCTTTCTGACAAAAAAAATTCCACCTGGTTAATCCTGAGCCTTGCTTTTAACACCTTGTGACTACATGATTGACTGCCAGATATGACTTCTGCCTGGAATCAAACAGAGCTAAGGAAATTTCCCCTCTATTATGATATATGATATTGTTGTAACTATTCCCTCTTTTCCCTTTTATATCAAATTTCTATAATCAATAAGTTCTATAAGTCCAATACTAGATCTTTTAAATAATACTAGAATATCTCTGAGTTACTATAAGAGCATGCAAGTATAATATTTTACAACCTTAACCTATATTTATGGTCAAATAATAATAGAGGAATGATATCCTCCTAAGGGGGGAATGATTAGACAAAGTAACAAAACAAAGATATAATGTGATAGTTTTCTAATTAAATGGGATACTAAATTTTGAGAAAAGCAAGATTAGACTGTTTTCTCTAAAAAAACTATGTACAGATGTTTATGATTTACTTCCAAAATTTACTTATCATGGAAATTCAGGCTTTGAGCATGTTTTGGTAATTCCCAAAATTAGATTTTACATATAAATTATATAGATAATGGTAAAGAAAGTGAAATAATTTTCCCATTATTAAAGTATCTGTCTGATAATTTAAAAAGGTAGAAGAACTCATTTTATGGTTGAATCCTCAATTTTTTCTGTTTAAAAACTACATTCTTTTTATTCTACATACTTTAATTTTGGGAACAAAATAAACAAAACCCCACAATACACAACATCCTACTCCCCAGATCAGGGGACAGGGAACAGGGACACTGTAAGCCCTGCCCTAATACACTGGAAAATAGAAGAGAAAGAAACCCACTAGTGTAACAACAATGCAATATTCATAATGCCTATGGTGACTATAAATATGCCAGTATAGTGATTAATCAAAAAATGTAACAAACTTTCTACATGGGAGATGTAGCCAGAACATTTATTCAGATACCAGAAAGCTGAGTCCCAAAACCAGAAAGCCAAAGCCATAAGAGTAGCCACAGAGTTGGCACACATAGTTAATACAGGAAACACCCACATTCTCAAGCCCTCAAAACAAAACAGGCTCCCCCAGGCAAAGATCCTCCTCTCCTCACTCATTGGAACTGCTCAGCCTTCACACAGCTCACTTCCAGTAGCTCCTGTCCCCCTTGTTCCTGTCCCTGGCAGTCCTCAGCAGGAGTCCTCAGGAGTCTCCAGCAGAAGTTCTGGTTGGCTCAAAGAAGTTCGAACTGCTGCTGCCACTTCCAGTCACTGTGCTGACTCCAACCTGACATACACCCCACTTGGCTCTGGCTCCTTCCTGCCCTGCTCCTTCCTGCTACTTCATCAAGTTCAAGGGCATGGAAGATCTTCAAATCCCATTACCATTACAACTAGACATTGGCAGATGGAGCCTGGCAAGGACAGAGACTCTACTGTTGCTGTGGGGAAACACAGGGAACTGGGGCATCTAGGTGGTTCAGTCAACTGACCCTGGAGTCAGGAGGACTTGAGTGCAAATCCAGCCTCAGACACTTAACCCCTATTAGATGGGTGACCTTGGGCAAGTCACTTAATCTCAATTGCCCTGCCTTCCCCCCTGAAGGAAAGGAAAGGAGAGGAGAGGAAAGGAAAGACACAAAACTATACAGAAGGTGGGGGTCTGATGCAGAGGACCGTCTGATCCACCTCCTCAATGCAGGATATATCTTCATCTCCTTTAAGTAGGGGGATCTCATCAGGAATAGCAGCAATAGGTTCTTCTGCTGTCACCTCATCCTCATCATTGCCAAGACCTAGCTTAATCATGTGGTAAATTTGATTTGAGTGAGTCTAGGGATCTTCAAGGGAGAAGCCTGAAGATAGCAGAACTGTCTCAAAAAGCAACACTACCAGGTCTTTCACAGCCTTGTCGTTCTTGTCAGCCTCACCCTTCTGCTTGAGAGTCTCCACAATGGGGTGATCTGGGTTTATTTCCAGCTGCTTCTTGGCCATCATGTAACCCATTGTGGAGTTGTCTATCAATGACTGTACCTTCATGATGCATTCCATGTTGGCTGTTGAACCACATGTTCTAGTCACAATGCCACAGGCTGAAGACATAAGCCAATTTCTCAACCTTCTTATCCAAAATTTCCTTCATTAGACTGCACAAGTTCTCAAATTTTACCTTGCTGTCCTCCACTTTTTTCTTTTCTTATTCATCCTCTGGAAGTTCTAAGCCTACACTAATAACAGAGACAAGGGTGTTTTCATTGAATTCTTTTAGCTGCTGCACACAGTACTCTTCCATGGGCTCTGTCATGTATACTACTTCAAAACCATGTTTTTGTACATGTTCCACAAAAGCAGAGTTGGTCACTTGTTCTTTGCTTTCACCAGTGATATAGTAGATTCATTTCTGGCTTCCCTTCTTTCTAGACACATATTCAGACAAGCAAGTTATCTCATCTCCTGACTGAGATGTGTGATAATGCAACAGTTCAGATTGACAGTGCCTGTTGGTTGAGTCATCATGGATTCCTAGCTTTAGATTTTTCTAAAGAGCCTCAAAACTTTGTAATTCTGCTTGTTTTCTGCCAGTTCAGAGAAGAGCTCTTGACACTTCTTGACAATGTTCTTATGGATAACCTTCAAGATCTTACTCAGCTGCAGCATCTCTCTGGAAATGCTGAAGGGCAGATCCTCAGAGTCCACCCCACCTTGGATAAAATCAAGATACTTAGGAATAAACTCATCACAACTGGTCATGATGAACACATGCAGTACATATGGCTTAATATTCTTCTTTTTGTTTCCAAAGAGATCAAAAGGAGCCCAGCAGGAGATGAGGGGCAGAGCTCTGAATTCCAGCTGACCTTCCACAGACAAGTGCTTTACTGCCAAGTGATCTTCCCAGTCATAGGTAAGGCTCTTATAAAACTCACCACCTTCCTCTTGGCTGATGTCATCAAGGTTATGTGTCAAGATGGGCTTAGTCTTTGGGGCTGCTAGGTGGTGCAGTGAATAGAGCACTGGCCCTGGAGTGAGGAGGACCTGGGTTTGGATCCGACCTCAGACACTTAACACAAAAAAATAGCCATGTGACCTTGGGCAAGTCATTTAATCCTAATTGCCCTAAAAAAATATTGGGTTTAGTCTTGTTCACCTCTCTCTTTTTTTTGTTTGTAAAAAGCAATTGGGGTTAAGTAACTTGCTCAAAGTTACACGGCCAGTCATTATTTATGTGTGGGTGCTCATTTTCTGAGGCCGGAACCAATCCCGGGTCCTCCAGACTCTGGGGCCAGTGCTCTTACTCACTGTGCCACCTAGCTGCCCCATTGTTCAGTTCTTTCTGATCAACATATTTCTCCTTGATCTTGGTTTCCTTCATCTTGTCCTTGCCTTCATCTTCTTCATCAGATCCTATGTCTTCAGTCTTGGCTTTCTTCTCATCTTTAGCTGGCTCTTCCTCTTCTTTCTCTTTGTATTCCTCTGTCTCATCATCACTTATTTCCTTCTCTCTTTCTTTCTCCAAATAAAGTTTGATGGGATAGTCAATGAACTGAGAGTACTTCTTTACAATATCCTTGACCCACTTCTCTTCCAGATACTCTGTTTGGTCTTCTTTCAGATGTAAGATTACCTTGGTGCCTGTGCCACTATACTCCCTACAGACAGCATGGACTGTGAAAGAGCCACCAGCAGAAGACTCCCAGTCATGCTGTTCATCATCATTATGCTTGGTGATGACAACTACCTTCTCTGCCACCACGTAAACACCAAACTGACCAATCACAGAGGTGTCTGCTCTAGCCTGCATAGCCTCCATAAAAGCCTTGGTGCCAGACTTGGCAATGGCTCCCTAGTTATTGATCAAATCAGCTTTCATAATGCCAATGCTAGTGTCCACCAAAGTCAAAGTACAGTCCTGAGGGTTGGGATAAAGTTACTCTTTAGCTCTTTATCTCTGTCCAATTTGGAAGGCTCTGTCAGACTCTCATAGTGGATCTTGTCCAAGGCATCAGAGGCATTGGAAATGATCTCTAGAAGGAAGATTTCCTTATCAGAATAAAATTTCCTAATCAGAATAAAAGGCATTGATAATCAAGGACTTAAGTTGACAATCTCTACCTGGAAGGCAAAGATCTCCACCTCCTCTCCATGCTGTACTTCCTCAGACAACTTGAGCAGTTTCAGATAAGAAGGCCAGTTCAGGGAAGTGCTGAGTTCAGCAGCCCTAAAGACCAAGTACCTTGAGGAGATTTGGCAGCCTCAAATTTTAAAAAAGGTTTTTATATCAGGTACAAGATTTAGGTAAGGACAGAAACAGCAAATGATATATAAACTGAAATTTTCTAGTTTCAAAACTGGAGAACCAAATTTAAGTGATTGTATTAAATTATACTAAGTCAGAATTATCTAGGCACCTCTAGATTTGGAACCAGAGAAGCAGAACCTTCTTTAGAGCTGTCCTGGGAGTAAAGCTTATTAAACAAGAAAAGATATCTAGGGACCAGATAACTATAGGGGACATATAGGACTTCAAAAGTGCTGATTAAATGGACATTGAGAATGGATTACTGGGATAAAAGGAAACTTGACCTTAGTTAACATTGGTGATAATGACTGTATTGCTTTGCATGGTTTATGATTAAGTTTTCTTTGTTACCTTGGTGACATATGAATCTCTCTTCTCAAACTAGTCTATTTTAGCCCTCTAAATAGTTTAATCTGTAAAATATCATTAATGTAACCCGAATTAATGTAATCATGTAATTATGATAATTGTGAGAAAAACTTTATTGTATTGTTTGAACCTAGCCCCGTGTGAGTAGGAAACTGGACCATCTCTATGTGCCTTTAACCAAGGACCTATGTTACGCTGACTAGAAACTCAGATTCAAAGATTGATACAAGGAATTTTCTTTCAATTGTCGATCCATGTGTCTTCTAAGGACCTCTACCAGGTCCTTCTAACCACTCCCACAGCTGCCAAACTTGTGGGTATGGCCTCCTGGATCATCTGAAGATAGCCCTCACTCAAAGTGGATGTATGAACCCATTGAAGGTCTTCCCCTTGGGCTCCGTAAGGGCCTGTCGATTATGACATCTGAGGAAGACAGATCCCCAATAATCCAGATCAGACCTGGGAGAAGGGAACACTCTTGAGCCCCTTATTTCCAGATCCTTACATGCTATGACTGTTTACCCATATCTCTTGCTTGCCCTAGCTTTGGTTTTGGTTTGCTTTGGAAGTTGATGAATCCCAACAGATACAGCATAATATAAATATATTTTGTACTCATGCAACCCAGTTGAGGGAGCAGGCTGCAGGGACAAATGTTCAATTCCCTTCCCCCAGAGTACTGGTGTATTTACTGTCCTCACTTTTATCTTACTTGGGTTGACTTTGGCCCACAAATGCTTCACTGATTTGGTGAAAGAATTAATGCTGTCTGTTGGCATTCACCCTTGTTCTGCAGGACCCACCTCAGACACAGGAGGTTGTGGAAGGAGGGAGGCTCCCTGGTCAGTTAAAGAAGGACTGCTAGAACTCCCCTTCACTGCTCTCTGAGGAAGATTAAGGTTTTACCCATATCTTCCTTTGGTCTGTAAGTGGCCCCTTTAGTGCCCCTTTGACCAAAAGAAGGGAATATGAGACCTGCCTGCGCCCCTCATCCCTGGAAGAAGGCCAAAAACCAAGACTGGTGAATCAGAGAGGATGGTTGGACCCCTTCTAGACTGACATATCAAATAATTCTTTGTGATTCTTTCTGAGTGAACCCCAAATTCTTCTGCTGTATCAACAACGAGACCAGGTTAAGCTTGTACAAATATTCTGAATCATGGACTCCTCCTTGCTTCGTGGCTTTATAATCTGAGCAACCTAACCCCAAAGTGAACTCAGTTCTAACTGCAGCTCTCATGCATATATGTCTACCATCTTTGAGAGAAATAAACATGAATACAGCCTGATGTTGTTTATCTTTATTATATCACCCTTTGGCAGTTGATATTTTATGACAATAAAGCACAGTAAAAAATACATGATTGTACATGAAACTGAAAATCTCCTATGCACAGCTTGCTATTTCTTTAAAATACACAACATTATTATCATGTTCTTACCTATAACCCTCCCTTCCCCACTCTCCCTAGAGATGATGCAACAGCTATGCTACTTGCAGCTGTTCTTGGGGTGTAAGACCAGTAACACTAGCACATAGGAAGTCTGCTAGCACAGGTTCTTATATGTGTGTGTGCGCGCGCGAGCGCGCGTGCACAAGAGTGCACATGTTTATGTGTATGAATATAGTTTACTTTGTTCAGGGGAAAAAGTAAGCACCCTGAACTTCAGAGAAAATACAAATAGAAATAATAGCATAAAGATCAACAGGGATTCTAACTGTCCAATCAAATAACACATCAGTTACCTGCAGATCACCAGGTTGTGTTCTTCATACATACTTTATGGTTAATCTGAGGACATATAGTATTATAAAAATAATATGTAATATGATACAATACAAATATTTGTAATATATATTTACACATAATATAAAAAAAAACCTATTATCCTAGGTCTGCTCATTTAGTTCTTCATTATTTCTTTTTTTGTTTTTGTAGGGCAATTGGAGTTAAGTAACTTGCCCAAGGCCACATGGCTAGGTTTTTATTTAAGTGTTTGAGGCCAGATCCGAACTCAGGTCCTTCTGACTCCAGGGCCGACACTCTACTCATTGCACCACCTAGCCGCCCCTAGCTCTTCATTATTTCATGCAAGTCCTTCCATGTTTTTCTTTTTTTTTTTTTAATTAAACAAATGCTTTATTAACTTCTGGTTTACATCATTCATTTCCACCAGATTATGAGTTACATTTTCCCCCCATTTTTCCCTACCCACCACCCCAGAATAGCAGTCCCACCAGATATCCCCTCATCCAATCTGCTCTCTCCCATATCTTCTCCCATACCCCCTTCGACTTTGCCATTAGGGCAAAGTGAATCACTGAGCCCCACTGCCTGGACATCTTATGAAATATTTAATTTTAAAACTCTCTCTGCTCTGCTCGGCTCCTGCGCTCTGCGCACTGCCAGGTCCCAGACCGCTGCGCTGGTCCTTCCTGCAGGGCTGCTGGGCTGTCCTCAGCGGGAGGTTAGCTTCTCTGTGTCATTCTGTGGGTGCTGGGGCTCCAGAAGTTGTTCAGAGTCCCCTTTTACATAGTTTGGGGGGAATCTGGGGGCAGAGAGGCTTGGAAGAGCTGTTTCTACTCCGCCATCTTGGCTCCGCCCCAGTCCAATAATTTTAAAATTATCTCTCCTGGATCTATTTTCCAGGTCAGTGGTTTTTGCCATGAGATGTTTCACATTGCCTTCTATTCTTTCATTTGTTTGGATCTGTTTAATCATATCTTGATTTCTCATAGAGTCACTAGCTTCCATTTGCTCCAGTCTAACTCTGAAGGAATGAATCTCCTCAGTGAGCTTTTGAGATTCTTTTTCCATCTGGCAAATTCGACTTTTTAAGGCATTCTTCTCCTCATTGCCTTTCTGAGCCTCTTTTGCCATTTGAGTTAGTCTATTTTTTAAGGTGTTATTTTCCTCAGTCAGGCTCTTGACTGTCATTTCATACTTTTCTTGCATCTTTTTCATTTCTCTTCCCAAATTTTCCCCCACTTCTCTTATCTGCTTCTTAAGGTCCTTTATGGCCAGTAGCCAGCTTGTATTTTCATTTGGGGCTTTTGGTGCAGGAGTTCTGACCTCACAGTCCTCCTCCATGCTTTGAGCCTCTTTGCCCCTAAAATAGGAGTCCAATGTTGAACTTTTCTGTTTATTTTGTTTCGTTTGCCTAGGCATATTGCCACTTAATTACTTGATTTTGGGGCTTGTTGCCACAGTAGGACTCTGCCACCAGACAGGGGAGCTTCCGCCCAAACGTGGGTCTTCACAACTTCTGAGTTGGATACCCACCCCAAACTTCCCCCCCCAGACCACAATCCAGATCCAGACAGTTTAAAGCAAAAGCGATTAACCCCCAGACTGATTGCTGGATCTTCCTACAGTTCGCAGACCAGGAGCTAGAGCCACTACTGATGCTGCAAAATGGCTTCTGTGCAGCTGTTTCTTCAGCAGCTTTTTGTCCCCAGGGGAGGGAGCCACGTGTTCCCCAAATACTGGTCCCAAAGTCCATAGGGCACTAACCTCTCACTTTGTCCTAGGCATATCTGTGCTGATAATTCTGGAATAGCCACAATTGCTGGTGTTCTGGGGTTCCACCAGCCAGCTGAAGGCCAGGCCGCCCTGGGGCTAAAACCGCAGACCTGGGCTCAGCTCTGCGGGCTGCACTGTCGGTTCCCAGCGAGCTGTGCTGCCTGCTCTCAGAGCGCTGTGCTGGCCACTCCCTGCAGGCTGCTGGGCTGTCCTCAGCAGGAGGTTAGCTTCTCTGTGCCGTTCTGTGGGTGCTGTGGCTCCAGAAGTTGTTCGGAGCTCCCTTTCACGTTGTTTGAAATTTGTGTGGGGCAGAGCACATTGGAAATGCTGTTTCTACCCTTCCATGTTTTTCTAAGCTCATTGAGCTCATCATTTCTTACAGCACAGGAGTATTCCATCACAATTATTTACCATAATTTGTTCAGCCATTCCTCGACTGATGGGCATGCCTGAAATTTCTAGGTCTTTGCCACTGCACAGAGAATGGCAATAAACATTTTGGAACATAACAGGTTCTTTTCCTTTGCAGTTTCTTGGAGCCACAGGTGAAAATTGAGTGAACCAAATGGACACCAAAGGTGGAAGGGAAGCCCTGAGTAGGGCTCAGTGGTCTTCACACCAAAGGTATTGTTCTTCCCTGAATGCACACTTCCCCCACTCAGGGAGGGTAATGAGGCACAAAAGAAGGGTTTGCTCTCTAGTCATACTGGACAGACTTTCCCTTCCTGTATCAAGAAAGGATAGGTAGATTCTTCAGTTGGTGGCCTGCAGGGAAGCTGGAGTTTCCCAGAAGAGGCAGGTGGGTCCTTGCTACTTTTCTGTCCTGGAGCTGGATGCCCTGGAATAGCCTCTGCTGTTAATAAAGCAAAATAATTTGTTTTGTAAGGGTTAGTAGTATCTTGATAAAGTACATGTAATATATTTATTTTTTGTTTTTTTGCTTTTTGGAGGGCAATTGGGGTTAAGTAACTTGCCCAAGGTCACACGGCTAGGTTCTTTTTTTTTGTTTGTGTGTGCGTTAAGTGTCTGAGGCCGGATCCGAACCTTCTGAGTCCAGGGCCGACGCTCTACTCACTGCACCACCTAGCCGCCCCATGCAATATATTTCTAAATGAAGAAATAAGAAATAAAAGTCATTCAAAACAACATAAACTTAAACTAAATTCTTTTCCAAATGATAGAACATTTTAAAAGTATAACTGATTTTCTGGAGGATAAGGGAATAGACTTAGGATTTCATGGGCCCAGCAAATTCTGGAGGAGGAACCAAGGCTGGTCTGTGCTTCCTCTGTGACCTCTAATCTTATAGAGCACTGAGAGTTAGGTGACTAGCCCAGGGTCACACAGCCAGGATGTGTGAAAATAAAAATGGAAATGGATCCATAGGAACCAAATTAGAGAGAAGACAAAAATTAGTGATAAAAACTAACAAAATCTTCAAATTGGAATAAGTTGTTTTCTAAAACATATTTGAACCAAAAAGACCCAGTTCAACTGGACAAATAAAAATCTTGCTGGCAGAGGGCAGTGTACAATGTCTGACAACTGAAGGGACACAGCTTCAGGTGAAAGTGAACAAATCAAGGGTCCTGGGGCCCCTGGCTGGGTTCAAGTAGGTAGTCTGCTGCCTTCAGAATATGCCCCAATTGTCCCCTCTGAGTGTCAAGGCCTCAGTTTACCAGGGGCAGGAGCATGGGGAGGAGGCAGCTCCCTTTAGGCTTAAGAGCTGGAGGCATGGAGGCAGTGACAGGGAGCTGGGCTGCCAGGAGGCATGGGGGAGAAGCTGGCACCCAGGGCCAGGCTGCTTCAGGAAACAGATAAATGAGACTCAGATGAGGCAAAGCTCAATCCACACCTAGAAATAGCTGATTAATTTTTTATTCCAGTAAAAATTGCTTAATTCTTTGAGTCAACTTTTGTGTAGACCTGAGGGAGGGTCAGGGGAGGCTGAGAATGACTGGGTAAGAGGTAAGGGAGTAAGGAAAAGCTGACCAGGACATTCAGGGATGGACTGGGGCTAATTCTTAGGACCAGATGCAAATTCAAGTATTGAAAGGAAGAGTTCTGGGAGCAGGCTGCCTGGCAAAGGGCAGCCCAGTAACCCCCACACCTCTACTTAGACCTAGAAAGTGACCCAGAAACCAGTTACTGGGTAGGAGTATGGGGAGGATTAGGCTGAGGTGAGGACACAGCTAAGAGGTTTCTCCCCAAGAATCTATCCTGCTGGCTCCCAGATGATAATCATCTTTCACATAGCCCACATAGCAGAGGGAACACTCAGGAATTTCTCTTATCATAGCAAAGTTTAGGTCCCTTAGGTCCTGGGTCAGATCCAAAGGAAGTACCCCAGACCATCAAATCAGGGAAGCCTCAGATTGCTCTCACAGCAATACTCAAAGGGTCTGGTGAGTAATGGAAGGATTAAAGGCCAAAAGGAAGGGGCCTCGTCTTACCTGTGGTTCTCTGTACTTTTGTTTTGTAGAAGAAGTAAGTCCCAGTGAAGATCATGGGGAGTACAACCACCATAGGAAGTGTCTTATGAAATGTGGAGAGATTCTCTGAAAAATAGGTCACCAGATTCCATTAATGTGGAAATCAGAGAAGGGGAGACACTGGTGCCTGATACCTATGGCCCAGGTTTAGGGGTTGGAGCATAGAGGGCTTCAGATTTCAGGAAATCCTGGGAGAGTAGTGGCTTTGTGCACAGATGATGCAGCCTTCCTCCCTCTCCATCATCCTCTAAACATCTCCCCAAAACACAGGACTTTATGGAATAGAATGCAAGAATTGAAAGAGATCTTAGAAAGAATCTAGCCCAACTGCCTCAGTTTAAAGAGAGGAAAACAGGAAAATGCCCTCCATCCTTCAGCCTATAAGTCACAGAGCCAGAACTGAAGCCTATGTCCTCTGACTTCAATTTAGGCCTCTTCTCACTACCTCACAGCTGTGTCCTTATAGATTCAGAGACTTTCAAAGTATGATGGGACCTTAGATCACATCTAGTACAACCCCATCAATAGACAGAAGTCCAGAGAGCAGAGCAGAGAAGACACCTGACCCAGAGGTTAAACTGAGATAATGACAGAGACAGGGCCTGACTCCAGGTCTCTTGAGACCCAGTCCAGTTCTCTTGATTTTATAGGATGCTTCTTTCTTCTGAAGTCTGTCCTGGTTTTGGTTTTTACATCCCCATTGAGAAAATCTCTCTGACTCTTAGCTGAGCAGCCTGGACTCCAGTAGCCCTGCGATCAGCCCTCCTCCAAATTGTCACTGATCCATTGCCCTTTCTGGTCCTTGGTTTATCCACCTGTAAGAGGAGGGAGTTGGGGGGTAGTAGGATGATACAGGAGAGCAGAAACTACCCCAGATTTGGAAAATCAGAAGAGCTGGTTTCAGATTGTGTCTCTATTTCTTGATGGCTAAGTGAACTTCTACAGGTCACTGGGCTCCAGTCTCTTCCTCAGTAAACAGAGGAGGGGGCCTGGATAATTTTTTTTTAATTTTGCTTTTTGGAGGGCAATTAGGGTTAAGTGACTTGTCCAAAGTCACACGGCTAGTAAGTGTGTCAAGTGTCTGAGGCTGGATTTGAACTCAGGTCCTTCTGATTCCAGGGCCGGTGCTCTATTCACTGTGCCACCTAGTCGTCCCCTGAATAATTTTTAAGGTCCCTTCCTGAGAAGACATTCTTCAATGCCAAAAGAGTCTCTATCAGCATCTCTCTCCTCTTCCAGTAACCTTCCATCTCTCATCCCAGGGGCCCAGTGCTTCAAATTCCTCAGCAATAACATGGACAACAGAGTATTGGGAAGAACCATGACATAGGACAGTTATGGTGGGGCCAGATTGTGGAGGATTCCACAACAATAGGGAACCATGGAAGTTTCTTGAATAGTTGAAGTGATATAACCACAGCTGTGTTTTAGGGAGATGAATCTAGCGTTGTAAAAAATAGCCTGGTAGGGGCGGCTAGGTGGCACAGTGAGTAGAGCGTTGGCCCTGGAGTCAGAAGGACCCAAGTTCGGATCTGACCTCAGACACTTAACACACACACAAACAAAAACCTACCTGTGTGACCTTGGGCAAGTTACTTAACCCCAATTGCCCTCCAAAAGGCAAAAAAAAATACCCTGGTGAAAGGAGAAACTGGAGACCCCCCCTTTAAAACAAAAGAAAAAGATGCTACTGGAGTAGGGATATTAGGGTCCAATCCCATCACTGGCACTTATCAGGAGCAGAGTAAATAAGTCCCTTTACTGCTCTGGATCTCAGTTTCCCATATGTGAAATAAGAGCTTTGAATTAGATGATAAGTAAGGTCCCTTCTAGCTGAGACCTCAGATTTGAATTACTCTGTTCTATAGAAGAACAGCTATTCAGGGGGCTAATTATCCTCTGAGCTGAAACTATGGACAGAGAGACATCCTCCCAAGATTGGATAACAACTAGTCCAGGGCTATACCTGGTCCCCAGTCCAGAAGTTCTCCCTCCCTGCCTTGGAATCCAATTCTTAAATGTTTCAGAGCAAGGTTTTCTTTCAAGGTCAGATGTCCCTACTGAGAGTCTTCTATGGGTCTGCCCAGACCTATCCTAGGACCTTGGTGTAGGGAAGGAGCAGGGGAGAGAAGTCAAACAAAGTAGGCTCTGCCCCTGAAAATCTCACTGTCTAGTTGGAAAAATTAGCTTAACCCTTTTAAATTGGTCTGTGAACCAGGTGACTTAGGATCTCCTTATGGGGTATAAGCAGACAGCCATTTAGCTGCTCAGAGACCCATCTCTGACTTCTACCAGATGAAGCATGTCCTGGGGAAAGGGCCTGATTTCTTTTGGCCCCAGAGACTGAATTGGTAACAACAGCTAGAAGTGGTCTGGTTATGTCTAGGGAGGTCTAGTTAGCCTTCCTGCCCAGGAGAGCTGCCCCAGGTGGGATGGGCTACCTCAGAAGGGGCCAAGGCCTTCCACTGAAGGTCTTCAGCCAGTGGCTGGCTGGTCATGTGCTTTAGACATTTCAGGGATTTTCTTGCAGGTGCTGGGTAACAAGGTGGTCTCTGAGCTCCTTTGCAGCTCTGAGGTTCTAAGGGGAAGCTGAGTCCTGGTGAGATAGTCCAGAGTGAGCCTGAGAGTGAGGACTCTCCCTCCCCTTCCTTCATCCTCAGAGCTCCTCTGCATCCTCACTCACTCTCTCTGACTTCCTCTGGCCCCAGAAGGAGAGGCTTCCCTACTCATTAAAACTGATTCTTCTCCCTGTGCCATTGATACTGTCCCCTTTTCTCCTTCCTTCCCCTAGGACCCTCCTCCATAATCATTCCCCCTCTCATACATCTTTAGTGTCTCCTTTTCCAGTGGCTCCTTCTCATTGGCTTAGAAATATAGTCATCTCCCCAATTTTAAGCCTTTTTCAACCTGCCTCCAGAACAACTTTCCCAGCCATCCCTTCCTCTCTTTTTCACTGGGACAACCCTGGTACCAGAACCCCTCACCCCCTGCCTGGAGTCTTCTGCTAGCTTTCATAGATGATTCCTCACCTCCTCTCCCTCCTCCCTTTCCATCAGCTTCCAGGCTCCTCTGCCCTACACAAAGCCCTGCTCAGGCCATTCCTGCTCTCCAAAATCTTCAGGGGCTCTTTGCTGTGGAGTTCACCCTGTTTATCTTGGCCTTGTACTAGGGTAAGCCTTCCCTGATTTCTGTGTCACTAATACCTTTCACATCTCATGTCATTTTCTACCCTTCTCATGCTCTTATCATGTATTACTGTATATTCCAGTCATGTCTCTTGCTTTCTAATCTTAACATACCTTATTCCTAAACTGGGCAACTTTAGGGCAGGGGAGACCTGTCTTACCTAAACTTTCTATCACTGGCACCAAAGTATAGGGACCTATACACAGTAGTTATTGAATTGAACTAAATTATGTGGTATTGAAATGGATTTATAAATAAATATATATTAAATTAAATTGCATGAGAACAAGTTTTTGGACATTAACCAAATTATGTCCCAAATGATCTTTCACTCCATTATAGAGTGAGGGCCAGATTAGTTTGATGAAGAAATCTCCTGAAGTGGTTGCATTATTTGAAATCCTACTGCATATTTCCATTGGGTTGAAACCAATGACCATGTATCATATAATTGTGAATTCAAATAGTATGAATTGAAATGTATTAAATTTATACTAATCAGGACTTAGGTAAATGAATCAATACAGAAAGGGACTATGATTTTATCAATGTGGGCATAGCTATGAAGGTCTTTTGTAATTGTTGGCACAGAGGGTTTCAGTAATTTGCCCATAGTCACACAGCAAATAAGAGTCAGAGGCAGCATCTGGACCTAGTTCTCCCTGACTCCAAGCCCAGCACTCTACCCACTCTGATGTGGATACAAAGGTGCCCTAAGAGTTAATGTTAAGGGTTGCTTTTTCAGTACCTTGTGAGGCCCCTCTTGAGCCTGAAGTCTTAGGCTAAGGTCCTAAAGTTTCTTCCCCTTATCTTAGAATACCACAAAACTTCTCCCCTGTCTTGGACCACAGAATTGCTTATCTCCCTCATCCTGGGTTATCAATTTTCCCTGTCTTCCTTATCCTGTCCTTAAAAAAACAAGCCCCTGTCCCTCTGTAAATCGCTAGTCCTTCTTCCAGGGCTAGCCCGCTGCTTTTGCATCAGTAAAGCTCCCCTTGGTTAGGAGAATATTGTCTAAGTGAATTCTTTCACATCTGAACCTGTTCTCCCAACTCTGACCTCAATAATTTGGTGCCCAAACCCTCTGGTCCAAATATTAATTGGACTCCAGTGATCTCCGTGCCACTGGAATAACAGGTAAGCTCCCTTTTCCTTGTTCTCTTCCCTAGACCTTCCTGCTCTTGTCTCCTTAGCAGTGAAAGCCCTGGAGTGCCAGCAGTGTCTGAAACTCACTGACTTTAGGGTGGTCAGTCGGGCTGTGGATCCTCATCTAAGGGGACACCTTTGTACTGGTTCATTCACATTTTTTCTTCCTTCTGTCCTGAGAAGCTGGGATGAGCAGTGAGAGGTTGTTAGGAGGTTGCTAGGAGGGAAATTCAGGTAGGAGATCTTAAGGAAAAGTATCTAGTGTTTCATTGTAACACAGCCTGACCTCAATATAATCTAGAAAGTGATTTGTGAAGAGGATTTCTAAGCAAAACAAACTTAGTAAGAAATTTGGCCTCCAAAACTTAAAGAAAAGGCACCTTGCTCCACTTGAGTGGGCTTTTTTTTCCCCTGTGCTGTTCCTTCCTGTCCCTCAGTGGATCCCTGCATCTTTTTTTTTTTGGGGGGGGGGGAGGGCCTGCCTCTCCTCCCCAAGGTTTCTAGGTCTCTGTACCTTCTATTATTGCTAACTTAAAACTTTATATGCATTTTCTAGTATATGCAGTTTGAAATTCCCAGGAGGACGTGGAGAGCTGTATGCTCTTTATCTGATAAGTCTTAAAGATAAAAGAGACAAGGAGCTACAGCTCCTCTCCAGTCAAGGTTGGAAGGTATGTCAGCCTTCCCTCTCTCCCTATCCCTTTCTCACCCTGTAGCTGGGATTGCTCTCTTAAGCACCTAGGAAGGCTTGGAGGTGCTTTTGTGACCTGACCTCTCAGGTCCCATTAGGGCACATAGTCACAAGGCTATCTGGAACTCAGCCTGATACTCTCAGGCTCTTGGTTTAGTGGTTCAAGGACCTGGACACACTTTCCAAAGCCCTATGTGGAAGGGTAAGCCCCATTCTCTCAATTATCTCATCACTAGGGAACTGGGAAAACTGCAAGGACTCCCTTCCCTCTACACCCCAAGACTCCCTGTCCCCACACCCATGCCTGCAGGATTCCCCTTCTCTCCTGGCCACTGGATTCTCACATGTGAACTCAGCAGGACTTCCCTGGCTCTGACTCGGCTGTGAAAAGTTAGAATAGATAAAAACATCTTAGTACATTCTGGAGGCTTTCTGATTAATCATTAAGGAGTCTGGAAATTGATCACTTGGGAATTGCAGGGGGTAACTCTAGGAGCTCACCTGTGCTGAAACCCCTCCTCCTAATCTTGATCACTCAGCATGCCCCACTCCCTCCCCTTGAGTCAAAAGGGTATCTCAGTAGACTGCCAACAGCCCTGGAGTTTTTTTCTGTTAACTCCTATTATCCCAGATCAGATTAGGAAGAGTTTTACTTTCCCCCACCTGGCAAAAGGAAAGAGGGGAAAGGCCAGCTACATCCTGGAAGTATCCAGGTCCAGCACACGGTCATAGCCCTGGGGAGAGGGTGAAGGGGGTTATGCAAGGGAAAAAAGCCACCCAGTCATCATCTGCACTTGGTAAGACAGTCCATCCTTCTATCAATAATCTTTTTTTTTTCCTTTTTGGAGGGCAATTGGGGTTAACTGACTTGCCCAAGGTCACATGGTTATTTTTTGTGTTAAGTGTCTGAGGCCAGATTTGAACTCAGGTCCTCCTGACTCCAGGGCTGGTGCTCTATTCACTGTGCCACCTAGCCACCCCTATCAATAATCTTTTTATGATATGGAAATGCAATTGATGCCATCTGAAGCTGATTGTTTGTGCTACAGCTAAAACAATTTGGCTATCACATATGAAAATTATAAGATTGCTGGTTGTTTTAATGCTAAAACCTAAAACTGGTAGTTGATTACTGTGTGTGTGTTGTATGAAAAGGAAGGTTCTGCCCATTCAGAGTAGTCCTCAGGGCTAGTCAAAAGTACAGCCCATAGCAGCTCTGAGGATAGATAGGGTGGATAAATCAGCTGCTTCTCAAGAGTCCCTCTCCATCCTCTTTGGTTTTATAAGTGTGCCAAAAAGCTTGCTTGGGTTATGGAGTTCCTAAACAAGGAACCTGGCATACTGAGAATGTGCAAGTATGCAAGAAATAATCTCTAGTGATTGGCTTTTGCATGAGGACAAGTTTAAATTTGAGATCTAAATCCTGGTAAAATTTTTGATTAGTGAAACTTGCCATCTGAGGTAAAAACTCTTGTGACTATAATAAATTGTGTTTTGAATTATCTGGTGGATCTTAAAAATCCATCGATAATCAATAATCTGCCATCTGAGAGAAATAAGCTACTCAGAGAGAATGTGACTGTTACAGGTGGAGTTCTGCATCTAGAAAAAGCTGAGACAGCCTCAGTCTAAGATGGGACCTTCCTGGCTCAGTTTCCCCATTGTGTTCCTTTAAAAAAGGAATATTTTGTACCTGACTACTCCTGAGCCTGGTTATGAGGTGAAATTGATAGTGTATGATTGTAAACTGTGATATTTTGTCTAGTCATGCCCTTGCCTTTCCTTTTTATGGCAAATTTCTGTAATAAAGCCAGTAATCAGTGAAAGATGTGAGCATGATACAAGTACATGAAATCTTTCTCTTTCCAATCTGAATTATTAGCCATCCCATACAGCAAGCAGTTGGGTAAATTACTGCTCCTGAATAATCATATGAAAGATTAAATCCCTGGAACAGAACATTCTTTCTGGATGCTATGGGATAGTTAGACAAAGGGAAAAGAAGTTTTTGAAGTAAATGTACAAATAAAATGTGGAATCATTATTCCATAGACTAAGGCTGGGATACATCTGAGCCACTAAAATAAAGTGTGTGTTTAAGATCTGAGATATTCAGCCTAAGACTATGTGCCATTTTATATATTAAACAACGTAGTAAATGGGTATTTGGCCTAGTTATCTGCCTATTACTATATATATTTCTGTATGGAACAAGGTCGTTAAATGTTTCCAAAAGCTGTACGAATAGTTGGGTATTGGTACAACTGATTGAGGGACCTCTCTATTATTCTAATAATTACTGAAACTAGATCAGAAATATCTTCTGTTTGAAGAAAAGAATTTCAGTGCAAATTATTTGAAGGGAGGTAATTTATAGAATACTTTTGTATTAATGGAAAAGTCAACTTCATTCAAAATTTGTTATTATTATGGAAATAATATATTTATACTGTATATACTGTGGTATAAACAAGTTTTATTATAAGGACTTATTGATATGTACTGTTTTGGAATTAATTACTTATGAATCCTCCCAAGTCTTTTATGACAACTGGAGTAAAAGTCAGTCTCTTATAAGTAAATTAATTTGTATAACTATTGAACTCAAGGGTAGAAAAGTGTTGTTACTTATATTTATATGCATAGAGTTGGATCCTCAATAGCATCTGATCCTCTTAAAGGAATTGGAATAAGAGTGGAAACTTTTGAGAAAATAACAGGATCAGATAATCCTGTATTTCAAAAGTAAATAGCTTTTGGATTTGCCATCAATGGGTGGACCCAGTGCCACAATGCAGATTTTTGTGAAGACTTTGATGGGGAAGACCATCACTCTTGAGGTTGAACCATCTGATACTATTGAAAATGTCAAGGCCAAGATATAAGATAAGGAAGATATCCCACCTGATCAACAAAGATTGGTTTTTTCAGGCAAGCAACTGGAAGATGGATGTACTTTGTCTGACTACAACATTCAGAAGGCACCAACCCATCATCTCATCTTGTTCTGAGGCTTCGTGGTGGTCCCAAGAAGAGAAAGAAGAAGTCTTACACCACTCCCAAAAAGAACAAGTATAAGAGAAAGAAAGTTAAGCTTGCTGTTCTAAAGTACTATAAGGATGAGAACGGAAAGATTAGCCACCTTTGACAAGAGTGCCCTTCTAATGAATGTGGTGCTGGAGTCTTTATGGCTAGCCATTTTGACAGACATTATTGTGGCAAGTGTTGTCTAACCTACTGCTTCAACAAGCCAGAAGACAAGTAAATGTATATGTGTTAATAAAAAGTCAACTATTAAAAAAAGTAAATAATAGCATCCTGGGACTCATGGCTTCTTTCTTTGTTTTCCTCTATTCTGACACCACTTGTAATGCTCCTTCTATTTGGGCCCTGCATATTGAACTTGTCTGTCAGATTTGTGTCTCCTAGACTATTGGCTGTCCACCTGCATGCAACAAGGATACCTGTTCCTCATTCTTCTCATCCCCTGGACATTTCTTCAGTCTCATTTTACTCCCCTCCCCACCCACAGTCAGGCAGGGATAGCTCCTTTGTCTCTCTCCCAAAAGCATTTGGGTGGATGCTGAGGCAGATGAAGCAAGCAGGAGGCAGGATGTGGAATATGACATAAAATGCAGGGTGTGACCAGCCAGAAAAGTGATCAAGGAAAACCATGCATTGAAGCCCCTCACCCTAGCTATGCTGTGTTCTGGGCCCTTCCTTGAACCACTTCTGTTTCTAGACTACCTATTTCCCACCTTGTTCCTAGGGTTAGGCTTCCTTGGGCCTGGAAGTCTAATGCTTTAATTCAGATAGGGAACTCTGTGGGGCAGAGCAGAGTACATGATTTCTGGGCATGTTACCATCATTCCCAGGATACTAGCTTACTCCCCATAACTCTCCCCCTATTTCCTGGAAACTCTGCATGGAATTTATCCTTTGAGCACCTGAAGGACGCTACCAGTAGCCTATTGAATACAAGACATCCACTCCAGCCTGATATCTCCCCACATTTTCCTAGGGGTCATGATTCCTCTCTCTTCTTTGCCCCATTCTGACTCCATTATTAATTTTACTTGCTCTGCTATTTGGTCCATGCTTAATATCTTGGTTTGCTTTGTGTCTTCTCTCCTGCAGAAATTCCACTTTCAGCTCTTAGGATACCAACACCTACCCTTGGTGTCTCCAAGTGGTTTGCCCCTCTACTGTGGACTCAGCTGGCCCCAAATTTAGCACCCACATGCTGACCAACCCTCCACAACCTATTCTTGGCCCTTGAAATGAACTCTTCACTCATGTTCAGCAGGAAGCAGCTACTGAAGACCTTGACTTTTGCCCCTTTTCCCCCAAAAGATTTCCCCTACCTAGTGGTTGAGTGGGGAAATGAAGTGATATAAAGGTACCCCAAGGGTTGACATTAAGAGTTGCTTTTTCAGAACCTTGTGAGGCCCCTCTTGAGCCTGAAGTCTCAGGCTAAAGTCCTAAAGTCTCTTCCCCTTATCTTGGAATACCACAAAACTTCTCCCTTGTCCTGGACCACAAAATTGCTTGTCTCCCTCATCCTGGGTCATCAATTTTCCCTTGTCTCCATTATCCTGTCCTTATAAAAAAAAGCCCCTTTCCCTTTGTAAATCACTAGTCCTTCTCCCAAGGATAGCCTGCTGCTTTTGTATCAGTAAAGCTCCCCTTGGTCAGGGGAATATTGTCTAAGTGACTTCTTTCACATCTGAACCTGTTCTCCCAATTCTGACCTCAACAACTCTGCCACACTCCCTTTCACTCTTTCATATACTAAATTTTTAAAAAGCAGGTTAAGCATGATATCTCTCCAGCTCCATGAAGTGATGAGGTCAGGTTGTCTTCCCCTCCCTTCTCCACATCCTTGTTTAGCACAGGATTGGGCACAGAGAAGGCATATAGTAAACATTTGTTATTAAGCCAGTGTGAATGGAAGTTATACAGATGACAGTCAAGAAGGCCTCATACTCTTACATCCGCATTCAGTGTGTATGCTTTTGAGGGGCAGGTGAGGCCTAGTATCTATTAAAGAGACAATAAAATCATCCCCATTTTTAAACTCCAGGACAGAGGGGAGGCCTCTGTCACCATTAAGTGGGAAACACCAGGACTGAAGGATCAAAGGGAGGGAACAGAATTGAAGTTGTGAGTCAGGGTTCACATACAAAAGTGAGCTTGTCCTTTCTCAAAATCAGTGATTTCACACATGCAGGACTAAGGGAAATGTCAAGGACAAGAAAATGGCCAGATTCAGGGTCAGAAGCGATGAGTGAGTCCCAGCCCAGACATTTCCAACTTCTATGATCTTATGCAAAGTCTCTCCCCTCTCTGTGCCCTATTTTCCTCATTTGTTAAATGAAGGGGTTTTAACTCATTGCTCTTTAAAATTTGTTCCAGCTCTGACAATCTGAGATTCAGATGAAACCCATAAATTATGCAGGACCTACCTGCTACCTGCAGTTCAATGTGGGCTTCACTGTGATAGTCAGGTGACTGGACTTGGCAAGTATATGGACCAGAGTCAGAGACCTGGACCTGCTGGATCCTCAAGGTCACCTTTCCCTCCACCATGTCATGTTTCAGCAGCTCCATCCTCCCCTGGAACTCCGAGCCTTGGAACTCCTCCAGCTTCTCCCCAGTGGGATACCTGTACACAAGGGTCTTGTTTCTGAACCAGTTCACAGTCATGTCCCAAGCATCCATCTTAAGGGAGAGTTCACAGGAGAGTGTGACATCTTCCCCCTGCTTGGCCTGAATGGGCTGAGCAGAGCCACTCACTGAGAATGATCCTTTCTGGCGTGCTAGGGACAAAACAGAAGAACATCAGAGGGCAAGGCAGGGCCAGGATTAAGAGTATTTGTTTTTGCAGTTAGGAGGGCCAGCAGATGAAGGTCTGATTTATGGATCAGCTGCTACTCTGTTGTGGGTCCACTTCTGGACAAACCTCTTTCCTTCCTCTAATTCCCTTATAGAAAGGCATTGTCTCTCTTGGTTACTTTGCATAGTAGGAAAGAGGGGAAACTTTGTGGATGCTAGAGGGTTAGGGATGGGGGCAGGAAGGCAACAACTGCCATCAGTGACCTTAAGGGAGGTGTTGCATTAGCCTCTGCTCTGCTACTGCCCATAGATAACTTACAAGCACAGAGAGTGGCCAGGCTGAACTGATATTTGCTTGGCCCTTATACACTACTGACTGTGCAGCTGAAGTAGAAGAAGGGTGGGCCAGAGAGCCAGGTGAGGTCTCTGAGGAGAAGGAGTTCTGCTAATTGGGGAGTTGGGGAGTCTGGCCATTGTCTGTATGCTGTCCTAGTCTGAATCTCCCCTGGCTAGCATTGGGAAGCGTCTGATCTACTCATTCTTGCTAAAGTGTTATGGCGGAGGATGACTTCATTTGCCAGTCCCTCCCAGAAGTATCTAGACTTTAACACATACTCTCAGAACTGTAATGAACAGAGACTCTATGATAGCTTAAAGACCTGGCTTCTGGACCTGGCTCTGCCATCACCCTCCTCTGTGACTGCAGGCAAGTCCTTCCCCCTCTTTCAGACTCCTTTTTCACTGTTATTAATGCCTAGAAATAACCACACCACTCCTCACTTAAAACATGTGCTTCTTCTTAGTGAAGTTCAGACTTCTCCTGGCATCAAAACTCTCTCCAACCTGGTGCCAGCCTGCCCTTCCCATCTATTGTACTTGACTCCATTCCTGGTACTCTGGGCTCTGGCTAGACTGGACAACTCAATGTTTCTGAAGACACTAGCTCTTCTCAGCTAACATGCCTTTGCTCATGAGGTCACGAGGTCATGCAGTGGATGGAGCTCCAGAGTCAGGAAGACCTGAGTTTGAACCTGATCTCAGACACTAATCTCTGTCTGCCTCAGTTTCCTCAACTGTAAGACAGGGATGAATTGGTTCCTAACCCCCTATATCTCTCCTGCCCTTTGTAGCTCAGATCCTCCAAAAGGCCTTCTACAATGGCTGCCTCCACTTTCCCTCCTCTCCATTTCTTATTAATCCCTTACAGTCTGGCTTCTGACCTCGTCATTCTACTAACACTGCTCTCTCTCCAAAGTTACTAATGATCACTCAGCTGCCATATCCAGTGGCCTTTTCTTTCTTCTCTCTGTAGCCTTCTCTTCTCTCCCTGTTTTCAGGATACCTGTCCTGGTGTTCCTCCTACCTACCTGGCTGCTCCTTCTCTGTCTCCACTGCTAGATCCTCACATAAATCATGCCTCTAAGGGCAGGTGTCTCTCTGAATTCTGTCCTTGGTGCTCTGCTCTTCTCTCTCTACATGACTGCACTTGGCTTTCTCATAAGCTCACATGGACTTAATTACTGTCTCTGTGCTGATGTTCTCAAGTCTACCTTTCCTGCACCAGACAGTCTGCTAATCTACACTGTCAGATCTCTAACTGCCTTCCAGACATTTCAATCTGGATTTTCAATCCAGTAGACATTTTAAACTCAATTTGCCTGAAATACGACTCATTAACTTTTCCCCTGCACCAACCCCACACTCTGCCTCCACTATGACTGTAGAGGGCAACACCATCCTCCCAACCCCTTAGCCTCACAACCTAGCAGTCATCCTGGATTCCTCACTATCTCATTCCCCACATCCAATCTGTTGCTAAGGGTGTCGGTTTCACTATTGAACGTCTCTCACATAGGACCCTCTCTCTCCTCTGACACTGCTTCCACTATAGGGCAGGCCCTAAGCTCCTCATGCCTTGCTCTCTGCAATAGTATGCCCATGGGTCTGCCTGCCTCAAGTCTCTTGCCACTCCAATCCACTCTACATTCAGTCACTAAAGAGATTTCCCTGACATCCAGGCTTGATCATGTCACTTTGTTACTCAATGAACTCTAGTGGCTCCTTATTGCTCCAGAAAGCAATTTCAAAATGTTTTATTCAGTATTCAAAGCCCTTTGTAACCCCAACCCCTCCTACCATCCCACCCTTCTTACATCTCACTCCCCAACACACATTATTAGGCTTCCTCAGTATTCCACAAATAAGACCCTCCATCTCACATCTCTGGGCATTCTCACCCACAGCACAGGTACCATGAACTGAGCTGGGTAAGGAAGGACTGTATTGCCCTCTCCAATTTAGGCCCTGGGACCCTCTAGAAACAGGCTTGGGTCAGGTTGGGGTCTACTTCTTTGACTTTTTCACTTCTAGGCACAGGTGATGGATCCTCCACCCCACCCAGACCCAACCATGGTGACCTTGAAGGGAGGAATCAAGGCCAGATGTTGCTACCAGCACAGAAGGGAAGCCCTGAGACAGCAGGGTGCCTGGGACTTAAGTACAATGGGGTCTTTGGAACTGGAACTTGGAAATTATTATGTAGGAACTGGGCTAAGCAATGAGCCTGAATCTACCCCACACCCACACTCTCCAGAAATTTAAGTGACCTGTGTGGGGAGGATAATGTTCCCAAGTGTCAGTGAAAGAGTCATTTGTATATTTGTTCTTGTGACACTGTAGAATTCAATATTATTGTATAAAAGGTAATCTGACTATTAAGTGGTTATGTAGATTAAAGGTACAGAAGAGTCTCTGATATTGGGGAACATCACTGTGGGAGCATGAGTAAGTGACAGAAAAGTTGGATGCCCCCAAGCCCCATTGAGGTGCCACAGAACCTGGAGGGGTTGACATTTAAGAGACCCACCTTCAGTAAGTGGGGGCCTGGGTAGTCACTGTGACAGAAACACTAACCCACGAGGTAGTTGTGAGACTCCAGTGAGACAATATATAGAAAGTACTTTATATAGTCTAAAGATGTGTGCCAATGCCAATGATCTGAATGTCCCTTCCAGCTCTAGAGAACTGGAACCCATGACCAAGAGAGGGCTTACCTGCTACCTGAAGGTCAAAGCTGGTTTCATTGTAAAAGGTGCCAGCTTGGAAATAGCACGTGTACTGGCCGGCATCAGAGAGCTGGACCTGGTGGATGCTCACAGTCACCTTCCCCTCTGCCATGTCTTGTCTCAGCATCTTTGTCCTCCCTCGGAATAATGGGGCCTGGACGTGCTCCACCTCCTGCCCCAGGTTGTACAAGTGCACAACCAGGGGACCTCTAACCCACTTCACAGTCATTTTTCGAACATCCATCTCAGGGGAGAGGTGACAGGGGAGCAGGACATCTTCTCCCACCCAGGTCAGGGTGGGCTGGACCAGAGGGCCAACAACTGAGAATGTTCCTGTGTGGAGAACAAGGACGAGACAGAAGAGAATTAGAGAACATAGGGGTGGTGGAATAAATGTGGCCTCCAAAGCAAAGGCAGGGCAGACCAGGACCATGAAGCTCTGAATGTGCTCCTGATCAGATGCTGCTCTCTTTGAGCCTCCTTAGGGGGAAATCACTGGCCACACTGAGATAGGGCTTGGGATAGACAAGTCATTCTCCCTCTTTACTACCATATATTTTCAGGGAGGCAAGGTAGCTGTTTGGGGGCTGAAAGTATGGCAGTGGAGGCAGAAAGACAACAGCTCCTGTCAATGGCCCCATGGAGGACCTGCCTCTGCCCCACCACTGAGGCTGCCCATAGATATCACTTCCTATAGCAGAGGAAGCCCAGGCTTCTGGGCCAGTGTTGGACTTGTCCTGATTCTGTGGCTGTGTAGCTAAGTAAGACTGGGCCAGACAGCTGAGGGAGACCTCAGTGTTACAATGGGAATGGAGCTCAAGAAGGGAGAAGTGATGACATCCTGGGTAACTGGACCTGGAAAGAAAAGATTTATCTTAAGATATTAGCTCCACTACTGACTAGCTGTGTGACATTGCACAAGTCACCAGACCTTTCTACATCTCTGTTTCTTCAGTAAAATAACAGGATTGAACTCCATGATCTCTGGGGCTTTTTCAGTTCAGATTTGATTCTGTCTTTGTATTCCTCTTGGTTGTACGTGTCATTGGGGAGAATCTCCTTGAATCACTCTGGTACAGAGTCATCAACAAACCTGTACCTTTCTACCTCTTTGTCTGAAGGTGAGAAGCAGCTGTGTACTTTGTGACATTTTACCCTTTCCTATTTTTTAGGTAGATCTGGATCAGAAGTGATGGGGACCCTTGCTCCTGTGGAGGGCATTTGTTCTCACAACCTCCCTCACACACAGGTCAAGAGGGCAGGTCTTAGTATGAACACTAGCACCCTCAGAAGTTTGCCCACCAGAGGAGGCAGGAGGGGGCAATGGTCAGTGTTGGGACTAAAAGGCAGAGCTGCTGGGATGCAGATTGCATCAGACACTCATTTCACTGATGCTTCTGGTCCTGTGCCTCCTGTAACCCTGGCAGATCCTTCTAGCTGAAGCCTCCATTCAGGTTCCCATCTTCCTGAGTACCTCATATGTGACATCTCCCTGAAAACCTCTGCTTCCTGACCTGGCTTGGTCTGAGGTTTTGCTACAGACTTCTCAGTCTCTCTCTTCCTTCCCGAGCAGAGGTTTTCCTTCAGGACCAATGGCTGCCTCAATCACCAGCACATATTGGGAGAAAGAGGGAGAGTTTGCAGAGTACTTTGTTGGACTGTGAAGGAAATCTGCCCAGACCTCAAAGCCTTTGAGACCTCACTTAATACTTCTTCATCCTCTTTATAGGACGGAGAAGCAGAATCCTGGGAAGTTCTTAACTGGACTTCAGTACAATCGGGTTCACATCCTGCTTCTCCTGTGTCATGTTAAGCAAATCCCAAGCCTCAGTTGTCTCACCTGTAAAATGGGGGTTAGGGATTGGATCAGATGATGTGTAAGGGTCATCCCAGCTCAAAGCATTGTGACTCTTATTCTCTATAATGTTCAGTTGGGTGACCCAGAAGATCTCTGTTGGCCATAAGTGATCAAGACTTTTGTTGCTGGCAGATTTACCTAACATAGGCAGAAATGTAGACATTCTGCTTCTATTAAGTCTTCTTTTTAAGTCATCTTTAATGGCTAAATAAATATATTTTTGCTGATTTTGTTTAATTGAAGTAAAATATCACTGGGTAGTGATATGTGAATACCACAGTGGCAGAAACTGAAGTAAATTTACCTGAGCCAGGAATACAAGGAAACTGAAGGATAAGACATATTAGGTAGAAAGGTAGAGTAAAGCTGCTGTAGGAAGCTGGCCAGGGATTCCACTTTATGGTCCAGATCATGGCTGACAGGAACACAAGCAGGAGACACTAAAAAAAAGAGGAAGTTGGCCGTAAAAATCGAGGTAACCTAGTCTGAAAATAATTCCCTTACCTTAGGAATCATGAGTGTTGGGTCCAAGTCTAGGCAACCGCACATTAAAGGGCATAGACACTGTGGTCCACCTTTTGTCCATCCCACCTCATTGCTCCCTCCTCATACACATCTCACAGAGCAGGCTGGTCCCCACACACCCCATGTTCATTTCTACCTTCATAGTCCAGTTTAAACTATTTTTTCTAGCTTATAATGTCTTCCCTGCTCCTTTCTACTTATTCCAACATTCTAATGTCTAACTCAATGGACGCCTGCTCCCTAAAGACTTGTTGCATCAACCTCTTTCTCATTGATCTCCTGTCTGTGTATTTCACTTCATGATCACAACAGCTCACATAGATTCAATGACTTTCTCTATGCAGAGGCCTCTAAACCTCATTGATCCAGCCCTAACCTCTCCCCTGACCTCTAGCACCTATGGGACAATCTGAGCAGGTTGCCCCACAGACATTAAAGACAGCATGTCCAAAGCTGAATCTTTGCCCCGAACTTCTCCATTTACTAACTTCTCTGTTACTATCAAGGACAGCACCAGGCTGCAACCACCTGCCATTCTCACCTTATTCCTCTCTTACTCAGTCATCTCTGATTGGAGAACACGTCCTGTCCATTCTACCCTTCAAACATTTCTCATACCCAATTCTTCTCCTCTGATACTTCCACTATCCTCATGCAGAACTTCATCACATGATTGGTGTCCCTACCTCATTTTCTCTGCTCTCTGGTCCTTCCTTCATGCAGTGATCAAAACAATCTTCCTTTGGTTCAGGTGTCACAACCCCAACTCCCAATTCAGTAAAATACAGCGGCTTCCTATCAAATAAAAAACCCTCTAGTATTGAAAGCCCTTCAGAACATGGCTCTCTCCCACCTTTCTAGTCTTCTCATCCCACTATTCCCCCTCTCATCCCTTCCCCTTTCTTCCTCCCCCTTCCTGTGCTCTCCCTCTGTCTTTCCTCTTCCCATGTATTCTGCAGCTTACTGAAACTGGCTTCCTTGCTGTTACTCAAACAATATAATCCACTATCCAACTTGGAGCATTTTCACTGGTTATCCTACATTCCTGGAATTCTCCCTCTTCATCTCCATAACCTGCCTTCCCTGGTCTCCTTCAGATGCTGGCTCCAGTAGAACCTTCTGAAGAAGCCTTTCATGATTCTCTTTAATGCTGGTGTCTTCCCTCTCAATATTATCTCCAATTTATCCTTCATAAAGGTTGTTATTATTAGACAGTGAGCTCTGAGAGAGATTAATATTTTATATTATATAAAATATTTTATATCATATATTTCTTATTTATAATTATATAAATTATGTATCATATAATATATTTATATTCTATAAAATGTTATAGAATATAAATATTATATATTTATATTATATAAAATATTATATGTATATAATAATTCTTAATTTTGATCTGTCATTTTTCCTATCATCAGACTGGGAACTTTGAGAGAAATTAATCTTATATTACCATATTAATAACTAATTATTAAGTTTTGTCCCTCCTTTTCCTCCTATTTCTGTTAAGATCACTTTACTGAAAAGGTCAGACAATCTCAGAAGGGTGTAACTGAGCAAGGTCATCTTCCAGTCCCAAGGCATCTACCTGGCCAGGGACCCTTTCTTTTTGTCTACTTGGTAACAAAAGCCACCATCAGCTAGTTGTCCTTGATTTCCTCCATTAGAATTTAGGGACCCTGCTCATGAAAGAAAACTAGCCAGTGAGATCAGGATGGAGATGGCTACCCCTGTCCAGATGCCCTGAGGCTATTGAGTCTTAGATCTCCCCTCTGCTTCTCAGCCGGAGGAGCTGAACACTTTTAACCCACCTCCCCATTAAAAGTCCACCAATCAAGTTGAGTTTCACTTGTTAGGGGAGTTTCCTGTCAGAAAGTACATGCCAGATTTAAGGTGTTTCAGAGTTTCCCTTGGCATCTGAAGTTGCCTAGAGGAACCACTGACTATCAATTTATGGATTATTGGCTACCCTAATTAATAAATTGATTAATAATGCCTGGAAACCTTGTCTCTCTGGGTTTTCTTCTCCACAGCACTTTGGGGGTAGTTACTGTATTTTGCTCTTCATGGTAACCCTGTGCTTAACCCAGTACCTGGCACACAGTAGGTGCTTAATAAATGCTTCTTGACATGGCTTGACTTCTACCCTTGTAACACTGAGCAGAGTGCATTGTGGTTGTGAGCTGTGTCTGATTCTTCTGATCCTCTACACTGAGTAATAAAGTAAAGGTCTAAGTCCTTATAGGCCTAGAAAAAGCATGATAATTGATTTTGGCTAACGAACTCCTTGCTAGCTGGAGATTCAAATGGTATAATTTTCAGTTTATTTAATCATTCTAAAAATATTAATTAACCAAATGATGGAAGTTAACAGCCTTGAATAGATCTATAGAAAATAAAATATGTTAGATCCCTTGTGATTACTGAGTTGGAATATAATGGAGATTACATATGTCCTAGTTATGAATGGTATTTTTATATAAATTAACCAAGTAGGGGTGGCTAGGTGGTTCAGTGAATAGAGCACTTGCCTGGAGTTAGGAGGACCTGAGTTCAAGTCTGGTTTCAGACACTTGCCACTTCCTAGCAGTATGACCTTGGGTAAGTCACTTAACAACTGCCCTGCCTTCCCCCCTCCAAAAAAAAAAATACAAAAAAAAAATTAACCATGTGTTAAGGCATAAAATTCCATATTTAAATACAGAAGAAAAAATTTAAACATATGCTTTACTGAACACAATGGAACAAAAATGATAATTAATGAGTCTTTTGAAGAGAGAATTCATACTTTTTAAAAAGTTATTTAATCCAAAAAAATTGATTGGTTAAAAAAACCCAAATAATAAAATTAACAAAATTTCTTCAAAGAAAATTATAAAAATGAGACAAGAAACATAGTTGTGGCCTCACAACAATCCAGGGAGGCAGAATTAGGGAGAAGAGCAGAAAGGAAAAAAGGAAGGAAGGAGGGAGGGAAAGACAGAAAGGAAGAAGAAGGAAGGAAAGCAGCATTTATCATGCCCCTATCCTGTCTGATGCAATTTGTTTAGGTGCTTTTCGATTATTATCTCACTGGATCCTCACAACCACCCTGAGAATGAAATTGCTATTATTATTGCATAGCTAGAAAGTATCTGAGGTTGTATGGGCCAGACCAGGGCCTAGGAACTTAATCCTGAGTCCCTCAGAGAAAGTAAAGCACCTTGAATAAATGTAAACAAAAAAGTTCCAACCTGTACATGACCCTGGGCCATCCATGGCCCTACATTTTTTTTTTCTTTTTGGAGGAGGGAAGGCAGGGCAATTGGGGTTAAGTGACTTGCTTGATGTCACACAGCTAGTAAGTGTTATGTGTCTGAGGTCGGATTTGAACTCAGGTCCTCGACTTCAGGGAAGTGCTCTATTCACTATGCCATCTTGCCACCCCTCTATACTTTCTTTATTCTGTTTCTATATAAAGCCAACCTGGCCTGAGCTTGGCCCAGGCATCCATCACATCATTTTTTCTTCTTGTTGCCAAGGACTGAGGTCTCCTCAGCAAACTCCTCAAACAACCTAACACACTCTAATGAATCTATGATATAACCAAGCTGGCAACAGGTCCCTCTTTCTTCAGGTATCTCAGTATTGTCTCAGAAGGTCTGTGTCCCTACACTTGCCACATCATGTCAAAACAGAACAGTAGCCTTACATATGTTCTTACAATTGGCATAGCTATCAGGATAGCCTGTACCCCACTCCTGCCCAAGAACAATAATATTATGTCCTTACAGAGGTCAAATTTGAATTTGTGACTTCCTGCCTCCAGGCCCAGCACTTTATCCACTGCACCATATAGCTGCCTCCATGGAAGGAAAACAAAGAGGGTAGGAAACAATCCAATCTTTACAACTGCCTATGTGTCAACAGGGGCAGGTATGTGGGAGAGTAGATAGAGTGCTGGTACTGGAGTCAGGAAGAGTCATCTTCACGAATGCAAATCTGACCCCAGACATTTAATAGCTGTGCCACCCTGCACCAGTCACTTAACTCCATTGGCTTTAGTTTCTTCATTTGTATAATGAGCTGAGAAGGAAATGGCAAACCTATCCAATATCTTAAAACAAACAAACAAAGAAAACAAATAGGGTCACAAAGAGTTGGATATGACTGAACAATGGAATCCTTTCCAGCTGTGACATAGGGCATTTTCATGTGCCAACTATTTGCTATTTAAGGAAAGAGAAGCACAGAGAAGAAAAACATGTTTCTCCAGGTTCCCACAACTCCTCAGCAGCAGAGCCAGGAAGGACACCACCCCAGGACTCTTGCATCCAAGACTGGAACTCTATCCCATAGGCCAGGCTGCCTCCCAAGCTTCTTCTCACAGTTGAGCTGCCTCTTAGACCCTGTGCTCAGGGAAGGCTGATTAACCACTGACCCAGCTGCACTTCCCAAGTTTCTGAGACAGGGCTATGGCCCAGAGAAAAGTGGCCTCCATGAAAATGAATTAAGCCCTTTGGAACAAAGCACCTTCCAACAAAAGCACCTCCCAGCCCACCCTGAGGTTAGACAGGGACCTCCTCTGTGACTCACCTAGGTTTCTACTGAAAAACCCACTGGGCTCCTTCTCAGTCATAAAGGTGAGAATTCATAGCACCAGAAAGAGACCAGTCAGTACTCTCTCGAGCTATTTATCTAGTTTTTACTGTAGGAATTTGAAAAAAAAATGCATTAATATGTCACTAGTTATGGGAGTGGCATCTTTGCCACCATGCTGGTGCCTCTCATTTAGCCACATGCTATCCCCAGACCTTTGAGCTTGGGCTCTCCTTCCTTCAGATCCCCTAGACATTGTCCCATGTCTTATCCTTCTTTATTCAAGTCTCTGATAAACACATGGTCCTACTTGCCAAAGCTAAATCTTTGAATTGTCATCAGTCATTATAAATCAGCTTCTGCATCTGAGCTGGTATTTTATATAGAGGAGTTTCACAAGTGGCATCTCTGCCAGCTGGTTTACAAACCAGTCATGCTTTTCCCCATTCATTTTTTAGTTCTTGGATTCATCTTGAGAAGCCCTATGGTAGGGATAGAAGAGCAGTCTGAGAGTTAGAAGAACTGGGTTGGAGTCTTTCAGGGGAGGCTGGAGGATGACTTGTTGGGATTATTGGAAAGGGGATTTCTGTTGGGGGCTCAGTTAAACCAGATGCCCTTGAGATCCCTCCCAAAGCTTAGCCTGTGACAATGGAATAAGATCTGGTTCTGACTGAGCTCAGGATACATGGGAAAGTTAGAACCATTAAGATCATTCACCCTGTATTCCTGGCTCTGACCAAGCTAAGGCTGCAGTGAAAAGTTAGAACAGCTGAAAACATTTTAGCAGATTCTGTTAACTCTTCTTATCTAAATCAGATTAAGGAAAGAGAGTGCTAAAGAATGGTCAGTAGGGAATTTGAATTACCCTCCCCACCCTGACAAAAGGACTGAGGGTGAGGCACAGAAGCTACAGTGGGGACCCCACTGGCAACAGTCCTAGACCCCTGGGCACCCTGAAGCCCACTCCTCTTAGGCAATCAGATGAACCTCTTCCCTCAAACCCCCAAGTCCTTGCTCTCACACCACCAGAACCTGAAGCTCCTGCTCCAAGTTCCCCAAAGCTGAGCAACCCCTATCAGGAAGCTCATATGGTCCTCAGAAATCCTCCTTATTCATCAAATTGTTGCAGTTTAAACCCAAGGATGCCAAAAACTGTCGAGGTGGGGATTTTTCCCACCCAAAACTGTTGTGGTTTCATGATGTGTTGTGGTAGAACTATATCAAAGAATTCAGCCAGATCACCTCTAATCCAAGTATAGGCATTTATTGAGATTGATGCCTCTCATGAAGTGGGCTAAGTTCCAAGAAGAACCAGCAGCTTTAGAGAGAGCAAGATGGAGTTTTATAAGGTAAAGATGCAATGACAGAACCGAAATTTACATAGAATAGAGGATAGCATTAATGTTAAAAAGGCAGGAGGAGTTTGTTAAGGGATTAGGTAATGGAGGAGGGGTCCCATCTATGATTAGTGGTTAAACATTCTGGTCATTCTGCCCTCCAACTGGTTAGCTATTGTGTGGTCCTGTCTTGGGCTAGATGAATGATGTGATTGTTATTGAATACAGTTACACACCTGTTTCTGTGGAAATGGGTCTGGGGGCAGTGACCAGGTAGAGGCAGTAGCTGGGTTCCCATCACATGGACACACCTACTGTTTCTATGGGAACTAAGAGTTCAGGGACACACCTGTTGCTCTGGTGAGCAGTGAGGCATAAGTTAGGACATTGGTGGGGGAGCTAGGTAGATACACAGTGGGGTTGTAGTGAATTTTGGATATTGGGGTTAAGGGCAGTCCTGCTAGGACTCCATCAAAATCCTCTCCATTAATTCAGGTGCTAGACTCTACAACCTCCCAGCACTCTCTGGTCCTTAGTCCCTCCCATACAAGGAGTGAGTGGTGCCCTTTTTCTTCCCCCCTTCCCAAATCCCAGACTCAACCACCCTCACAACCAGGCTTCTGTGGGGAGAAGAGAAAACGGGATGGGGCTAGGGCAGTACAAGTTCAGAAGCCAAGCAACCTCTACATTTGGTAAACTAAACCTTCTACCAATAATTTCTATATGTGATGATTTGGAAATGTAATTAATATCTTTTGAAGTTTACTGTTTGTGTTATGGTTGTATTTCTAAATTGTAGTAAAATTCTCTTAAATTGTAAAATTTGAGTGACCATTGTGAATCAGAAATGGCATTAATCAGAAGAACTTTTAACCTGAGTTTGTTGACAGAAAAAGACAGTGGAAAAAAATTGTTTAAAATCAGATATGTTATGTTATTAAACCTAGCTAACTCTGTTTTACAGCTAAAGCAATTTGGCTCTCACTTATGAAAATTGTAAGATTGTTAACCAAGTTACTCAGAATTATTGTAATAATTTTAAAACCTACAATTGATCCCACAGTGGCTCTAAGAGTAGACAGGGTAGACATCCTCTATGCCCCTCCCTTAGGAAGATGGCCAAGGTCACCTCTAATGTAGGGATATAGTATAGGGGTGACCAAAGGCCAGATGTTCCAGCTATCATATACTGGGATCCTAAAAATAAAATATGGGAACCCTGAAAGACATCCTGGCAAGGAAAAAGAAAAATTAGTCAGGGCAAACAGATTAGGTTAAGACTGAAAGTAGGTGACTTGCCACACAGAACATATGTGGTTTATATCAGTCCAGAGGAAGAATATCATAGTGTGGACAGATACATCAGCCCCTTTTTTGGGGTCCCTGTCGATATCCTCTTATTTCTAAACTTGTCAGATCCCCAGGAACCATCTGCTGGGCAAGGTCATCAGCCCCTGGGAAAAAATAAAAGTTTGTTTGTGTTATGGAGCTCTTAAACAATGAACTTGGCTTTCTGAGAAATTGCAAGCTTATGTATGTTAAATGAAACTTCTTATATATGTAAATTATGGTAAATTTTTATTGCTTATTGCAACTCCATAAAAATAAAAACCAATTGTATCTAGCCCTAAACTGTGGTTGATGAAACTTGTCATTTGAGGTAAAAGCCTTTGGGATAGCAGCTAACTTTATTTTGAATTTGAATTTAGGTATAGTTGCCTGCATTAAATCTGAACAACTCAGAGGGAATGTGATTCTGCTATAGGTGGAGGTTTGCTTCTGGGAAAAGCAGAGAGAATAATTTTAGCCTCAGTCTAAGTTGGGATCCTCCTGGCTCCGTTTCTCCATTGTCTTTTTTTGAAAAAGAATGTTTCTTCCCTGGCCATTTCTTAATCTGGCTATGAGATGGAATTAAAGTGACTCTTATCTAAATTCAAACAGAGCTAAGGATGCTTTATGCTGTCATATCTGGCATGTCTCTGCCTTTTCCTTTTATGGCAAATTTCTCTAATTTGAACAAGTGGTCAGTAAAAAAATATGAATACAATGCAAATATGTGAAATCTTGCTGTTTTCAATCTGAATGTGTAGTCATTCCATATTCCAAACAGTTGGGTAAATTACTACAGGGGCTTGTCATCTGACTGCCTGCATAGTCAAGGGAAAAGAAATTTGTGAAACAAAAGTATAAACACAGTGTTAATCGTTATCCCATAGACTAAGGCTGGGATACATCTGAGCTACTATAATAAAATATGTATTAGATCTGAGCTATTCAGCCTAAAATTATATTCTTTTCTACAGCCTAAATAATTTAGTAAAAAGGTACTTGGCCTAGTCAACTGCCTTTTAATAGATATATCTGTCTTTATCCTTATGTCTGGGGCCCTGCATATTGAATTTGCATGTCATATTTGTGTCACCTAGACTACAGGCCAATTCATCTATAGTTGGCAGCAAATAATGAATAGCAAGCCATACTCACCCATCATCCCCTGGGTATGACCTATGCCAGGTTCCAGTCATCCTCCTTGGAACACACTGAGACAGGAGCATCTCCACACCCCTTTTCAGCCTGATGAAGCTATAGCAGCAGAGTCCTTCACCCCTTTTCCCAAATGAATTTGGGTCCTAGCTCTTTGAGGGGGGAATGATGAAATCCTAATAAAGTTATACACAGCCCCAACAGTCTAACTCCCTTATAAGCCCCAATGAACAACAGGCCCACTGGCCCTATCTAGCCACTTTCCCCACACACACTCAATATCTTAACTTCTCCATATATACCTCTCGGCTCACTAGAACAATAGGTGTGTCCATGAACTCATATTTGTCACAGAAACAGCAGGCATGTCCATGTGATGGGATCCCAGTCACTGCCTCTAGCTAGCCACTGCCCCCAGACCCATTCCTCATATTTCCCACAGAAACAGCAGGTTTGTCTATGCACTCAACCACAACAACACCCATCTTGACTCAGACAGGACCACAGTACTCAGCCAATGAGAAAGCAGCACCACCAGGATGCCCAAGTAGGATGAGGATCCCAAAACAATAGAAGGTACTCTTCCTGAGTAGACACCTGCAAATAATAGTAAAGAACATACCCCTGTCCCCAATAGGTTTTTCTGTATGCATTGTGGTTAATTGCATGTGCAATTCTACTGTGACTGAGACCCCTCCCCTATTACCTAATCCCTTAACAAACCCCTCCTTCATAATTTCTGTTATGTAATTGCTTATTTACCCTATAAATCTATCTTGCTTTCTCTGAAGTCACTAGTTCCTCTTGGAACTTAATCTGCTCCATGAGAGGTGTCAACCTCAATAAATGCCTGTACTTGGATTTGAGGTGGTCTGACTGAATTCTCTGAGATAGTTCCACCACAACACATCATGAAACCTGCCAGCAACTGACACTGTAGGACAGACAGTGGACAAAAGAGTCGGGCTAGGTGAGCATGGGTAGGCAACAATGCTGGTTTAATGGAGTACTATAGTTGATTATATATCTTTCTTGTTTATACATGGAAAGTTTTACAGTAAACTCAGTATCACCAATTTCTCAGTCTCAGGAATGCATTCAGCTAAATATAAATATCAGCAAAGACCTTGACTAACAAGTTGCTTCCTGCATATCAAGATTGCTTGTAGCAGACACAGCAATATTGCTTGATACTGATGGCCAAATATTCTTTGGAGGAAAAGATATGGCACACCTGTCCAGAGGGGACTTTGTACCCTCCCAGATTTGAACAAAGTAACAAGTCTGATCTCAGACATAGCTCAATGAGTCCTTGGACTCAGAGCAAGTCAACAAGTCTTTGGACCTAGACACAAGCTCAAGAATCCATTAGACTCAGCCCTCTAGGGAAACTGGAACAGTTGTTAGCATCCTTGGGTGGGCAGAGTCTAAACTCCAATAGTTTTTGGTGTCCCTGGGTGGACATGAGTCTAAACCCCAACAATATGGCAGCCCCTCCCAGAAGTATCTAGACTTCAGCAGGAAATTCTTAGGACTGAAATAGAGAATCTTTGAGAGTTAAGAGACTTGACTTCTGGACCTGGCTCTGCCATCAACTCCCTGTGTGACTGCAGGCAAGTCCTTTGCTTGTCTCTTTCATCCTCCTCCTGAACATTTTCCACCTGCACCCTGATACTGACCCACTCTCCAAACAGGTTCTCCAGGGCCATGGCACTGGCCTTGGCTCCTACTGGGATCATGCAGCCTTCTCTTCTCTGGGCCACTTTCTACCCTGATGGTGTGGGTGTGTCAGCCACCTCCTCCCCCACTCCCAAACATTCTTCTTTCCTTCCTAATCTTGCTCTGAACACTGTCATTGAATCAACACTAACCATTGCCTCTTGGAAAAGCACATCCATGGACTGCCCAACTCACCATCTTTTTACTCCACATCTCACTTCCCTGGCCCCCATTCTGCTTTACATGGTGTCTTTCCTATGAGAATGTAAGCTCCTTAAGGACAGGAACTATCTCACTTTTGTATTTGTGCATCAGTGTTCGGCATAGAATTTGTGCTTAATAAAGTGTTTTCTTTTTAGTTTTTCATTTATTTGTCTCATTAGTTGCTTCATTACTTACTTGTTTATTCATTCATATCTGGGCCTCAATTTGTTCCTTATAAAATGAGGGATTTTCACAAAGTGATCTCTCAGGGCCCTTGGAGCTCTAATATATGTTCTCAAGTTCATTCTGTCTCTTGTATTTTAGGTTTTATGCTTTCCAGTCCCTTCCATTGATTCTAGCACTAACATTTTATATTCTATGCTTTAAAGTTCAAACCCTTACATTCTATGCCCTTTGTTCTAAGGTCCCTTGAATTACTTTCATTCACTGTCTTAGATTCTCAGTACCCTCCCAGAGCCCTGATGTGTTCTAAGGCCCCTATACTCTATGTTCTAGGGTCCTTTTCATCTCTGACTTTCTGTATTTCTAAGGCCCCTCCCAGCTTTGACATTGCATTTTACTCTGAAGAAATGTCCCATCATTCATGGAGGGAGCAATGGACTCTGAGTCAGGAGACCTGGTTTTGAGTCCTCTCAGGTGATCACAGGTAAATTACTAACCCTTTTAAAAATCCTAAGTTTCCACTTTTAAATTGATGAAAACATGCTTGCTTTGCAGGGTTGTGACAAAAGTGCTTTCAAGCATCAGAGCAGTGTAGGCAGTGAGTGATTGGGTTTTAAGATCATTTCTCACTGGCATTCGAAGTAAACAGTATCTAAGGTCCTTTTCAACTCTGATGTTCTGTTCTAGGTCCTCTGTGGATAATGTTTTAGGATGACATGGCCTCTAAGCTCCTTTCCAGCTTTGAGTCTGTGATCCTATTCTATGGATGTTTTCTATAATTAGTGGTTTGTCAGCAGCTGTGTATATATAGCCTTTCTCTTAGTTAAGGATGGGGTCTTGATTGATGCAGGACAGTTTCTCATGGTCATTTTTTTGGATGAGGGTAGATGTTTCAGGATAATACAGGCCATTCTAGTCTTTGATGCTTTTAGATGCCTATATGATATATCCCCTGGAGATTTAAATAGTTGGGGAAATAGTAATTGTTCTTGTAGGCAGGGCTAATATAACAGACAAGACAATTTTACCTAAACTAATTTATGTTCACTACCATCCCAATTAAATTACAAAAACAAAAACAACAACAACAACAAAAGATTTTGCCAAATTAGAGAAAATAACAAGAAGATTCATTTGGAAAAACAAAAAGTCAAGAATATCAAAGGAACTAATGAAAAAAATATCAAGGAAGGATCTCAATTTATATTATAAGGCAGTAATTACATAACTATCTGGTACTGGATAAAAAATGGAAAAAATAGATCCACAGAACAGAGCAGGTATACAATTCACAGCATCAGATGAACATGATAATCTTTTATTTTACAAATGTAAAAGCTTAAGATTTTGGGATAAGAATTCATTACTTGGTAAAAAGTTTTGGGGAAAATGGAAAGAAGTATGGCAACAACTGGGCACAGACCAATATTGTATACCATTTCCCAAGGTAAGGTCAAAATGGATACACGATTTGCATAGAGATTACAAGAAAATTAGCACATGAAACATATAACTTATCAGACTTATGGATAGGTGAACAATTTATGAATAAAAAGAGAGTGAGAGCAGTTAGGTATAAACTAGATAATTTCAATTACATTAAATTAAAAAGTGTTTGTACAATTATAGCAAATGTTGCCAAGATCAGAAGGAAACCAAAAATTGGAGGGAAAATTTATAGACAGCTTCTCAGACAAAGGTTTCATATTTCAAATATATAAAGAACTTTGTTAAATATATGAGAATGTGAGTCATTATCCAACTGATAAATGGCCAAGGGATATGAACAAGCAGTTTTCCAATGAAGAAATCAAAATGCTTTGTAGTAATATGAAAAAATGCTCTAAATCATTACTGATTAGAGAAATAAAAATGAAAGCAGCCTTGAGATATCATTTCATATCTACCAAATTGACTAAAATGATTGAAGGGGAAAACATCAAATATTGAAGAGCATTTAGAAAAATTGTGACACATTCATTATTGGTGGAATTGTGAACTGATCCAACCATTTTGAAAAGCAGTCTGGAATAATGCCCAAAGAGTTATTATATACCTTGATTAAACAATAGCACTACTATATCTATTTCCAAAGATGATTAGGGAAAAAGGAAAAGAACCTATATATTCTAAAATGGTTAAGCTTTACTTTGTGGCTGAGCCCAAATCTCTGTTACTAGACTTCCCACTCTTCAGCCTATCAAAATATCAATCCACCCTTGAGCTGGCCTAGCCCACCATTGTCTGTAGGCTCCAGGTAGCCTCTAGCAACTTCCCACCCTTAATCACTCATTGACCTCAGTTGGATCCAGAAGACCCTCCCCAAACTCTTCCTTTAGACCACCCCTAGTTTCCTCCCACAACTTTCTGTATATAAGATCCCATCTTCCCTCCATGTGAGTGAGAGAACCATAGAATGACCTAGCACAGCCTTACTCTGTGTCATACACAAGGGAACTTTTAATAAACCTTAGTTTTCTTTGGCTGAGAGAAGACTTGAGTCAAATTCATTAGGCAGGACCCAGCATGTTGGTATTTTGGGGTCTCTGGAACAACCCTAACCCTCTTTATGGGTAACTTCTTCAATTGGAAAGACATGACTGTTATGCCTTTTCAGAGTGAGCCAACATGTTCATTTCTGATTGTTGGGTTAAGGTTTTGGTCCTCTTTGAGTTTTAAGGAGGGGGCTTAAGAGGGTCTTCACCAGGAATTGAAATTAAGTGAGGAAGAGCTGCACAAAGTTGTTATCCTCACTCTCCCCTCCAGAGTCATCCATCATGAGGAGGTTCAGGGGCATGCAAAATGTTGGGATGCAAGGTCATCTCAAATTAATTCTTTCAGGCTGTCTCCAAATCAAGTAAGGGCATTTACTGGGGATAACACAACACACCAAGAAGGTTCCTCCATCCCTTATGGGAGACCCCAGCTTAAGAAGGGGGCAGACCCCCCCCAGGTAGAGGGGAGGCAGCCCCCCCCCCCACCAAGGAAAGGGGCTCTTCAGAGAGATGGGTCCTTAAAGGAGATGTCCATTTAAGGAAGACGTCCCTAAGGGGAATGTTCTCCTGTTGAGGTCAGGAAACCATAAAATGTTGAGGTTTAAGGTTTAAGGGTGTGCAAGACCACAAAATACCAACACTGGGTCCTGCTGAATGAATTCAACTCAAGTCTTCCCTCAGTCAAAGTAAATCAAAATTTATTAAAGGTTCAACATAATGGATAGACTCTTAAGGAGCCTAGGTATCTGTGACACTTGTATTGGAGAAGCAGGTCAAAATAATCTGACACAGAGTGAGTCTGGACTAGATAATTCTTGGCTACCTCATGGAGGCAAGATGGAGTTTATTTATAGAAAGGTTGTGGGAGGGATCTAGGGGTGGTCTAGAGGAGGAGTTTGGGGAGGGTCTTGAGGAGGAGTCAATGAGGTCAGACTCCAGTAATGAGACTAAGGGTGGGAAATAGCTGGAGGCTACTTAGAGATGACAGACAAGGGAGGACTAGGCTAGTTTAAGATAACAGATTTGGGTATTGTGATAATGAAAGGCTTATGGCCTCAGGCAAATGCCTCACCTAGTGGGATGATTCTAGGAGAGTTCAAGGGAATTTCCACAGCCTGTACCTCATCACTTCAATTAATGAAGATACCCCCTAGACAGTAGATGCTAAGGATTCTTAAAGAGAAAAACCTGGTGATGGCAGAGAGATGAAGTAGTCCTGTGCATAAAGGTCTCATTTTAGAACTATTTCACAATCACCTTCCTAGCATCCATCTTAGGGGAGAGATAACAGGGGAGCATGATGTCCTCCCCCTGCTTGGCCTGAAGGAGCTCAGCAGGCCCAATCACAGTGAAGGGTCCTGTGGGGAGTTCTAGGGACAGAGCAGAAGGAAATCAGAGGATAAGGCAGGACAAGGAGGGAGGGCAGGTATGTGGGACTTGGGGACAAAAGGGGGAAGGCAGGAGATCTCAGGACTTCAAAGTGTGAGAAATGCTGACAGTTTGGTTTCCACAGGTTCTCTGGGAAAAAATGAGTATTTCCAAAGCAAATCCTTACTAAAGAGAAAATGGGAGAATATGGGAGAATATGGGAGATGCTGATTGGTTCCTACCAAGTTCTACAGGAACAATGGACATTGAACAGTGTGCAGGAAAGCATAAATCAGAATAGAGGAAGGAGGATAGAGCACCTCATTCAATCAAATAGCTGGGAAAAATTTGTAAGTTTCCTCCTGGAAGGGGTCTGAACTAGACTGGCTCAGACCAGGTGGAGGTCAAGGGATGGTCATCAACTTTTCATTAACACACATGCTCTCCTAGCCTATGTAGTGGGCAAATCAGAACAATTGATTGTAACCCAGAAGAGCTGGGATCAATCCCAGTTCTGAAGGGAGGAACATGGCAGGAAATTCCAATGGGAGCAGCATAAAAGGACTTGCATTTGTCTGATTCTTTGGAATCTTTTCAGGAGGCTCTCCATTTATTCAGAACAGAATAAATGTAAAACAGAGATAAGGGAAACCTTCCTGGCTCTCCAAGTATTGTTTATTCCTCCACTGATCATGTTTATAACAAAAGCCCTGGGTGTTCCTGGATCTGTGGATGCTCGGCTGTGGACCCACTTCTGGACACACTTTCCAAACTGATTCATTTGTAGATAAGACATTTTATCTCTAGATTACCTTTTGTAGAAGTGGAGGTGGCTCAGCTGTTTGGGCCCTGAGGAGGGGTTGGAAACTGGGGCAGGAACTCCAGCTGCCATCAACTGCCTTAGGGAAGCATCAGCCTCTCTTCCACCCCTGCCCCAAGGTAACTTACTAGTGAGGAGGCAGGCCAGGCTTCTGGGCCAGTGTAAGCCTGGCCCTCATACTGTGGCTGTGTAGCTGATTATATGAGAACATGGTGGAGTGGGATGACTATGTGGCACAGTGAATAGAGCACCGGCCCTGGAGTCAGGAGTTTCAAATTCAGTCTCAGACATTTAACACTTACTAGCCCTGTGACCTTGGGCAAGTCACTTTATCCCAACTGCCCTGCCTTTTCTCTCCAAAAAAGCAAAAAAAAAAAAAAAAAAAAGCAGAAGAAGAAGATGGGGGAGCCAGGTGAGGGCTCTGTGTGGCAGAGAAGTGGAGCTCAGTGAGGAGTGGGGGAGTCTGGTCATCAGGGCAGCTGGCTGGGCCTGTCTGGCCTCTTCTAGATCTCAGCTGGCCAACATTGGCATGGATCTGACCAACACGTTCTTTTTAAAAAATATAGTGAAACAATGTGTTCGATCATAAACAAGTACACACAGTTAATGTACAGTAACAGACTGTTGGTTGGAAAAGTTACACCAAAGGGCATAGTATGAAGCAAATGGTCAAATTACAGAATTCCTCTGTAATTCTGTTTGTGGGGGTTTTGTTGAAAAAAAAAATTTTTTTAAAGAAAGAAAAAAGGAAGGAAAGAAACCCTCCAGAATCGATTTTAAAGCAAATTGGCTCCCTCTCTCTGTCTTCAGATTAATGGGCATTTACCAGGGTATATCTGGCTGGTAAAAGCATCCACCTTTTCTGTGACCTGGGGGGCCTGAGATTAAAAAACAAACAAACAAACAATAAAACATTTCACAAGAAAGAAAGAAGTAATATGGAAATGCAGCTCAAGTATAAACTCCAGTGGGAAGCTGTGAGAGAAGGGGAGCAAAGCTCTTCTGTAGGCACTGTGACATCTCATGTGTTTGTTTTCCACAGAGGAGACGTGGAAGGACAGTATGAACACTCATCACCTGCACCTTCAGAAATGACTGACTTGCAACAGCCTTTATCTTTATGGACTTAGAAAATATTAAAATACCAGGATGCTGATTTCAGTTTCGTTTTGGCTTTTTTCTTCATTGAGAGGCAATTAGCTTAAGTCACTTGCCAGGGATTGTCAAGGGTCTGAGGTCTGATATAAACTCACATCCTGCTGACTCCAGGGCAGGTATTCTATCCACCACACTGCCTAGGGACCACAGAGTTGACTGCAACCACAAGATGCTCATCTACAACAAGATGAAGCAATACAACATTGAACCAGATAAGCCCAATAGGAAGATTTATGGAATGGATTTGAGCTGTCCAGGAAAAACAGGACAGAATTGTTTTAGACACTCCACCCCCTACTCAGTGCAGAGGACATGGGTGCTTGGTTCCTTTAGGGGAGGAAGAATACTGCTTCCTCAGCCATCTCCAGGTGTCCTGATGAATATCTACCACTGGACCCAGATGGCTCTGGAGGCTAACATGAGGCTGGGGACCTTACATCAAAGTCAACTGCAAGTCATGTCATCATTTCCCTGATATCATGGTTCTCTTCTAGAACAAAGGACAAACACAACAACAACCACTGGGAAACCCCAGGCCTGAATGATCTCCCTGGAGGGAGAACTCCTCGGGGTTTAGAAAGTCCAGTGGCACCTGGGCTTCCATCCAAGAGGGACACCAAGCTTTCTTTGTCTTTGCTCTTTTGTTCCTTTGAGAGAGAACACATTGAGAAAGGTCCTGAAAGGCTAATGGTAAACATGCAGGAATATTTTTTCTCATTGTTGAAAGTATTCCTGGCTTTATTAAATCAGCAGAACTTTAGGGATGATTGTGATTTTCATCTGAAGTCATGGGATTGTGCATGTTCCTGTACCATTGGCTTCCTAGAACAGGGGAAGCAGGTGGAAGGAAGTCCCTCATGGTTCCCAGAGACCCAAGAGGATTGTTCTGAGCTAGGACAAGAACTGAGTACAAGATGCACCCCTGACTGTTGCATAAGGAGGCAAATATTTGAAATGGAGCAGGGAGAATGAGGGGTTTTTCATTGGTGCCTTCCCAGTTGACCTAACATGGAGGCACCCTGTGGGAGATGCCAGGGACCAGAAGCCATTCTGGGTCTCCCTACCACTTGGGTGAGACTAGCTTCTTTCCTTTAGCTGCATAGCTGGAACAGGCTGTGACTTACAAACAACTGGGCTGGAATTCTGCCTGTCTTTCTGTCAATCTGTCTCTCCCTTTACTTCCTTCTAGCTGTGTCCAGAAGTGAAAGTCCTGTTCACCCACAGTACACAGGTACCATGAACTGAGCTGGCTAAAGAAGGACGCCACCCCTTCCCCCAATTTAGCTTCTGTGTCCCTCCAGAAACAGGCTTAGGGTGTGGGTGGGGTCTATTTCTTTGTCTTTTCCCTGCTAGGCAGAGTTCACAAATTCCCCACCCCATTGAGAACCAAGCCATAGTGACCTGGGAGGGAGGGATAAAGGCCAAATGGTTCCTGCAAGTAAAGGGAATCCCTGAGAAGCCAAGGTGCCTGGAACTTTAGTCCAATGCAGGTTTTGGACATGGAACTTGGTGAGACTATAATATGTAGGAACTGGCTTTGTGCATTGTTGACAATGTGGTCAGATATCAGGAAAATTGCTGTTTTATTTTTTTCTTACAACACTGTAAAATTAAATATTACTGTATAAAAGTTAATCTGACTAGTAAGTGGTAAGCTGGAACAAAGGTACAGAAGAGCCTCTAAAATTGGAGGTGCATCATTGGTTGGGGCTTGAGCCAATGAAACTGAGGTTAGATATAACCAAACCTCATTAAAGGTACCAGAAGACCCTGATACACTCTGATATGTATGTATACATGCATATTATATATATATGTGTGTGTGTGTGTGTGTGTGTGTGTGTGTGTGTATACACACACACATATTATCTAGCAGTATATACATACATACATAAACATACACACGTGTGTGTGTGTGTGTATCTGCCAGTCATGACACATGAATTCTGAATGGATTACATTCCAGGTCGGCACACCTTTCCTTGGTTTTCCCCCACTATGAATTTTTCATATGACCTGCTGTAGAGCAGAGAGAAATTTAAAGTACCAAATTTTAGATGGATCCTCAGAGATATTTGAAAGGCCTCCCATAGACTCCTTATATCTTGTACAAGAATACCAAAGGCTTTCCCCTCTCGTCAAGGGTTGAACTGAATAATGACTGAATCTCTTACACTACGGACAATTCTGAATTCCTATTATGAGAGATTTGTACTCAAACAAGTCTCCTCCCTTATGGGGCCAGTAACAGAAGGGGCCTGCACTGGATGACATCCCCTCCAACCCCACCATCCTATGATGCTCTATTGCAGATATTGGTGGAGGTACCTAGGAGGGGGACAATGACCCTGAGATCAGAGACCATGCCTTATCTGAGCTTTGTACCTCCAGTAGTGTTAAACACAGGACTCACTGTTCAATAGGGACCGAATAAGTGTTTCTTAAATTGATGGTTTAATTGAATTAAATATCACTGTGTAATGATATGAGGAAAAAGTAAACTTACCTGAGCCAGGAATACAAAAAACCTCAAGGATGTGATATATGAAGTATAAAGGTAGAGTGGGGCTGCTGTAGGCAGCTGGCCAGGGATTCCACTTTATGGTCCAGATCATGGCAGACAGAAACCCAACCAGGGAGATGTTAAGAACAAGCCAAGGAAATTGCAGTAAAGATTAGGGTAACAGAGCCAATGACCCCTGAGCCCTAGCAATCCTGATGGTTATCTCAAAGTCTGGATAACCACACCTTAAAGGCATGGCCCAGCTTGAGTCTATCCCACCTTATCTCCCTTCCTCATACACATCGCACAGATCATATATTGCTGGGTTAAAGGGTATGCACAGTTTTAAGTCCTTTGGGCTTAGTTTCAAATTGTTCTCCAGAATGGTTGGCTTCACATCTCTAACAGTACATTAGTGCACATATTTTCCTCTATCTCCTCCAGTCTGGTTTTCTAAGTCTTTGTGAAGGGAGGTGCATTGGAGGAGTTGGGCTACAGCTTTTCCTGTTCTCTGCCATGTTGACTCAACCCTTCATGATTCTGGTCTTCAGTGTCTTAATTACAAACTAGAAAAAATACGTGTAAAGAACCAGAACTGAAGGGTTGTGCAACATGGGAGCAAATTCAGCCTCCCCAAATGAACTGAACTTCAGCCCATGCAAAGCCAAGTTTTGAGAGCTGGCTCAAGTTCAGACCCATGACCTTGTTCCCTAATCAAGTACTCCCCACTGTGCTTTCCCACAATTCTCTGATATAAGGTAGAAGTCAGTGCACAGATTTACCAGTGTCCTTCATTTTCCTGAAATATCAAAGAGTGGGGAAAGCAGTAAGATGTACACAAAAGGTAAAGAAGAAATTAGGGTGGCAGCAATCAGGATGGTTTTCTAGGGTTCCAACTGGATGCTCACATTTCCTCCCTGGTATGGACCTGCTATCCCCATGTGACGTGACTGTCCCTATCCCATCGCTCATTCCCAAACCACCTTAGTGTTTTTGCCTGGGCAGCCCTCTACTGGGGCCAGTTCTCCCACAACATCACTGGCTGCTTCCTACCTTCCTTCTGTTTTCTTCCAGGTCATTGATCAACTGTGTTATGTAGCACAGATTCTCTGGAAGACAGAACACCTTCTGTGCTGGTGTAATCATAGGAAGAGTGAATCACGTCCTGGAAACCATCTGTGCCTTGGCTTAATGGACATGTCTTTGACACTGCTTTCACTTAGAGAAAATCTGGCATCTTTGTCCCTCCCTCACACCCACTCCATGGCAGAGCTGTGGGGGTGCCTTCCCTCACCCCTCATCCACTGCTTTTGTCTTTGGCTCCACAATTCCTAGAGTAACAGCTCTGGGGGAAAAAAGACTGCTCTTCATTCTACTGGACAGAGCAGTTCAAGGAGCACTGTGCTGGGCACTATCCTGCCTGTCCAGGCTGTACTAGCCAGTGGGTGTAGATTCCTCAGGAAAGGAGAGACAGCTGGAATGCTTATCATCAAGGGCAGTCAGAGTCCAATGGGCACAGCAGGGTGTGCACGCACACACACACTGTAGCAGCAAGCACCCCAATATCCCCAGGGTAGCTGCCAACACAGGTTCTTAGATCTGCTTTTCAAAAGGAAAGCAACTCAAAATGGGTCAACAAGCTTACTTTAATCAAACAAACATATATTACCTAGTTCAGGGGGAAAAAGGTCAGCACCCCGAACTTCAGAGTTACAGAACTTACAGATCAAAGACAGGCTTCCAAACTGTCCAAACATTATATCAATACCAAATCACAGTTAACAGAGAGGGAAGCATCAATATCTGGGTTTTCAAAGCTGGCGGGCTCTCAACAACGGCTTCTCAGAGTCTCATCTGATCAAATCACACAACACTTCTCAAAGTGAGCCCCAAAGCAAAGCCTCTCCTCAGGGTTTATATAGCCTTCTCCTGGCTCAGAGAATGTAACAACCTTCTGGACCCACTGCCCAATCACTAAGTATCAAGGTGTGGGCTTTCCTGAAAAACAAGCCTCCCACCACAGGCTCCAGGTGCACTTAAGCTAGGGGCAGGGAAGATCTTTAAATTTTCATTTCCATTACACACACACACACACACACACACACACACACACACACACACACACACACACCAATTTACACTATCAGGAATCAATGGGAGATCACCACTTGCTGGTCTGATAAAAGCCTCTTCAATATGAGATAACTTACCCCATTCTGTCTCTCCCCCTCTCTTCTCATTATATTCCTCTCTCACCCCTTAATTTCACCTTGTAAGCATCATCCCTTCCTATTAAATTGGTCCTGTGCCTTCTATCTCTGTATATCTGTAAACATATATACACACATTCACATATATATTCATACTCCCACATACCCTCTTATACACACACACAGACACACACACAGACACACAGACACATACACACACACACACACACACACACACACATATATATATGTATATATATATATATATATATATATATATACATTCCCTTCAACTATTTTCATACTGAGAAAAGTTTCATCAGTTACAATCATCATTTTTCCATGTAGGAATGTAAACAGTTCAACTTTGATAAGTTCCTTATGATTTCTTTGCCCTGTTTACCTTCTCATGCTTCTCTTGCTTCTTGTATCTGAATGTCAAATATTCTATTCAACTCTGGTTTTTTCATCAAGCTTACTTGAAAGTCCTCTATTCCATTAAATGACCATATTTTCCCCTGAAACATGATACTCAGTTTTGCTGGGTAGGTGATTCTTCTTCTTCTTCTTCTTCTTCTTCTTCTTCTTCTTCTTTAAAGCAATTGGGGTTAAGTAACTTGCGCAAGGTTACACAACCAGTCATTATTATTATGTGTGGGTTTTTATTTTCTGAGGCCTTATCTGGTCCCAGGTTGTCCCAACTCTGGGGCTGGCATTCTTACTCACTGTTCCACTTAGCTGCCCTGATTCTTGGTTTTAATCCCAGTTCCTTTGACCTCAGGAATATCATATTCCAAGCCCTTAAGTCCCTCAATGTAGAAGTTGTCAGATCCTATGTTATTCTGATTATGTTTCCACAATATTGAAATTGTTTCTTCCTGGCTGCTTGCACTATTCTCTCCTTGATCTTGGAATTCTGGAACCTGGCTATAATATTCCTAGGAGTTTTCATTTTGGGATCTTTTTCAGGAAGTGATCTGTGGATTCTTTCAACCTCTTTTTGCCCTCTGTTTCTAAAACATCAGGGCAGTTTTCCTTGAGAATTTCTTGGAGGATGATTTCTAGGTTCTTTCTTTGATCATAGCTTTCAGGTAGTCCAATAATTTTTAAATTATCTCTCCTGGATCTATTTTCCAGGTCAGTGGTTTTTCCAACGAGATATTTCACATTGCCTTCTATGTTTTCCTTTGTTTGGATCTGTTTAACAGCATCTTAATTTCTCATAAAGTCACTAGCTTCCATTTGCTCCAGTCTAACTCTGAAGAAATGAATCTCCTCAGTGAGCTTTTGAGATTTTTTTTCCATCTGGCAAATTTGGCTTTTTAAGGCATTCTTCTCCTCATTGCCCTTTTGAGCCTCCTTTGCCATTTGAGTTAGTCTATTTTTTAAGGTGTTTTTTTTTTCCTCAGTCAGGCTGTTGACTCTCATTTCATACTTTTCCTGAATCCTTCTCATTTCTCTTCCCAATATTTCCTCCACTTCTCTTATTTGGTTTTTTAAAATCCTTCTTAAGGTCCCCTATGGCTTGTAACCAGCTTATATTTTTCTTGGAAGCTTCTGGTGCAGGATTTCTGACTTCACGGTCTTCCTCCTGTTCCATGCTTTGATACTTTTTGTTGCCAAAATAGGAGCTTAAAATTGGGTTGCTCTGTTTATTTTGCTTCCTTTGCCTGCTCATGTAGCCACTGAATCACTTGACCCCTGGGCTTTTTGCCACAGTAGTACTCTGACACCAGACAGGGGAGCTTCATCCAAAATGCTGGGGTTTTCTCAGCTGATGAAGGTATTAGTTGGTATCCTCTCTCAAGCCTCCACACACACTGGCAAACTGGTCGCACACCCCAGGACCTCCAGCCTAGACAGCAATCCATATCCAAGCAGGTTAAAGAAAGAGCTATTACCCCTTTGACTGGTCTCTTGGTCCCCCTACACTCTGCAGGTAAGGAGCTGAAGCTGCCACTTGGGGGTGGCTGCACTGTGCAGCACCTCAGTGGCTTCTCGCCCTGGGGGCAAAGTCTGACCACACTCCCAACTACTGGATCCCAAAGATCACTCACTTTGTCCTTAGCATCTATGTGTTGATAACTCTGGAAACAGCCACAGCTGCTGATGATCTGAAGTCTCTCCAGCTGGTGTTGGTCAGGCCTGCCCAGGGTCTAAATCCTCAGCTTGTGGGCAGATGAGCTCATGTCCCAGAGAGCTGTGCTGGCCTATTCCTGCCAACTTAACAGGTTGTCCTCAGCAGCAGGTTAGCTTCTCTGTGTCATTTTGTGGGTTCTGTAGCTCCAATGTTTGTTTCGAGTCCCCTTTTACATGAATTGGGGGAGGTAGAAGCCTGAGCCCCATGGAAGTCCTATTTCTACTCTGCCATCTTGGCTGTGCCCCCTAGTACAATCTATTTTATTTTTCTTTATGTCTCTCACAGTTACTGCAGCTGGTACAGTTGGTGTGCTAGCAAGTGGTGAAAATAATGAGATGGGGGCACAATTAATCATCTGTTTATTACAGGACCATTTCATACAGAGCCAAAGATACAAGGGGCTCACAGTGTTTTTAAGGCACCCCAGCAGAAGGTCTATGTGACCAAAAAGAATGCAGATACCCCAAAAGAATGCAGAAAATCTACAAGGACCCTCCCTTAATCTTGTTTACTATTTACTCTTGCTTAAGGTTAGTTATTTACTAGGGCAATATCATAGGACCCTATCCAGAGGCATAAACAAAAAAGATTATATGCTCTCCTGCTTATATGCCCTGTAATCTTGCAGATAATTGTATAGAGGAAGGGAACATTCCTTTAGTGGGGCCGGGGGACCCCAAAAGTTCTTTACATCCAAAACAAGGTTAAAAGCCCTCCTGCTTATCTTCCCTTTAACCTTTCAGATAATTGGATAGGGGAGGGGAACATTCCATTAGCAGGATCAGTGAACCCCTGAAAGTTCTCTACACACAATGTCTTACTTTGATGACATATTGTCATGTGCAGGTGATCCTGCATTACTAAGACTGTGCCAGGGCAAGGAGTGGCTTAGTTCTACTTTCATGGTGAAGCCTTGAGTGCAATCCTAGGTACAGACCAAGTCTGCTCTGAAAGGAACAACCTCCTTAGGTTAGAAAAGGTCCATCACATATAGGTCTCTTGGTGAGCAAGTCTTTGGCCATGGAAACCCATGAAACAACCAAACAAAATGCAAATAGGTCTTAAGGTCCATGTGGTCCCTTTTTTGCTGCTGGGGTAATGGAGGCAGATTGTCAGGAAAGGAGGCATAATGTATGGAAGATATATGGCTGTATTATAAAAATGGGGTTGGTTTCCCTTAGAGGGGACAGAGAGTTTGCTCTTAGGATTTGGTTGGGGGACCAGTGTAAGGAGACTAGGGCTTGAATTATTAGTAGCATGTCTTCTTTCTCTCTGTTTCTGAGTTAGGAAAGGAGCTGATTACAGGGAGTTGGTACTTTAGAGGTTTCAGCAAATTCTCTAGTTAGGGCATGAGGTATGGATAACAATCCCCTAAAAGAGATTGAGAAGGAATACTCAGAGAGGTAGGAGGAAAACCCAGGGTGGAGAGAGAATACATGTGGACAGGATGGTCAACAGTCTAATGCTGCAGAGAGGTCCAGAAAGGATGAGGCTAAGGAGAGGCCATAAGATCTCATAATATAGAGAAGGTGGCTAACTTTGGAGAGAGTAGTTTCAGTGGAGGCATGAGGTTGGGGGTGAGATTACAAGGGTTTAAGGAGACAGGAGGAAGTGGGGACTGGTGCAAACTTATATTCTGCAGGTGTCATTGGAAAAACTTTCCCCGCCCCTGCAGCACACCCTGTCCCCCAGAGCATGGGGAACTGTCACAGGAAGTTCCTGGTAAGAGCCTTGCCTCTTCTCCCTTTTCATCATGGAAGAGGGGGAGAGAATGACTTGTACAAGATGAGAGGTCATAGATGGGTTGTGGTCTTCATTATAGTTTTCATCACATTATCTTTTTCCCAAAGCTTGCTGCTCTTCCAAACCTCTCTTTTTTATTGAGGCCACCCCCTCCTTCTCATCATTCAGACATACCCTCTCTGTCATTTTTGACTCCTCATTCTCCTTCCTTCACATTTATGATCATATACTTTTCTAGCCCCACATGGGTCACATCTGTCCCCTTCCCTTCACTCCTCAGCCATCACCCTATTACAGGTCTTCAACACCTCTCACATGGACATCTGCAGTAGCTTTCTAAATGACACATTCAACTCTAGTCTCTCCCACTCTCTAATCCATCCTCCATACTGCCCCCAAAGTGATGTTCCTAGAGTAGAGGTCTGATCATGTCACTGCTCTACTCGATAACTTCCTGGGCTCACTATTGACTTGTGAATGAAGTATTATTTCATTGTTATATCCTTTTAAATATCTAAATTTGAAAAATTATTAGTGTTGTATATCAGTTGTAACAATGTAAATTTGTGCATATTAGAATACATTTTGAATTTTTTTATTACTGATAAGGATTATGATCAAAAAAGTTCTGAGACCAAGATAGGAGGATTAAATTAATAGGAACAGAGGAGGTAGAATGTGGAAGTTAGCTAGGACTGGGTTTGGCCAGGAAAAAGAGATTAATTTTACTTTGAGGCCTTTTTCCTGCTTAGTATCAACACAGGAAGAAATCCCTCATTCAGAGACAATAAGGAAGAAAATAGAACTTCTAAGTGGTTGATAGCTGTTCTCCTTAACTTCAGCCAGCTTCTTTCCCATCCTGAGAAGCAAAGGTTAATAGAAGCTCCTCAATATCTTGATATAGAAGCATCCTTAAAGTCCCTAAAACCCATTTTGCTGCATCCCATAAGTTTTGTATATTGTCTCATTATTATCTTTCTCTTCTGTGAAGTTATTGATGGTTTCTATGATTTGTTGTTTGATCCATTCATTCTATAGGATTTGATTATTTAGTTTCCAATTAACATTTAGTCTATCTTTCCACGGTTCTTTATGATCTGTCATTTTTATTGCATCATGGTCTGAAAAGGATGCACTTATCATTTCTGCCTTTCTGCAGTGTATTGTGAGGTTTTTGTGCTCTAGTACATGGTCAATTTTTGTGTAAGTTTCATGTACCACTGAGTAAAAGGTCAATTCCTTTCTGTCCCCATTCAATTTTCTCCAGAGGTCTACATATATAACTTTTCTAAGATTCTATTCACCTTCTTAATTTCTTTCTTTTTTATTTTGTGGTTAGATTTATCTGGTTCTCAGAGAGGAAGGTTGAGGTCCCCCACTGGTATAGTTTTACTGCATATTTCTTACTTTAACCCAACTAACTTCTCCCCTAAGAAATGGCATAATAGGTGCTTTTGCAGTTTTACAACATCTTATAGTAGCAGGACTACTGTTTTGAATGAGCAGGACTAGTAAAAATAATGTTTTCATACAGTCTCTTCCTTTCCACACACAGTAATCAATTAACAATGTTAGGTTTTAGCATTAAAACAAATTCCCACAGTTTCATCAAATCATTCTTATTATAAACAATTCATTACAGATAATATCTAACGCACTAATGGGCAGACTTCTCTGCTTGTTGTCCCTCTCTCCCTGCTTCTTTTCCCAGGACTAATAAGATTGCTTCCCCATCATTCATACCAAAGATCTTATAAAACATTTCTACATAAGAATATTTTCCTTTTTCAAAAACAGTTTATCTTAATATCATTAACTCCTACACAATTCCTAAATTCTCTGGTCATAAAATCTTTCCCAAATAATTAACAAAATTTACACATGGAGGTTTCACAGGTCTTTTCTTCACATAATTACCAATATGTAATCCCTGTTCCCAAACAACTCCGGGTAATAGAAAGGTAATACTGAGTTAGGGCCTTGGTTTGTATAATCTTATTCCTCACAGAGGGGCTTATCTTGCCCCTATACGTGGTGAGGTGTGATGTGGTGTGATATGATGTGATGTGATGGGCTGTGATAATATAATATAATATAATATAATATAATATAATATAATATAATATAATATAATATAATATAATATAATATAATATAATATAATGTAATGTAATGTAATATAATATAATATAATGTAATGTAATGTAATATAATATAATACGATACGATACGATATAATATAACAATGTAATGTAATGCAATGCAATGCAATGCAATGCTATGTTATATTATATGACTTGATATGATATGATATGATGTAATGTAATTTAATGTAATGTCCTTCCCTGAACGCAACCTACCCCCAATCAGGGAGGGAAAGGAGGCACAAAAGAAAGTTTTACTCTCTAGTCATATTGGCCAGACTTCCCCTTCCTGTATCAAGAAAGGGCAGGTAGATTCTTCAGTTGGTGTCCTGCAGGGAAGCTGGAGTTTCCCAGGTGAGGCAGGTGGGTCCTTGCTGCTTTTCTGTCCTGGAGCTGGATGCCCTGGAATAGACTCTGCTGTTAATAAAACAAAATCATTTGTTTTATAAGGGTTAGCAGTATCTTGATAATGTACATATAATATGTTTCTAAATGAAGAAATAAGAAATAAAAATCATTCAAAACAATACAAACTTGAACTAAATTTTTTTCCAAATGATAAAACATTTTGAAAGTATAACTGATTTTCTGGAGGATAAGGGAATGGACTTGGGATTTTATTGGTCTAGCAAATTCTGAAGGAGGAACCAAGGCTGGTCTGTGCTTCCTCTGTGACCTCTAATCTTACAGAGCACTGAGAGTTAGGTGACTAGCCCAGGGTCACACAGCCAGGATGTGTGAAAATAAAAACGGAAATGGATCCATAGGAACCAAATTAGAGAGAAGACAAAAATTATTGATAAAAACTAATAAAATCTTAAGGAAATGTATTTAAAATAGGGATAAGTTGATTTCTGAAACATTTGAATCCAGAAGACCCAATTCAACTGGACAAATAAAAATCTTGTTGGCAGAGGGCAGGGTACATAATGCCTGACAATTGAAAGGACACAGCCTCAGGTGAAAGAGAACAAATCAGGGAGCTCTGGAGGCCCTGATTGGGTGCAAGTAGGTAGTCTACTACCTTCAGGATATGACCCAGCTGTCCCCTCTCAGTCTCAGGGTCTCAGTTTACCAGGGGCAGGAGCATGGGGAGGAGGCAGCCTCATTTAGGATCAAGGAGCTAAAGGCATGGAGGCAGTGAGAGGGAGAAGGGCTGCTGGGGCGTGGGGGGGGGCGGGGCGGGAAGGAGCTGGCACCCAGGACCAGGCTGCTTCAGGAAACAAATAAATGAGACTCAGATGAGGCAAAGCTCAATCCACACCTAGGAATAGCTGATGATTTTTTTTTTTATTTCAGTAAAAATAGCTTAATTCTTTGAGTCACTATTTGTGCAGGCCTGGGGGAAGGTCAGGACATGGGCTGAGGATGAGTGGGTAAGGATTAAAGGAGTATGAGAGAGTAGTCTAGGACATCCAGGGATTGACTGGGGCTGGTTCCTGGGACCTGGTGCACATTCAAGTATTGAAGGGAACAGCTCTGGGAACAGGCAGCCCCAGCAACCCCTGTCCCTCCACCTAGACCTAGAAAGTGATCAAGAAACCAGCTCCTGCATGAGGGTGTGTGGAGGATGAGGCAGAGAACATGGCTAAGAGGTTTCTCCCCAAGAGTCCATCCTCCTGACTCCCAGGGGATAATCATCTTTGATAAAACCTGCCTAGCACAGTGACTACTCCAGGAGTTTCTCTGTCCTCCCAGCAAAGGCCAGGTCCCTCAGCCCTGGGCCAGACAATGTGTTCGGATCCAAGGGAGATGCCCTAGATCAGCAAACCAGAGGATCCTCAGATCCCTCTTGCAGCAATAATCATGAGGACCAGAGACTAATGGAAAGACTAAAGGCCTGAGGGCAGGGTACTCCTCTTACCTCTTTTTCTCTGTAGTTTTGTTTGGCAGGAGTAATAAATCACCACGAGGGAACCAATGAAGACAGCAACCATCATTATAACAAGTGTCCTCTGAGACGTGGGGAGATTCTCTGAAAATAGTTCCCCAAACTCCATTACTGTGGAAGTCAGAGAAGGGGAAACCCCAGACCCTGATCCCTGTGGCCCAGATTAGTGGAGGGAGCATAATATACATTAGGCAATTTGTTTAGGTGCCTTACAATTATTATCTCATAGGATATTGACAACAACCCTGAGAATGAAAATTGCTTTTATTATTATTATTGCACAGCTAGTAAGTATCTGAAGTTGTATGGGCTAGACCAGAGCCTAAGAACTTAATCCTGAGCCTCACAGAGAAAGTAAAGCACCTTGAATAAATGTAAATAACAAAAAAGCTCCAACTTGTACATGACCCTGGGCCATCCATGGCCCTATACTTTCTTTATTCTGTTTCTATATAAAGCTGACCTGGCTGAGCTTGGCCCAGGCATCCATGACATCATTTTTTCTTCTCTTTGACAAGGACTGAGGTCTCCTGAGCTCAGGAGACCTCCCTAATACAAACCCAAACAACCTAATACAGTTTAATGAACCTATTATATAACCAAGCTGGCAACAGGTCCCTCTTTCTTCAGGTATCTCAGTATTGTCTCAGAAGATCTGTGTCCCTACACTTGCCACATCAGGTCAGAACAGAACAGTAGCCTTCCCTATGGCCTCACAATTGGCATAGTTATCAGAATAGTCTGCACCCCCTCCCCTGGGACAATAATATTATGTCCTCACAGAGGCCAGATTTGAATTTGTGCCTTCCTGCCTCCAGGCCCAGCATTCTATCCACTGCACCATATGGCTGCCTCCGTGGAAAGAAAACAAAGAAGGTAGGAAACAATCCAATAGTTATCACTGACTATGTGTCAACAGGGTCAGGTAGGTGGGGGAGCATGTACATTGCTGGTACTGGAGTCAGGAAGAGTCATCTTCATGAGCTCAAATCTGACCTCAGACATTTAATAGCTGTGCCACCCTGCATCAGTCACTTAACTCCATTGGCTTCAGTATCCTCATCTCTATAATGAGCTGTAGAAAGAAATGGCAAACCCAGCCAGTATCTTAAAGCAAACAAACAAACAAAACAAATAGGGTCACAAAGAGTTGGATATGACAGAGCAATGGAATCCTTTCCAGCTGTGACATAGGGCATTTTCATGTGCCAACTATTTGCTATTTAAGGAAAGAGAAGCACAGAGAAGAAAAAGTCCTTTCCCCAGGTTCCCACAACTCCTCAGCAGCAGAGCCAGGAAGGACACCACCCCAGGACTCTTGTATCCAAGACTGGACCTCTATCCCATAGGCCAGGCTGCCTCCCAAGCTTCTTCTCACAGTTGAGCTGCCTCTTAGACCCTGTGCTCAGGGAAGGCTGATTAACCACTGACCCAGCTGCACTTCCCAAGTTTCTGAGACAGGGCTATGGCCCAGAGAAAAGTGGCCTCCATGAAAATGAATTAAGCCCTTTGGAACAAAGCACCTTCCAACAAAAGCACCTCCCAGCCCACCCTGAGGTTAGACAGGGACCTCCTCTGTGACTCACCTAGGTTTCTATTGAAAAGAAACCTGGGCTCCTTCTCAGTCATAAAGGTGAGAATTTATAGCATTATAAAGAGATCAGTGTTGAGCTGTTTATCTAGTTTTTACTGTAGGAAGTTGGACAAATGCATTAATATGTCACTAATTATGGGAGTGGCATCTTTGCCACCATGCTGGTGCCTCTTATTTATCCACATGCTATCCCCAGACCTTTGAGCTTGGGCTCTCCTTCCTTCAGATCCCCTAGACATAGTCCCATGTCTTTTCCTTCTTTATTCAAGTCTCTGATAAACACATAATCCTACTTGTCAAAGCTAAATCTTTGAATTGTCATCAGTCATTATAAATCAGCTTCTGCATCTGAGCAGGTATTTTATATAGAGGAGATTCACAAGTGGCATCTCTGCCAGCTGGTTTACAAACCAGTCATGCTTTTCCCCACTCATTTTCTAGTTATTGGATTCATCTTGAGAAGCCCCATGAAGAGCAGTCTGAGAGTTAGAAGAACTGGGTTGGATTCTTTCAGGGGAGGCTGGAGGATAACTTGTTGGGATTATTGGAAAGGGGATTTCTGTTGGGGGCTCAGTTAGACCAGATGCCCTTGAGATCCCTCCCAAACCTTAGCCTGTGACAATGGAATAAGATTTGGCTCTGACTGAGCTCAGGATACATGGGAAAGTTAGAGCCATTAAGATCATTCACCCTGTATTCCTGGCTCTGACCAACTAAGGCTGCAGTGAAAAGTTAGAACAGCTGAAAACATTTGAGCAGATTCTTTTAACTCTTCTCATTCCAAATAAGATTAAGGAAACAGAGTGCTGAAGAATGGTATGAATTTTGAGTTATCTTCCCCAGCCTGGCAAAAGGAATGAGGGGGAAAGCACAGAAACTGCAGTGGGGGCTCCACTGGCAACAGTCCTAGACCCCAGAGCACCCTGAAGCCCACTCCTATTAGGCAAGCAGATGAACCTCTTCCCTCAAACCCCCAAGTCCTTGCTCTCACACCACCAGAACCTGGAGATCCTGCTTCAAATGTTTCAAAGCTGAGCAACCCCTATCAGGAAGCTCATATGTTCCTCAGAAATCCTCCTCCTTATCCATCAAATTGTTGCAATTTAAACCCAGGGATGGCAAAAACTGTTGAGGTGGGGACTTTGCCCACCCAAAACTGTTGTAGTATCATGATGTGTTGTGGTGGAACTGTCACAAAGAATTCAGTCAGACCACCTCTAATCCAAACATAGGCATTTATTGAGATTGATGCCTCTCGTGACGTGGACTAAGTAACAAGAGAAACCAGCAGCTTTAGAGAAAGCAAGATGGATTTTTATAAGGTAAAGATGCAATGACAGAACATAAATTTACATAGAATAAAGAATATCATTAATATTAAAAAGGCAGGAGGAGTTACTTAAGGAATTAGGTAATGGAGGAGGAGTCCCATCTATGGTTAGTGGTTAAAAATTCTGTTCATTCTGCCCTCCAAATGGCTACCTATTGTGGTCCTGTCTTGGGCTAGATGGATGATGAGATTGTTATTGAATAAAATAACACACTTGTTTCTGTGGAAATGGGTCTAGGGGGCAGTGACCAGGTAGAGGCAGTAGCTAGGTTCCCATCACATGGATACACCTGCTGTTTCTATGGGAACTAAGAGTTCAGGGACACACCTATTGTTCTAGTGAACTGAGGATCACCAGTTTCTCAGTCTCAGGAATGCACTCAGCTGAGCTAAAGATAAATATCAGCAAAGACCTTGACTAGCAAGTTGCTTCCTGCATATCAAGATTGCTTTTAGCCAACACAGCAATATTTCTTGATACTGATTGCCAAGTATTCTTTAGAGGAAAAGATGTGGCACACCTGTCCAGAGGGGACTTTGTACCCTCCCAGATTTGAACAAAGTAACAAGTCTGATCTCAGACATAGCTCAATGAGTACCTGAACTCAGAGCAAGTCAACAAGTCTTTGGACCTAGACACAAGCTCAAGAATCCATTAGACTCGGCCCTCTAGGGAAACTGGAACAGTTGTTAGCATCCTTGGGTGGGCAGAGTCTAAACTCCAATAGTTTTTGGTGTCCCTGGGTAGACATGAGTCTAAACCCCAACAATATGGCAGCCCCTCCCAGAAGTATCCAGACTTTAGCAGGAAATTCTTAGGACTGAAATAGAGAATCTTTGAGAGTTGAGAGACTTGGCTTCTGGACCTGGCTCTGCCATCAACTCCCTGTGTGACTGCAGGCAAGTCCTTTGCGTGTCTCTTTCATCCTTCTCCTGAACGTTTTCCACCTGCCCCCTGATGCTGACCCACTCTCAAAGCAGGACCTCCAGGGCAATGCCACTGGCCTTGGCTCCTGCAGGGACCATGCAACGCAGCCTTCTCTTCACTGGGCAACTTTCTACCCTGATGGTGTGGGCATGTCAGCCATCTCCTGCCCCACTCCCAAACATTCTTCTTTCCTTTCTCAATCTCACTCTGAGCACTGTCATTGAATCAACACTAACCATTGCCTGTTAGAAAAGCATGTCCCTGGACTGCCCTCCTCACGATCTTTTGACTCCACATCTCACTTCCCTGGCCCCCATTCTGCTTTACATGGTGTCTTTCCTATGAGAATGTAAGCTCCTTAAGGACAGGAACTATCTCACTTTCATATTTGTGCATCATTGTTTGGCATGTAATTTGTGCTTAATAAAGTGTTTTCTTTTTAGTTTTTCATTTATCTGTCTCATTAGTTGTTTCATTACTTACTTGTTTACTCATTCATATCTGGGCCTCAATTTGTTCCTTATAAAATGACAGATTTTCACAAAGTGATCTCTCAGGGCCCTTGGAGCTCTAATATATGTTCTCAAGTTCATTCTGTCTCTTGTATTTTAGGTTTTATGCTTTCCAGTCCCTTCCATTGATTCTAGCACTAACATTTTATATTCTATGCTTTAAAATTCAAACCCTTACATTCTATGCTCTTTGTTCTAAGGTCCCTTGAATTACTTTCATTCACTGTCTTAGATTCTCAGTACCCTCCCAGAGCCCTAATGTATTCTAAGGCCCCTATACTCTATGTTCTAGGGTCTTTTTCATCTCTGACTTTCTGTATTTCTAAGGCCCCTCCCAGCTTTGATATTGCATTTTACTCTGAAGAAATGTCCCATCATTCATGGAGGGAGCAATGGACTCTGAGTCAGGAGACCTGGTTTTGAGTCCTCTCAGGTGATCACAGATAAATTACTAACCCTTTTAAAAATCCTAAGTTTCCACTTTTAAATTGATAAAAACAGGCTTGCTTTTGCAGGGTTGTGACAAAAGTGCTTTCAAGCATAAGAGCAGTGTAGGCAGTGAGTGATTGAGTTCTAAGATCGTTTCTCACTGACATTCCAAGTAAACAGTATCTAAGGTCCTTTTCAACTCTGATGTTCTGTTCTAAGGTCCTCTGTAGATAATGTTTTAGGATGACATGGCCTCTAAGGTCCCTTCCAGCTTTGAGTCTGTGATCCTATTCTATGGATGTTTTCTATAATTAGTGGTTTGTCAGCAGCTGTGTATATATAGCCTTTCTCTTAGTTAAGGATGGCGTCTTGAATAATACAGGACAGTTTCTTATGGTCATTTTTTTGGATGAGGGTAGATGCTTCAGGATAATACAGGCCATTCTAGTCTTTGATGCTTTTAGATGCCTATATGATGTATCCCCTGGAGATTTAAATAGTTGGGGAAATAGTAATTGTTCTTGTAAGCAGGGCTAATATAACAAACAAGACAATTTTACCTAAACTAATTTATGTTCACTACCATCCCAATTAAATTACAAAAACAAAAACAACAACCAAAAAAAAAGATTTTGCCAAATTAGAGAAAATAACAAGATTAATTTGGAAAAACAAAAAGTCAAGAATATCAAAGGAACTAATGAAAAAAATGTGAAGGAAGGATCTCAATTTATATTATAAGGCAGTAATTACATAACTATCTGGCACTGGATAAGAAATAGATCAACAGAACAGAGCAGGTATACAATTCACAGCATCAGATAAACATGATAATCTTTTATTTGACAAGTGTAAGAACTTAAGATTGTGGGATAAGAATTCATTACTTGGTAAAAAGTTTTTGGAAAAATGGAAAAAAGTATGGCAACAACTGGGTGCAGACTAATATTGTACACCATTTCCCAAGATAAGGTCAAAATGGATACATGACTTACATAGGGATTACAAGAAAATTAGAAGAACATGAAACATATAACTTATCAGACTTATGGATAGGTGAACAATTTATGAATAAAAAGAGAGTGAGAGCAGTTAGATATCAACTAGATAATTTCAATTACATTAAATTAAAATGTGTTTGTACAATTATAGTAAATGTTGCTGAGATCAGAAGGAAATCAAAAATTGGAGAGAAAATTTATAGACAGCTTCTCAGAGAAAGGTCTCATATTTCAAATATATAAAGAACTTTGTTAAATCTATGAGAATATGAGCCATTACCCAATTGATAAATGGTCAAGGGATATGAACAAGCAGTTTTCCTATGAAGAAATCAAAATAATTTTTAGTAATATGAAAAAATGCTCTAAATCATTACTGATTAGAGAAATAAAAATTAAAGCAGCCTTGTGATATCATTTTATATCTACCAAATTGACTAAAATGATTGAAGGGGAAAACATCAAATATTGGAGAGCATTTGGAAAAATTGTTACATATTCATTATTGGTGGAATTGTGAACTGATCTAACCATTTTGAAAAGCAGTCTGGAATAATGCCCAAAGAGTTATTATATACCTTGATTAAGCAATAGTACTACTGGATCTATTTCCAAAGATGATTAGGGAAATAGGAAAAGATCCCATATATTCTAAAATGGTTATAGCTGCTCTCTTTGTGGCGGCAAAGAAGTTACAGGGATGCCTGTCAATTGGAGAATGGCTGAATAAGCTGTAGTATATGATTATGATGGAATACCACTGTGTTACAAGAAATGAGGTCAATGATCTTAGAAAAACAGGGAAAGGCTTGCATGAAATAAGGAAGAGTGAAATGAGCAGGACCAAGTGTATATTGTATATGGTAAGAGCAATATTATTTTAAGAATGACAGTGAGCAAATATGTCATTTTGACCGTTATAAATATCCAAATTTTTTATAAAGGATATATGATGAAAAATGTATTTTGTATCCAGAGAAAGAACTGATAGATAGAAGTCTATATAGAATATATATATACATAATATGTATGTATCATATATGTATATCTTTGTGTATGTATTTGTATGTATGCATGCATGTGTATATATATTTGATGGCTTGCTTGGGAGAAATTAAACTTTTTCCAGTTCTTTAAAAGATAACCCAGGGGCAATTTTGGGGGGATTGAAAAAAGTTGCCCCATTTCTTTGCCAATAAGCCTGTGAAACCAAAAAGCACCTGTGGTCTTTCAAAGTCCCCAGCATCCCAGAGAAAGGAGTGAAGTGGGCATATACTTCCATATAGGGTATCCCCTATGTGGCAGAAGGTATGCCTGGGTCTAGGGCCTAAAACCACTCAATAGAGAGCCTAAAAGTATGAGACTCAAAAAGCACCTCTAAGCCTTCCTATGTTCCTGAAGAGTGACTCCCAACTGCAGGGCCAAAAAAAGCATAGAGAGAGAGGAAGCTTACATACCTTCTGATGTTGACAGGAGGAAAGTAAAGGTCAGGAAGGTCCATACCAGGCCACAAAAATGAAGAGGTTTTGTGGTACTGTAGAAACATATGAAGGAATTAGGGAGCTGTGGGAGTAAAGAAGCCAGTACAGGTGTCTGGCGAGCAGCATTCTTTGCTGCACTGTCTACCAAGAGATTACCCATGGACTGATCTATTTCCCCTTTCTGATGGATTTTGCAAAATATAACAGCTATCTCATATGGTTTCTGAACAGCTTAGACATTTAAGATCTCCTGTGCCTGTTTGATAGGGGAATTTTTTGCTGTAAAATATCTCCTTTCTTTCTAGATTGCTCCATGGGCATGTAAAACATGGAAGGCATGTTTTGAGTCAGTAGAAACATTTACTCTTGGTGTGGCTAGGTGGCACAGTGAATAGAGCACTGACCCTGGAGTCAGGAGGACCTGAGTTCAAATGTGGCCTCAGACAATTAACACAAAACTAGCCATGTGACCTTGGGCAAGTCACTTAACCCCAATTGACCTTCCCCCCGCCAAAAGAAACATTTGTTCTTTTATTTTCCCCAAGCTATAAGGTTTTGGTGAATGCTATTAATTCTGCATTCTGGGCAGAGATCCCAGGGGGCAGGGATTTGGCCTCTATGGTGTGGTGGAGGCTGACTATTGCATACTCAGTTCAATTCACCCCTTGTTCAATAAAAGCTGCATCCATCTATATAGCACTTTGCCTAGGGGTTAGGTAGAGGAAAATCTTTGAGATCAGAACTACTAAAATAATAGTATCCATTGTCTCCTTGCAATCATGAACCAGGGCATGTGAGTGGGCGGCTGGGAGGAGAGTTACTGGGTTGACAGTGTGGCACACCTGGAGAGTTGGACCAGGGGTATCGAAGAGCAGGGCTTGATATTTTGTGAGCCTGCCGCTAGCTAGCTGGACCTTTTGTTTCGAGAATGTTCTGAATTCAGTGAGTAGTCAGAACTTCCAGGGGTTCATCAAGTATAAGTTTCAAGGCTTTCTCAATTAAGATAGCCATTACAGCCACTGCTGAGAGAAATGAAAATCATCTGGAAGTCATAGAATCCATTGTTTTGAGAAGTATGCAACCAACCTGGGGTCAGGTCCTAGGGACTGTGTTAGAACTCCCAAAGCCTGGCCTCTCCTTTCATCAACATACAGAGTAAAAGGTTTGTCTAGATTAGGTAGAGCTAATGTTGGAGTGGTGATCAGCTTAGTTTTCAGGATTTCAAAAGCCTTAGTCTGGTCAGGGCCTCACTCTAGAGGGAGTGAGTCAGGGCCTTGAGTAAAGCCATAAAGGGGTTTGGCAACAAGACCAAAATTAGGGAAACAGAGTCTAAAAAATCCAGCCATGCCTAAACAGGTAGAGAGTTGTTTTCTAGTGGCTGAGACAAGAATAAACAGACTTGCCCTTTTCCTCTCTATTGTTAAGGAGCAAGAGGTGGGAGTCAGCTGTTACAGTCTGACATGTTATCTGTATTTTGTTCAGAGTGATCCTGTAGCCTCAGGTACCCAAGAGATTAAGAGTTCCTGTGTCAGTAGCCAGAGAAGCCTCCCAGGTGGGGCTACAATTGAGAATATCATCCACATACTGATTAAACTACTGTCTACTAGTTCCAGGTCCCTTAACTCTTTTCCCAAGGCCTGGCCAAATAGATAGGGGCTATCTTGAAAATCCTGGGGCAGGACTGTCCATGTTAGTTGGCATGGATTTGATTTTCCAGGTGGTATCCACTCAAAGACAAAAATAAATTGCCAGTCATTGTAGAGGGGTATACAGAAAAAGGCATCTTTGAGATTCCAGGGTGGAAAAGCATTGGGCATCCAGTGGGATCCGGGTGAATATAGTGTATGGGTTAGGATGTTTAGGACTAGCAGCCTCATAATGGGCAACCAAAAATGAAGAGGTTTGGGATCCTAGAACCCTAAGGATGCCAAGACAAGGCTGCCTGCAATGAATTCACACACTCAAGCCTTCTCTTAGTCAAGTGGCAAAGAGTTTATTGTACAGTTTTAGCAAAAGCAGGCATGGGTCCTTAACCTGTGAGAGACTGAGGATGGAAAAGGGGCATAGGAAAGGAATGCCAGGGATGCTAATTAGGTAATCTAAGGTAGCAGTTGTCTTGGAGAGTTATGGATGGGAAAGTGTAGGAAGTATAATAGTCATCAAGGGAATTATCAGAGGCTTGGACCTTGGGGATCTGGCACCAAGAGGGAGAGAGAATCCTTGGGACAACCAACAAAAATCCTTGGGTCAGGTACCCCTCCATCTGTTCTGATAAGAGAATGTGTTCTGCAACAAGAGACAATCTTCTCACAGGAGAGGGGCCTATAGAAAAATTGGGAGGCTTCTAGAGACATGATCTTAGGGCTGGGCCCAAGCATCCCATCATAGGTTCACATTACATATGTATGTATGTATATATGTATACATATATATGCATGTATATATGTATACATATATATGCATGTATATATGTATAATGTGTTTTTCTTGTACTGCTCTACAATATGTGTATGTAATATGTATATGTATGTGTGTGTTTGTGTAGGTATATATATATTTGTGTCTAACGGTAGCCATCACTAGAGCAGATGGGGGACAGAAGGGAAAAAAATAAATTCACATGATAATTATTATATATTTAAAAGGAATAGAAAATTGTACATAATAGATTTGTAGTTTCATATGCAATCATATTTTTGTTATACTATGTGATGGAAATACTTGTTTCATTCCATAAATTAAATAAAAAATAAATAAATGTGAAAGAAATTGGACTGGGGGAAAAGATGGTACCCTAACCCCTGCTAGAGCATGTGCTATCCCATATCCTATCCTTGGGATAGTTCTGTTTCCCTTTTCTCCAGGTGAAACATTTTTTTTGTTTCTCTCAAATATTACTCTCCTTGCCTTCAAAATCTTTTCATGTTGAAAGTGTAGGAGGTCACCTTGTGAGTGGAGAGGATGCTTAAGGGACCTAGTGTAATGGTATTGGGAACATTTCCCCAAGTCCAGATATCTTCAGCTATACCTGAGCACCCCTCAACACTGTCCCTGTGAAGAGAGAAATTGGGATGGTGGGAGCAGGCAGCGAGGAAGGGTAGAAAGACAGTTCCTCAGCCCCTCTGTTCCTGGTGGAAGACCTTCCCATCCCAGGTACCATGTCCTTCCCTAAGAGCTTAGCCCCCTGAACTTCTCAAGCTTTCCTGTAAAGCAGAGGCTTAGGAGTGAGTGTAGATGATGGACTTGGGCTCAGAGTGAACGTGGAAGGAACAAAAGCCCCACTCCCTGTTCAACTGCTTGCCCTGAGTTCTGAGTCCAGGAGGTGCTTTGCTGGCAGAGCTGGAAAGCCCTAGGGTGGGGGTGGGGAGAGTGAATTTTGGCCACCAGGCTGAAACCACAAATGGACTGGGAGACTGGAGGCCTGGGTCCAATCCCTGCTCTGACCCTGATGCTAGACTTGTCTCTTTCTCTGGAAAATGAAGGAGTTGGACAAGACGTCACAGAGGTGGCTTCTAGGGCTATCTGTGAGTCTATGAGATTTGAGCTTTATTTGACTCTGCCACAGCTCAGTTTCAGTGTGAGAATAAGCTGAATGAACCTGCCTGACTCTGTGACCTTGAGCAAAGCCTCGTCCTCTCTTGGGCCCCACTCCCACCTCTGTAGGACTTGGACTAGATACGTGGATGGATGGATAAGTAGAGTATTTGGTAAGCAGGTACTATGTGCCAGGCACTTGCTAAGGTCTGGGAAAATAAATGTAAGCAATGATGATTACTAAGGTTCCTTCAGTCTTTCTCATGACACTTTCAGTTGTTCACCAGGTGTTTACCAAGCACCTTCTATGTACAAAGCACCATGCAAGGCAAAAAAGATGAAAAGACACAAAAGAAAAAAAAAACCCAAGCCCTACCCTCAAGGAGCTTATATTCTATTGTGAGAATTGAGAGTTTTTTGGGGGTGTCAACTTTAAGTCCTCTTTCAGATCCCTCCCCTGAAGTATCTGTTTGAAGTACAGGCTGACACATCAATCACACCTCCAAGTAACCAGGCCTCTTGGATGTCAAACATGAAGAAACAGCCAACCTTAGCATGTAGTGATCAAAAATAATTAGTTAAATTTGAAAGACCTGAGAACACTGAACACTGTAATGACCAACTCTGATTCCACAGTATTAATGATGAAACCTACTCCCCACTTTCTGACAGAGAGGTGATAGACTCATGATACAGAATGAGACATGCATCTTGGGGCACAGCCAATATGGGAATCTCTTTTGCTTGACTATGTATATTGATTAAAAGAGGTTAGTTTTTCTTTCAAAAGAGGGAGAGTTTAAAGAAAGGAAGAATTAGGGATAGGACAGGAAAAAAAGAAAGAGAGTCATGGTGGTAACCTTTTTTAAAAAAATATGCAAAGAGGAGAACAGAAAGATGGCCATAGAGAACCACAGAGGAGCAGGACAGCCTTAAAACTGTGGTTTAAATGTGTTATATACTTACAAAGAAAATCAAATTAGTTGTACATAAGACAGGTCTGCAGCAATTTCATTCCTAACCCTCCTTTTATATATAGAAATGACCATTTAATTGGGGTCTAAGTTCAGAATAAAAATTTAATTTTTTTTCCCTAATAATGAAAAGAATTAGTTTATGTAGGAGGTTGCCAAATGGTGCTTTTGGACAACTTCCCAACCAGCAGCTTTGGAGTATCCCAATGTCTCTGATGTCTAAACAGAATGGTATCTTTCCCATATCTGGGAAAGAATAAGGACACATGGGGGGCAGAGTCAAGATGGCAGAGTAGAAACAGGACTTCCATGTGGCTCCCATACCCACATCCTCCAGTTAATGTAAAAAATGACTCTAAACAAACTTTGAAGCTATAGAACCCACAAAATGACAGAGAGAAGCTAATTTCCTGCTGAAGACAGCCCAGCAGGCTGGCAGGAAGGGGCCAGCACAGTTCTCAGGGAGCTAAGCCCAGCCCCACATGAGCCAAAGTTTTAGCCTCAGGGTGGCCACAACCAGCCACCAGCTGGAGGGACTTCAGATCACCAACAGCTGTGGCAGTTTCCAGAATTATCAACCCATAGATGCTAAGGATAAAGTGAGAGGTCTTTCCAGTGTGGACTCTAGGAAGTGGGAGTTCAGGAGTGCGGTCTGGCCTTTACCCCCTGGAGGGAGAAGCCACTGAAGCACAGTGGCTGTGCAGCCACCATCTTGTGGCTGCTTCAGAGCTCCTGGCCTGCAGATTGTAGGGGGACCAAGTGACCAGTCTGAGAGGTAATCACTCTTGCTTTAACCTGCTTGGATCTGGATTGCTGTCTAGGGTGGAGGTCCTGGAGTACATGACCAGTTTTCCAGAGTATGTGAAGGCTTGAGAGAGGGCAGCCAACTAATAGTTCCAGGAGCTGCAAAAACCCCAGTGCTTGGGACAAAGCTCCCCCATCTAGGAGCAGAGTTCTACTGTGGCAAAAAGCTTAAAAGTCAAGTAATTGAGCAAGCAAAGGAAGCAAAGCAAGCACAGAAATCCTACATTAGACTCCTACTTTGGGACAAAAAAGGATCAAAGCATGGAAAAGGAAGAAGAAAATGAAGTCAGAACTCCTGCACTAAAAGCTCCCAAGAAAAATATGAGCTGATTACAGGCCATAGAGGAGCTTTAAAAGAATTTTGAAAACCAAATAAGAGAAATGGAGGAAAAATTAGGAAGAGAACTGAGGAGGATGCAAGAAAATTATGAAATGAGATTCAACAGCCTGACTGAAGAAAATAACACCTTAAATAATAGACTAACTCAAATGGCAAAAGAGGCTCAAAAAGGCAATGAGGAGAAGAATGCCTTAAAAAGCCGAATTTACCAGATGGAAAAATAATCTCAAAAGCTCACTGAGGAGAATCATTCCTTCAGAATTAGATTGGAGCAAATGGAAGCTAGTGACTTTATGAGAAACCAAGATACTATTAAACACATCCAAACAAATGAAAACATAGAAGGCAATGTGAAATATCTCATTGGAAAAACCACTGAGCTGGAAAATAGATCCAGGAGAGAGAAGTTAAAAATTATTGGACTACCTGAAAGCCATGACCAAAAAAAGAAATCATCCTTTAAGAAATTCTCAAGGAAAATTGCCCTGATGTTTTGGAACCAGAGGGCAAAATAGAAGTTGAAGGAATTCACCAATCACCTTCTGATAAAGATCCCCAAAAGGAAACTCCTAGGAATATTATAGCCAGGTTCCAGAGTTCCCAGATCAAGGAGAGAATATTAAAGGCAGCTAGGAAGAAACAATTGGAATATTGTGGAAACACAATCAGGAGATCCGGCAGCTCCTACACTGAGGGATTGAAGGGCTTGGAATATGACTTTCCAGAGGTCAAAGTAGCTGGGATTAAAACCAAGAATCCCCTATCCAGAAAAATTGAGTATCATGTTTCTGGGGAAAACATGGTCATTCAGTGGAATAGAGGACTTTCAAGCATTCTTGATGGAAAACCAGAGTAGAACAGAAAATTTAACACGCAGATACAAGAAGCAAGAGAAGCATGAGCAGGTAAACAGGTAAAAGAAATCATAAGGAACTTATCAAAGTTGAACTATTTACATTCCTACATGAAAAATATCAGTTGTAACTTATGAAACTTTTCTCAGTATGAGAATAGTTGAAGGGAATAGAAATGTATATATGTATATTAAATATATATATATATTACATATATAATATATATACATACACACATATAATATACATGTATACATACATATATATGTCTATATGGGAGGCTATTTGGGTGTATGAATACATACGTGACTGTGTGTATATATGTGTACACATATACATAGAGGGCACAGGACCAATTGGAAGGGATGATACTTAAAAGGTGAAATTAAAGAGGTGAGAGAGGAATATAATGAGAGGAGATGAGGAGAGACAGAATGGGACAAATTATCTCATATAGAAGAGGCAAGAGAAAACTGCTACAATGGAGAGGAAAAACAGGAAGGCAAAAATGACTGAGTCAGCCTTATTCTCATTGAATTTCACTTAGGGAGGGAATGACATACACAATAAATAGGGTATCTCACCTTACAGGAGAGTAGGGGGGAAGGGGATGAGAGGGGGGATAATGGAAGAGAGGGCAGGCTGGGGCGGGGAGGGAGTTGGAAGCACCCACTTTTGAAAAGGGACAGGATCAAAGTAGAGAATAGAACAAGTGGGGGTGGGATAGGATGGAGGGAGATATAGTCAGTCTTTCACAATATATCCACTATGGAAATGTTTTGCATAGCTAAACATGTACGACCTATATTGAATTGCTTATGTTCCCAGTGAGGTTGAGTGATGAGGGAGGAAGGGAATGATTCTGTAATTCAAAGTTTTAAAATCAAATGTTTTATACACACGCACACACACACATATACATATATAATTATTATTTTACATGTAACTGGAAATAAGATATAGAGGCACTGGGGCATAGAGATCCACCATGCCTTACTAGAAAGTTGGAGAGGAGATAGGGGAAGATATTGGAAAGAGCAAATCGGGGGAGGAGATATCCAGTGGGATTGCTGTTTTGGGGGTGGTGGGTAGGGGAAAATGGGGAGAAAATTTGTAACTCAGAATCTTGTGGAAAGAAATGATAAAAAATAAAATAAAAAAGAATTAGAAAAAATAAAAAGAGAAATAGCCTCCCACCCCACCCCCCCAAAAAAAGAATGACACCTTTTGGGTTTCTTGGCCACCTAGTTGCTTTATGGTGCTTTGTCCAGGTAAAATTCCTTATGTAAGGTAGGATTGATCAAGGAGTTCTCTTCTCACCATCCCCACAATACTGACTAATGTTACTTTTTGTCCTGTTAGCTACAATACAGAATGGAAAACCCACAGTCTTTTTAGGTGGTGGTTCTTTGGGTAGAAAACCACAGGAAAGGTCTTCCTTGGGGTTTGGGGCAGGGGGGAAGGGCAGAGGGTAGACTCTAGTAGAAACCTAAGTGAAGAACTCTGAATTGTAAGGATTCTGAGAACACAAGAAACTGATAATAATTGTACTTTAGCATTTATATAGCACTTTAAGATTTTCAAAGCATCATATAAATATTATCACACTTGATCACTTCTCAGGAGAGGATGATACTGGGGGAAGAGTTGAGATTTAACCAATTTAACCTACTTTGTAATTGAGCCCCTCATGTCAGAGGCAGAAAGGATTATCGAAAACCAAACCCCTCAATTTACAGATGGTCAAATTGGAATTTGAAAAGAGCCAGGTACCTGCCCAGGTTCTCCCTCAAGTTTGCTTAGGGGCTGATTCTGTTCAAATGGAAAGCAGGAAGAGTGATTGGTTGATGATAGAGGAATTGTACCAAGACTGCTTTGCAGAAGACAATTGCAAAAGCAAACAGAAGACCAGAGGAAACCTGGGTTCTAGCCCTGGTTTTACCATATACTGACTATTGGACTAAGCAATTTACTTCTGTTCTCTGAGACTCAGTTTCCTCATCAATAAGGGGTTGGACAAACTTATTGCCAATGTCCCTTGTAGCTCTGACCATCACTATAAGGAGACATAAGTCACTGGGAAAACAGAAATGTCTTTGGCTTATTTCCTCCTGCTTACAAACATGGTCATCTTTTCTCTATCCTGAAAACATCCTCACTTGATTTTCTAGCACTCCTAAAAATTGCCCTATTTCTTTTCTGCCCTTTGTAACTGAACACTTCCAAAAGTCCATCTACAACAGGTGCCTTCACTAGCTCCTCTCTCACTCTCATGTTAATCCCTTACAGTCAGGCTTCTGACCTTAATCATTCCACTGAAACTGCCATCTCCAAAGTTATAAATGATTTTCTAGTTTCCAGATCCAATGACCTTTTCTCTGTCCTCACTCTCCTTAACCATTGGCATTGTTTTTTCGTCCCCCCCAAACCAAAGCTGTCCCAACCTCTTGTTCAAATATCTCCAGATAATCAGGCTGCACATGTATAGTAGTGTGTCAGGAGGGAGACCTTTAGCTAAAGTCTGAAGCCATGCTTATGGGGCTCCAGCCAGCAGGTGGAATCTCATTGCCAGCTCCCTCTCCCCAAGGCTAGGCACAAGATGTAGTAGACCATTGGGGGAGCATAGACCCAATCTAACCCATTTCCTTTAGCAACTTCATCCCCTCCCTTGCAGATCCCCCTCTGGGAGCAGGCTGCAGTGAGAATTCAGCTTTCTGGGGACAGAGTGAATAACTCCTCATCTCAGTCACCTAAAGGGACAAAGAGACAAATCTCCTGATCCCCAGGAGACTCTCATTGCTTTAACAGAACAGCCTCAGAGGGCTCCCCTAGGGAACCTCTTCAGATGTCTCATCTTTGGCTCCATTAGAACATACCCTTAGGCCCATAGCTCCAGTGACTCATCAGGTTTCTACTGGACCTTCTCCTACCACCTGCCCAGAACCTTGGTGGTGAAGGTAGATTCATCCCCTGGTCCCTCAGGGGAAGAAACTCTCCTTCCCTGGGGAACCTGACTGAGTCTTCAGCTTGTGTTTGAGCCAGGACTCTCCCCAGTCTCTTCCTCCTTTGTGCTGTCATGGTTCTGCCTCATGGCTCTCCTTTCTTCAGGATGGAGCAGAGCCTGCACCTCTGGGTCAGACCATACAGGTTTCTGTCAGGGCCCTGTTGGTCCCCTCCCCCATCAAAGGAGATCTCTTCAGTGGTGTTACCATCAGCTTTATTAACTTCCCTGTGGCCTTCAGTATAAGTTGCTTAAAAGCCAAGAACCCTGCCTCTAGTTGTGAAGTGTGCTAGGACAGATCACTTCCAGTCTTATTATGCTGGTGGTCCAACTTCTCCGAGATGGTCAACATCAAGGAGGGATGCTAGAATATGGTGTTTTCTTTGCTCTTTCTGGCACTTGCCTCTAGTTCCATGGAGCTAATCCCCTAATCCTTCTGCATGAGTGGGAACTCCTCCATGTTCCACTGAGAGGAGTCACCATAAGGACCAGAATGGGTCCTGGCCATCACTTCCATAGTGCCATGTCTGATAATCCTGATTACCCCGCACTCTGTATTCACATTGGCTTTCCTACAACCAAACCTTGATGTGGGCCATGGAGCCATGTCATTTCATTCTGATTATTGACTATTCCAGCGTTGGATGGAGTCCTGAAACTTGTTTACCTTGTTATTTCAGGTTTGATGTTGTTTTTCACAAGTAACACAGGTGAGGCACTGGAGTTTTTGGACTCCAGCCTCCAAGAAGTTCACTCTTGATCTGTTCAGACAGGAAGGACTGGAAGACAGCTTTGGAGAGGTTAATAATAGTACTTCATTCTAGTCTAGTCTTCTCAAGAGTGGTTGTTGATAATGGGAGCACCAGCTCCTACAGTTTGCCCTCATTACCATTCTTGCAGGGACCAACAAGAATATAGTAGGAGCTCCAATTCCTCTGGGGTCCCCTAAGCCTCAATGGGGGCCAGTTGAGACAAACACAGATTTCCCCCCAGCCCTTGATGGGAGTTAATCAAAGCATGCACAGCATTACACTGTTATATTCCCCTATGGTTTCCCCACATTCTGACTAGTGCCCACTTGTTTTATAGGGCAACAGACAAAGAAGGCATATTGCCAGCAATAGCTTCACAGGTTAACTTTAGCAATATCACCATTCAATGCAAGCATAATAAATATCACATTATGTCATCCTGTATCTCACTGTGCAAATGTGGAAACTGTTTTGAACCATGATCATGAAAATTATTATCTAACACTTGGAAACTAGAGACTGCCATGGTGATGGATTCTGAGAAACTAAACTCTAAAAAGGAAAACAAAAATCCTCCTTACTTATCCTCCACTCTTCAGGATCCTGACCTTATAATCTAAAGAGGTAACACTTTTAGAGGTCTAGAGCCAAGAAGCTAGAGCATAACATTCACAATACACAGTAACAACAATAACATGGTACAATAACAACAATATAGACTACAGCAACACAGACATTGTGTTGGGCATCACTTGTACAAACACAGCATATTACCAGAACAGTCACATGGCCTCAATAGATACAAAAGTAACTTGACATCAGTCATTTAACACTTACTAGCCCTGTGACCTTGGGCAATTCACTTTACCCCGACCGCCCTGCCTTTTCTCTCTGAAGAAGAGAAGGGGAGTCTGGTCATCTGGGTAGCTGGCTGGGCCTATCTGGCCTCTTCTTCTAGATCTCAGCTGGCCAACATTGGCATGGATCTGACAAACACATTCTTTTAAAAAAATAGTGAAACTGTATTCTATCATAAACAAGTACACACAGTTAGTCACAGTAACAGTCTGTTGGTTGGACAAGTTACGCCAAAGGGCATAGTATAAAGCAAATGGTCAAATTACAGAATTCCTCTGTAATTCTGTTTGTGGGGGTTTTGTTGAAAAAAAATTAAAGAAAGAAAAAAAGAAGGAAAGAAACCCTCCAGAATCGATTTTAAAGCAAATTGGCTCCCTCTCCCTGTCTTCAGATTAATGGGCAGGCTACCAGGGTATATCTGGCAGGTTAAAGCATCCACCTTCTCTGTGACCTGGGGGCTGGAGATTAACAAATAAACAAACAATAAAACATTTCACAGGAAAGAAATAAGTAATATGGAAATGCAGCTCAAGTATATACTTGAGTGGGAAACTGTGAGAGAAGGGGAGCAAAGCTCTTCTGCAGGCACTGTGACATATCAAACGTTTGTTTTCCACAGAAGAGACATGGAAGGACAGTATGAACACTCATCACCTGCACCTTCAGAAATGACTGACTTGCAACAGCCTTTAACTTTATGGACTTAGAAAATATTAAAATATCAGGATGCTGATTTCTGTTTTGTTTCGGTTTTTTTATTCATTGGGAGGCAATTAGGTTAAGTCACTTGCCAGGGATTGTCAAGAGTCTGAGGTCTGATATAAACTCAGGTCCTGCTGACTGTTCTGTGTTCTGTGCACCACACTGCCTAGGGACCACAGAGTTGACTGCAACTACAAGATGCTCATTTACAACAAGGTGAAGCAATACATCATTGAATCAGAGGGGCCAATAGATAAGCCCGATAGGAAGATTTATGGAATGGATTTAAACTGTCCAGGAAAAACAGGACAGAATTGTTTTAGACATTCCATCCCCCACTCAGTGCAGAGGACATGGGTGCTTGGTTCCTTTAGGGGAGGGAGAATACTGCTTCCTGGGCCATCTCCAGGTGTCCTGATGAATATCTACCACTGGACCCAGATGGCTCTGGAGGCTAACATGAGGCTGGGGACCTTACATCAAAGTCAACTGCAAGTCATGTCATCATTTCCCTGATATCATGGTTCTCTTCTAGAACAAAGGACAAACACAACAACAACCACTGGGAAACCCCAGGCCTGAATGATCTCCCTGGAGGGAGAACTCCTCGGGGTTTAGAAAGTCCAGTGGCACCTGGGCTTCCATCCAAGAGGGACATCTAGCTTTCTTTGTCTTTGCTCTTTCTTTCCCTTGAGAGAGAACACATTGAGAAAGGTCCTGAAAGACTAATGGTAAACATGCAGGAATATTTTTTCTCATTGTTGAAAGTATTCCTGGATTTCTTAAATCAGCAAAATTTTCATTTGAAGTCATGGGATTGTGCATGTTCCTGTACCATTGACTTCTCTGAGATTCCTTCCTGGCACAGGGGAAGCAGGTGGAAGAAAGTCCCTCATGGCTCCCAGAGACCCAAGAGGATTGTTCTGAACTAGGACAAAAACTGGTTACAAAATACACCCCTGACTGTTGCATAAGGAGGCAAAGATTTGAAATGGAGCAGGGAGAATGAGGGGTTTTTCCTTGGTGCCTTCCCAGCTGACCTAACATGAAGGCACCCTGTGGGAGATCCCAGGGACCAAAAGCCATTCAGGGTCTCCCTACCACTTGGGTGGGACTAACTTCTTTCCTTTAGCTGCATAGCTGGAACAGGCTGTGACTTACAAACAATTGGGCTGGAATTCTGTCTGTCTTTCTGTCAGTCTGTCTCTCCCTTTACTTCCTTCCATCTGTGTCCAGAAGAAGTGAAAGTCCTGTTTACCCACAGTGTAAAAGTACCATGAAATGAGCTTGCTAAAGAAGGACCCCCCCCTCCCCGCCCCATTCAGCTCCTGTGTCTCTCCAGAAACAGGCTTAGGGTGTGGGTGGGGTCTATTTCTTTGTCTTTTCCCTTCTAGGCAGAGTTCATAGATACCCTACCCCATCCAGACCCAAGCCATAGTGACCTGTGAGGAAGGGATAAAGGCCAAATGGATCCTTCAAGTAAAGGGAATCCCTGAGAAGCCAAGGTGCCTGGAACTTCAGACCAATGCAGGTTTTGGACATGGAACTTGGTGGGACTATAATATGTAGGAACTGGGTTAAGCTATGAACCTGGACTCCCTTCACGCTCACATCTCCAGAGACTGAGGTGGCTATGTGCGTTGTTGACAATGTGGTCAGGTATCAGGAAAATTGCTGTTTTATTTTTTTCTTACAACACTGTAAAATTAAATATTACTGTATAAAAGTTAATCAGATTAGTAAGTGGTTAGCTGGAACAAGGCTACAGAAGGGCCCCTAAAATAGGAGGTGCATCATTGGTTGGGGCTTGAGCCAATGAAAGTGAGGTTAGATACAACCAAACCTCATTAAAGGTACCAGAGGACCCTGATACCCTCTGATATATATATATATATATATATATATATATATATATGCATATTATCTAGCAGTATATACATACATACATAAACATACACACGTGTGTGTGTGTGTGTATCTGCCAGTCATGACACATGAATTCTGAATGGATTACATTCCAGGTCGGCACACCTTTCCTTGGTTTTCCCCCACTATGAATTTTTCATATGACCTGCTGTAGAGCAGAGAGAAATTTAAAGTACCAAATTTTAGATGGATCCTCAGAGATATTTGAAAGGCCTCCCATAGACTCCTTATATCTTGTACAAGAATACCAAAGGCTTTCCCCTCTCGTCAAGGGTTGAACTGAATAATGACTGACTCTCCTACATTACGGACAATTCTGAATTCCTATTATGAGAGATCATTGTACTCAAACAAGTCTCCTCCCTTATGGGACCAGTAACAGAAGGGGCCTGCACTGGATGACATCCCCTCCAACCCCACCATCCTATGATGCTCTATTGCAGATATTGGTGGAGGTACCTAGGAGGGGGACAATGACCCTGAGATCAGAGACCATGCCTTATCTGAGCTTTGTACCTCCAGTAGTGTTAAACACAGGACTCACTGTTCAATAGGGACCGAATAAGTGTTTCTTAAATTGATGGTTTAATTGAATTTAAATATCACTGTGTAATGATATGAGGAAAAAGTAAACTTACCTGAGCTAGGAATACAAAAAACCTCAAGGATATGATATATGAAGTATAAAGGTAGAGTGGGGCTGCTGTAGGCAGCTGGCCAGGGATTCCATTTTATGGTCCAAATCATGGCTGACAGAAACCCAACCAGGGACAGGCTAAGAACAAGGAAGGATGTTGCCAGTAAAGATTAGGATAACAGAGCCAATGACCCCTAAGCCCTAGGAATCCTGATGGTTGTCTCAAAGTCTGGACAACCACACCTTAAAGGCATAGGAACTGTGGCCCAGCTTGAGTCTATCCCACCTCATCACCCTTCCTCATACACATCTCATAGACCATATATTGCTGGGTCAAAGGGTATGCACAGTTTTATAGCCCTTTGGGCTTAGTTTCAAATTGTTCTCCAGAATGGTTGGCTTCACATCTCTAACAGTACTTTAGTGCTCATACTTTCCTACATCTCCTCCAGTCTGGATTTCTAAGTCTTTGTGAAGAGAAGGATCTGGACTACTCCTTTTCCTGTTCCCTGCCATGTTGACTCAACCCTTCATGATTCTGGTTTTCAGTGTCTTAATTACAAACTAGAAAAAAAATATGTGTAAGGAACCAGAACCTAAGGGTTGTACAACATGGGAGCAAATTCATCCTTCCCAAATGAACTGAGCTTCAGCCCATGCGAAGTCAAGTTTTGAGAGCTGGCTCAAGTTCAGACCTATGATCTTGTTCCCTAATCAACTGCTCCCCACTGTGCTTTTCCACAATTCTCTGATATAAGGTAGAAGTAAGAGCACAGATTTACCAGTGTCCTTCATTTTCATGAAATATCAAAGAGTGGGGAAAGCAATAAGATGTTCCTGTCCCATTGCTCATTCCCAGACCACCTTAATGTTGTTGCCTAGGCAGCCCTCTATTGGGTCAGTTCTCCCACATCACTGGCTGCCTCCTACCTTCCCTCTGCTTTCTTCCAAGTCATTGATCAACTGTGTTATGTAGCACAAACTCTCTGGAACACAGAACACCTTCTGTCCTGGTGTAATCATAGGAAGAGTGAATCACGTCCTGGAAACCATCTGTGCCTTGCCTTAATGGACATGCTTTTGACACTGCCTTTGCTTAGAGAAAGTCTGGCATCTTTGCCCCTCCCTCACACCCACTCCATGGCAGAGCTGTGGGGTTCTTTCCCTCATCCCTCATCCACTGCTTTTGTCCTTGGCTCCAGAATTCCTAGAGTAACAGCTCTGGGGGAAAAAAGAGACTGCTCTTCATTCTACTGGACAGAGCAGTGCAAGGATCACTGTGCTGAAAACTATCCTGTCTCTCCAGGCAGAACTAGCCAGTGGGTGTGGATTCCTCAGGAAAGGAGAGACAACTGAGATGCTTATCATCCCAAAGAGCAGTCAGAGTCCAATGGGCACAGCAAGGTGCACACACACACACACATTTACACTATCAGGAATCAATGGGAGGTCACCACTTGCTGGTCTTATAAAAGCTGTATTTTGTTTTTTTTTCTTTTTCATCAAATGCTTCATTAACTTCTGGTTTACATCATTCATTTCCGCCAGATTTTGAGTTACAAATTTTCTCCCTGATTTTCTCCTACCCACCCCCCCAAACAGTGGTCCCACAGGATATCCCCTCCTCCAATCTGCTCTATCCCATATCTTCTCCCATACCCTCTTTGACTCTTCCAGTAGGGCGTGGTGGATCTCTGTGCCCCAGTGCCTGTATATCTTATGTTCCAATTATATGTAAAGTAGTATTAATAATTATATATATATTTAAACATTTTATTTTGAAACTTTGAATTCCAAATTCATTCCCTTCCTCCCTTGTCAACCATTATTACTGGGAAGATAAGCAATTCAGCATAGGTTATACATGTGTAGCTATGCAAAACATTACCATAGTAGAAATATTGTAAAACACTGACTATATTTCCTTCCCTCCTATCCTACCTTCCACTTGTTCTATTCTCTATTTTGATCCTGTCCCTTTTCAAAAGTGAGTGCTTCCAACTTCCCTCCCCCCAGATTTCCCTCCCTTCCATCATCCCCCCTCTCATCCCCTTCCCCCCTACTCTCCTGTAGGGTGAGATACCCTGTTTAGTGTGTATGTCATTCCCTCCCTAAGCCAAATTCAATGATAATAATGTTGACCCATTCCCTTTTGCCTTCTTGTTCTTCCCCTCCATTGTATCCATTTTCACTTGCCTCTTCTATATGAGATAATTTATCCCATTCTGTCTTTCCCCCTCACCTCTCATTTTATTCCTCTCTCACATATTAATTTCACCTTTTAAGTATCATCCTTTCCTATAAAATTGGTCCTGTCCTTCTATCTCTGCATACGTGTAAACATATATACACACATTCATATATATATATATTCATACACCCATATACCCTCCTATAGAGACATACACATACACACACACACACACACACACATATTCCTTTCAAATATTTTCATACTGAGAAAAGTTTCATCAGTTAAAATTATCTTATTTCCATGTAGGAATGTAAATAGTTCAACTTTGATAAGATCCTTATGATTTCTTTTCCCTGTTTCCCTTCTCATGTTTCTCTTGCTTCTTGTATCTGAATGTCAAATTTTCTATTCGACTCTGGTTTTTTTCATCAAGAATACTTGAAAGTCCTCTATTCCATTAAACGACCATATTTTCCCCTGAAACATGAAATTCAGTTTTGCTGGGTAAGTGATTCTTGTATTTTTTTTTAAAGCAATTGGAGTTAAGTAACTTGCTCAAGGTTACACAGCCAGTCATTATTTTTATGTGTGGGTGCTCATTTTCTGAGGCTGGACCTGATCCCAGATCGTCACAACTCTGAGGCTGGTGTTCTTACTCAGTGTGCCACTTAGCCACCCCTGATTCTTGGTTTTAATCCCAGCTCCTTTGACCTCTGGAATATCATATTCCAAGCCCTTAAATCCTTCAGTGTAGAAGCTGCCAGATCCTGTGTTATCCTGATTGTGTTTCCACAATATTGGAATTGTTTCTTCCTGGCTGCTTGGAGTATTTTCTCCTTGATCTGGGAGTTCTGGAACCTGGCTATAATATTCCTAGGAGTTTTCATTTTGGTATCTTTTTCAGGAGGTGATCTGTGGATTCATTCAACCTCTTTTTGCCCTCTGGTTCTAAAACATCAGGGCATTTTTCCTTGAGAATTTCTTGTAGGATGATTTCTAGGTTCTTTCTTTGATCATGACTTTCAGGTAGTCCAATAATTTTTAAATTATCTCTCCTGGATCTATTTTCCAGGTCAGTGGTTTTCCCAATGAGAAATTTCACATTGCCTTCCATGTTTTCATTTGTTTGGATCTGTTTAACAGCATCTTGATTTCTCATAAAATCACTATCTTCCATTTGCTCCAATCTAATTCTGAAGGAATGATTCTCCTCAGTGCACTGTTGAGATGCTTTTTCCATCTGGAAAATTTGGCTTTTTAAGGTATCCTTCTCCTTATTGCCTTTTTGAGCCTATGTTGCCATTTGATTTAGTCTATTTTTTAAGGTTTTATTTTCATCAGTTAGTTTGTTGACTCTCATTTCATAATTTTCTTGCCTCATTCTCATTTCTCTTCCCAATTTTTCCTCCACTTCTCTTATTTGGTTTTAAGGTCCTCTATGGCTTGTAACCACCTTGTATTTTTCTTGGAAGCTTCTGGTGCAGGATTCATGACTTTACTGTCCATCTCCTGTTCCATTCTTTGATACTTTTGTCGCCAAAATAGGAGTGTAAATTTGGGTTGCTCTCTTTATTTTGCTTCCTTTGCCTGCTCATGTCACCATTCAATCACTTGACCCCGGGGCTTTTTGTCACAGTAGGACTCTGCAATCAGACAGGGGAGCTTCATCTGAAATGCTGGGGTTTTCTCAGCTGACTAAGGTATTAGTTAGTGCCCTCTCTCAAGCCTCCACACATGCTGGCAAACTGGTCACACACCCCAGGACCTCCACCCTAAACCACAATCCATATCCAAGCAGGATAAAGCAAGAGCGATTACCCCTCTGATTGGTCGCTTGGTCCCCCTACATTCTGCAGGCAAGGAGCTGAAGCTGCCACATGGGGGTGGCTGTTCAATGCAGTGCCTCAGCGGCTTCTCGCTCTGGGGGCAAAGGCTGACCACACTCCCAACTACTGTATCCCAAAGTCCACACTGCACTGACCACTCACTTTGCTTTTAGCATCTAGGTGTTGATAATTCTAGAAACTGCCACAGCTGCTTGTGATCTGAAGTCTCTCCAGCTGGTGTTTGGTCAGGCCTGCCCAGAAGCTAAATACTCAGCTTTTGGGTGGATAAGCTCGTGTCTCAGAGAGCTGGGCTGGCCTATTACTGCTGACTTGACAGGTTGTCCTCAGCAGCAGGACTCTCTATGTCATTTTGTGGGTTCTGTAGCTTCAATGTTTGTTTGGAGGCCCCTTTTACATGAATTGGGGGAGGTTGAAGCCTGAGCCCCATGGAAGTCCTATTTCTACTCCACCATCTTGACTGTTGCCCCTAGTACAATCTATTTTATTTTTATTTATGTGTCTAACAGTTACTGCAGCCAGCACAGTTGGTGGGCTAGCAAGTGGTCAAAATAATGAGATGGGGATGCAATCAATAATCTGTTTATTACAGGACCATTTCATACAGAGCCAAAGATACAAGGGGCTCACAGTGTTTTTAAGCCCCCCCCCAGCAGAAGGTCTATGTGACCCAAAAGAATGCAGATACTACAAAAGAATGCCAACAATGTATAAGGACCCTCCCTTGATCTTGTTTACTATTTACCCTTGCTTAAGGTTGGTTATTTGCTAGGGCCATATCATAGGACCATGTCCAGAGGCATAAACAAAAAAGATTACATGCTCTCCTGCTTATCTGCCCTGTAACCTTGCAGATAATTGTATAGGGGAAGGGAATATTCCTTTAGTGGGGCTGGGGAACCCCTGAAAGTTCTCTACACACAGTATCCTACTGTGGTGACATATTGTCAAGTGCAGGTGATCCTGCATTATTAAGGCTGTGCCAGGGCAAGGAGTGGCTTAGTTCTACTTTCATGGTTAAGCCTTGAGTGCAATCCTAGGTACAGACCAAGTCTGCTTTGAAAGGAGCAACCTCCTTAGGTTAGAAAAGGTCCATTGCATATAGGTCTCTTGGTGAACAAATCTTTGGCCACAGAAACCTATGAAACAACAAAAGAAAATGCAAAAAGGTCTTAAGGTCCATGTGGCCCCTTTTTGTTGCTGGGGTGATGGAGGCAGATTGTCAGGAAAGGAGGCAGAAGGTATAGAAGAGATACGGCTGTATTATAAAAATGGGGTTGGTTTCCCTTAGAGGGGACAGAGAGTTTGCTCTTAGGATTTGGTTGGGGGGGGGCAGTGTAAGGAGACTAGGACTTAAATTATTAGTAGCATGGCTTCTGTCCCTCTGTCCCTGAGTTAGGAAAGGAGCTGATTACAGGGAGTTGGTACTCTACATGTTTCAGCAGAATTCTCTAGTTAGAGGATGAGGTATAGATAACAATCCCCTAAAAGAGATTGAGAAGGAATACTCAGAGAGGTAGGAGGAAAACCCAGGGTGGAGAGAGAATACATGTGGACATGATGGTCAACAGTCTAATGCTGCAGAGAGGTCCAGAAAGGATGAGGCTAAGAAGAGGCCATAAGATCTCACAATATAGAGATGGTGGCTGACTTTGGAGAGAGTAGTTTCAGTGGAGGGATGAGTTTGGTAGTCAGATTACAAGGGTTTAAGGATACAGGACGAAGTGGGGACTGGTGCAAACTAACAGACACTTGGGCAGCTGTTTTGCAGGTGTCATTGGAAAAACTGTCTCCACCCTGCAGCAAACCCTGTCCCCCAGAGCACTGGGGACTGCCACAGAAAGTTCCTGGTAAGAGCCTTGCCTCTTCTCCCTTTTCATCATGGAAGAGGAGGAGAGAATGACTTGTACAAGATGAGAGGTCATAGATGGGTTGTGGTCTTCATTATAGTTTTCATCACATTATCTTTTTCCCAAAGCTTGCTGCTCTTCCAAACCTCTCTTTTTTATTGAGGCCACCCCCTCCTTCTCATCATTCAGACTACACCTTCTCTGTCATTTTTGACTCCTCATTCTCCTTCCTCCACATTTATTATCGTATACTTTTCTAGCCCCACATGGGTCACATCTGTCCCCTTCCCTCTACTCCTCAGCCATCAAGTCCTGAGAGAACTTCAACACCTCTCAGGTGGACATCTTAGATAGCTTTCTAAATGACACATTCACCTCTAGTCTCTCCCACTCTCTAATCTATCCTCTACACTGCCCCCAAAGTGATATTCCTCGAGTAGAGGTCTGACCATGTCACTGCTCTACTCAATAACTTCCTGGGCTCACTACTGACTTGTGAATGAAGCATTATTTCATTTTTATATCCTTTTAAATATCTAAATTTGAAAATTTATTAGTGCTTGTATATCAGTTGTAAAAATGTAAATATGTGCATATTGGAATACCTGTTGAATTTTTTTTTATTACTGATAAGGATTATGATCAAAAAAGTTTTGAGACCAGGATAGGAGGATTAATTGAATAAGAACAGAGGAGGTAGAATGTGGAAGTTAGCTAGGACTGGGTTTGGCCAGGAAAAAGAGATTAATTTTACTTTGAGGCCTTTTCCCTGCTTAGTATCAACACAGGAAGAAATCCCTCTTTCAGAGACAATGAGGAAGAAAGTAGAACTTCTAAGTGGTTGATAGCTGTTCTCCTTAACTTCAGCCAGCTTCTTTCCCCTCCTGAGAAGCAGAGGTTAATAGAAGCCCCTCAATATCTTGATATAGAAGCATCCTTAAAGTCCCTAAAACCCATTTTGCTGCATCCCATAAGTTTTGTATATTGTCTCATTATTATCTTTCTCTTCTATGAAGTTATTGATGGTTTCTATGATTTGTTGTTTGATCCATTCATTCATTAGGATTCAATTATTTAGTTTCCAATTAACCTTTAGTCTGTCTTTCCATGATTCTTTATGATCTATCATTTTTATTGCATCATGGTCTGAAAAGGATACACTTAACATTTCTGAATTTCTGTAGTGTATTGTGAGGTTTTGTGCTCTAGTACATGGTCAATTTTATACCACTGAGTAAAAAGGTCAATTCCTTCCTGTCCCCATTCAATTTTCTCCAGAGGTCTACATATCTAACTTTTCTAAGATTCTGTTCACCTTCTTAATTTCTTTCTTTTTTATTTTGTGGTTAGATTTATCTGGTTCTCAGAGGGGAAGGTTAGATCCCCCACTGGTATAGTTTTACTGAGTATTTCTTACTTTAACCCAATTAACTTCTCCCCTAAGAACTGGGATTCCATACTACTTGGTGCATATATGCTTAGTATTTATATTATTTCATTGTCCATAGAACCTTTTAGTAGGATGTGTTTTCCTTCCTTATGCCTTTTAATTAAATTTATTATTGCTTCTGTTTTGTCTGAGATCAGGATTGCTACTCTTGCTTTTCTTTTTCTTTTTTTTTTACTTCTGCTGAAGCTTAATATTGTGCACCAGCATTTTACCTTTATTTCCTGTGTATCTTTCTGCTTCAAATGTGTGGTTTTTTTTTTAACAAAATATTGTGGGATTGTGGTTTTTAATCCACTCTTCTGTCTGCTTCAATTTTTTTTTTTTAAAGCAATTGGGGTTAAGTAACTTGCTCAAGGTTACACAGCTAGTCATTATTTATGTGTGGGTGCTCATTTTCTGAGGCCGGATTTGATTTCGGGTCATCCCAACTCCGAGGCCGGTGCTCTTACTCACTGTGCCACCTAGCCGCCCCTTTAGGGCAATTGGGGTTAAGTAACTTGCCCAAGGTTACACGGCTAGGTTTTTGTTTGTGCGGATTAAGTGTCGGAGGCCGGCTCCGAACTCAGGTCCTTCTGATTCCAGGGCCGGCGCTCTATTCACTGCGCCACCTAGCCGCCCCTGTCTGCTTCAATTTTATGGGAGAGTTCATCCCATTCACATTCACAGTTATGAATACTAACTCTGTCTTTCTTTCTATCCTCTTTTACCCCCTTTTCCTGTTTTTCTCTCTCCTTTCTCACTTTTCCTTCTCACTTGTGTTTTCCTTCTGACCACTGCCTCCCTCAATCTGCCCTCCCTTCTACCCATTCCCTCACTTTTCTTTTCCCTTTCCCCTCCAACTTCCTATAAGGTAAGATAGATTTCTATACCCAACTGAATATTTATGACATTCCCTCTTTGAGCCAAATCTGATAAGAGCAAGGTTCAAACACTACTAGCCTCCCTCCATTCTTTCCTTCTATTGTAGTAGATCTTTACATTATTTCATGTGATGTAATTTCCACTTTTCTGCCTCCTTTCCTCTTCTCCCAGCACAATCTCTAATGCTTAATTAATTTTTTAAATCATCTATTTAAGTCATCTTAAATCTACAGTCTCTGCCTATATATACCACTTCTAAATGTCATAATAAATATAGAGTTCTCAAGAGTTATAAGCACCATCTTCTCATGTAGGGATGTATGTAAACAGTTCGACCTTATTGGTTGAAATAGTGTTTTTTTTCCTTTTCCTGTTTACCTTTTTATGCCTCTCTTGAGTCTTTTATTTGAAGATCAAATTATCCATTGAGCTCTGGCCTTTTCATCAGGACGTTTGAGAAGTCCTCTATTTCACTGAATGTCCATCCCCTTGCCTGAAAGTCTATGCTCCCTTTTGCTGAGTAGCTGATCCTTGATTGTAGTCCAAGCACCTTTGCCTTATGGAATATCATATTCCAAGTCCTCTGATGTTTTAATGTTGAAGCTGCAAGGTTCTGTGCAATCCTGACTGTACTTCCACAATATTTGAATTGTTTCTTTCTGACTGCTTGCAGTGTTTTATCCTTGACTTGATAATTCTGAAATTAGGTTACAATATTCCTTGGCATTTTCTATTTGGGATTTCTTTCAGGAGGTGATTGGTGGATTATTTCAATGACTATTTTACCCTCTGGCTCTAGGACCTCAGGGCAGTTTTCCTTGATATTCTCCTGAAAGATACTGTTAGGCTCTTTTTTTCATCATGACTTTCCTTTAGACCAATAACTCTTAAATTATCTCTCCTGGATCTATTTTTCAGGTCAGTTGTTTTTCCAGTGAGGTATTTTACATTTAATTAATCCGTGATGCCTCATAGAGACATTAGTTTCTCTTTGCCCAATTCTAATTTTTAATGAATTGTTTTCTTCACTTAGCTTTTATACTTTCTTTTCCATTTGGCCAATTTACTTTTTAAGGAGTTGTTTTCTTTAGTGATTTTTTCTATTTTGACAATTGTATTTTTAAAGAAATTGTTTGATTTTTCTTCTGCCTCTCTTATTTGACTTTTAAAATTCTTCTTGAGCTCTTCCAAGAAGCTTTTTGACCTTGAGACCAGTTCATACTCCCATCTGAGGTTTTGGATGTGGGTATATTGACAATGTTATCCTCTCCTGAATTTGTGTTTTAATCTTCCCTGTCATCATAATTCTCTAAGGTCAATTTTTCTTTATTGCTTCTTACTCATGGTGTTTGCCTTTTCCCTGGCTTTTAAAATTGATATCTGCTTCTGGGGCACAGGGCACACTATACCACACTACATGTGTTGGGGTCTAGGGACCTGGCCTTGTGTGCTGGGACCTCAGGTGCTGGCAGCTGGAGGTCATAGGGATCTGGTAGCTTACCTGGTGCTGAGCTGGAGCTGGAGCTGTGTGTGTGGCCAAGTGGAGCTTTTCTTCATTTCCCCAGGGTTACACTTTACCTCATGGGGTGGATGTGGGGGTGGTCTGGCTGCAGAAGGTTGTGTCCTCACCTAGGGCTGTGCTAGAGCACAGGTAGGTTCAGCTTCTGTTGAACACCTGCCTGCTGCATATGTGATGGTTCTCCACACTGGCATCTGCTGGTTCCCCTGGCTGTGTCAAGATATGTGGGGGACCTGCTGTTGGCACTTACCTGCTCCATCTCCCTGGGGCTCAGGATCTCTTGGTGGTTTGCTGAGGTGGGACTTGCTGCTGGTTTGTCAGGACACATCTGGTACTATACTAGTACCCTTCAACCAGAGCAAGAGGGCCCTTTTACCTAGCCTCCTGAGCTAAAAGACTACTGCACCCAATTTTTCTCCTGGTTCCACTGTTCCAGGATTTTCCTGGGGCAGTATTTCTGGATTTTTTAAAATCAGTAAAGGAGAGTGAAAGCAACCTACTGCTTACTCTACCATCTTGGCTCACCAAAGTTGAAGTAGGTGACTTTCAAACATTCCATCTGTAGGCTGAGAGCTCCAGAAGCAGTTGCTGTCACTACCTATTCAGTCACTCCCAAGGCATGCTCCTGGCTTGCTGGGGCAGGGGCTGTGTTGGTGCTGCCTTTGCTTGACTGTGCTCCTTTCACCCAGGACTGGCAGACACTTCCTGCTAACCTTCTTAGTTTCCTTTGATGTCTGTGGGCTGAGAAGTCTGAAAAGCACCACTACTGCCAGTGATTCAGTCCCCCAAAGCCTGTCCCAGCTTTGCAGGGCCTGGGTCTGCAATGCCTCAGCCTGCACTGGACTGCACTCCTCTCTCAACCTGGTACAACAGGCCTTTTCTCTTGACTTTCCAGGTTGTCTTGGTCTAGAAATTTGTTTCACTCTGTCTTTTTGTGTGTTCTGCCACTCTAGAATTTGTTCAGAATCTTTCTTAAAGGTATTTGAAGGGGTTTGAGGGAGATCTCAGGCAAATCTGTGCCTTTACTCTGCCATCTTGGCTGCCCAGTTCTACTTTTTAAGGAGTTGTTTTCTTCAGTGGATTTTTCCCCATTTGGCCAATTGTATTTTTTTTAGGAATTATTTTCTTCAGTCAATTTTTGTCTTTCCTTTTCCAAGCTGTTGACTCTCTCTTGCATACCTTTCATTTCTTTTCCCAATTTTTCTTCTACTTCTCTTTTTTGACTTTTAAAATCCTTCTAAGAAAGCTATTTGGGCTTGAGATCAGTTCATATTGCCCACTGAGGTTTCAGGTGTAGGCATATTGACTGTGTTGTCCTCTTCTGAATTTGTGTTTTGATCTTCCCTGTTCCCATAGAAAGAATCTATGGTCAGTGTCTATTTCAGTTTTTTGCTCATGACATTTGACTAATTCCTGGCTTTTAAAATGGAACTCTCCTGCTGGAGCAAAGGGGAATTGTTCCAAGCTTCTTGTCCTGGGGACCAGGAGCCTAGTCCCTGGTTTTCTGTGCTGGAGTCTCAGGTGCTGGCAGCTAGAGGCTGTAGGGTCTGGCAACTTTCCTAATGTTGAGCTAGCGTCCTAGAGGTGGTGTCTGGTATGTGCTGAGACCACATGGGGTCTTTCTGTGTTTCCCCAGGGCAACACCGCATCTCACTGAGCATGTGCAGGTGGAAGGGGGAAGGTGTCTGTCTGCTAGAGGATGGGGCTGTGCAGAAGCATGAGGAAATTCAGCTGTTGAAGGACATCTGTCCACCTGCACACATGGTAGTTTCTCTGTTCTGGAGTCTGTCAGTTCCCCTGGCTGTGCCAAGGCACACAAGGGTCATGGTATTGATGCTTCTCTGCTGCTCCTCCCTGGGGCTCAGGATCTCCTGCTGGTTTGATGAGGTGAGCTTGCTGTTGACTTGCTAGGCCACCACAAGTCCTTAACTGCATTCCCTTTCCACCTGGGAAAGGTCCTTTCCCATGATCCCCCAAGCCTCCTGGACTAATAGAATGCTCTGCCCCTTTTTTTCTCCTAGCTCTGCTGCTCCAGGATTTTTCATAGGGTGATATTTTTTGGGTTTTTAGAGGTCAATAAGGGAGAGCGAGAGCAACTTACTGCTTATTCCACCATCTTGGCTCCCAGCAGTTTCCTCCCATAAAATTTTTCTTTGATGCCATCATGGTTCATCATGGTGGAAGCATGTGCACTCATAATGGTGGCATGATTCTTTCTTTCAAGTAAGAATTTCATTGCCATGAGTCTGTCATTCACTCCTTTTGGGAGGCATACAAACTTGTTGACTAGATTCGCAGCAATCCCATCACTGAGGCCACTCCAGAAAAACGTGTATCCAACCCCAACTTTGGTAAGCTGGCCTTCATTTACCAACCTTGTTTCACTCAGGGCTGCTATTTGGATGAGATAACAGTTAAATCATCTCAAAACAAGATCTTCTCATTCCTCAGGTGTACTGGATTTAGTATTATCCATAATTGGGTGCACATTCCATGTGCCAATGGGGAGTAGAATCATCTTTGCAGAAGTTGTACATTTTTTTGTATTTTACCCACAAGATGGGATAATTAAGCAAGCCAGAGTTGCTGTTACTATATACAACATTCTCTTGGTTCTGCCCATTTCATTCTTCATTATTTCATGCAAGTCTATCTTTGAACCCTTCTGAGGCAGCCCATCCCACTTGGGGCAGCTCTTCTGGGCAGAAACATTAACTAGACCTCCCAATCACTTCTAGCTGTTGTTCCCAATTCAGCCTCTGGGGCCAAAAGGAAGAAATCAGGCCTCAAGGACCCTAAGACAGTCTGGGTAGGCCCATAGAAGACTCTCAGAAGGGACAACATGTTGTGATAGAAAAACCCTTCTCTGAAACATTTTAGGAAGAGCCTTGAGGCAGGGAGAGGGAGCTTCTGAAATAGGGACCAGGGTCAGCCCTGGACTTTGGCATCATCCAAACTCAAGAGAATTTCCCTCTACCATGGTTATAGTTTAGAGGATAATTAGCTCCCTGAAAAGGTGCTGTCCTTTAGAACAGAGAAGTTCAAATATGAGGTTCCAGCTGGAAGAGACTTTATTCATCATTTAATTCAAAGCTCTTATTTTACGTTTGGGAAACTGAGGCCCAACGCAACAAAGGGAATTATTTACCCCCAATTCCTGATAAGTGCCAGTGATGAGATTGGATCCTAGTTCTTCTGACCCCAAATTCAGCTTCTGCTTTTATTTTATTTTTAATTTATGGAATAAAATATTTCTATAATATAGTACAAAAAATGTTTGCATACAAAATTGCAAATCTACTATGTACAACTTGCTATTCCTTTCAAATACAACATGTAAATTATCATGTAAATTTCATTTTTTCTTCCCTACACCCTCCCCCAACATAGACATGGTTACCACTAGACAAAAATAGGTCTATATGTATGTATGAATGCATGTATACAATGTTCATGTATATATGTGTGTATACATGCATGTGTATGTGTATATGTATACATACACATAAATATATAAAATCACATACTTATTGTATAATTATAAATAATATAATATAAATATATAATTATATATTTTATAAATTATATATATATATTTCTATTTGTCAGCTCTTTTTCTGGATGCCCATAGTGTCCTGCCTCATATGACCTTTATGGTTAATTTTGCTAATTATAATAGTCAAAATAACTTATTCATTCAAAGTTGTTCATAAAACTATATTGCTGTTACTGTGTACAATGTTCTCTGGGTTCTGCTCATTTTGCTCTTTATTATTTAATGCAAGTCCATCCATGATTTTTCTAAGATCATTGAGTTAAATCACAATAACATTCTTCTAGCACAATAACATTCCATCATAGCCATATACCCCAACTTTTTCAGTCATTTTTCAATTGATGGCCTTGTGTGCTGGGGCCTCAGGTGCTGAGGCCATCACTAGTTCTTTGCCACCACAAAGAGAGGTGCAATAAATATTTTATGATATTTTATCTTTTTTATTGATTTGTTTTGAACTTCAATACTAAAAGGTAAAAAAATAAGAAAAGAAAATAAAGCATTGCCATATGCACAGTAGAACATAAGAAAGGCTTCCAAATATTTATCAATAAACTTTCATTTCAACAAAGCCCCAGTAATAAATACTTGCTGTGGGGTGCTCAGTATCCAGCACTTAAGCATGACCAGAGCCGTGAATAAGAAATGACTAGGTCACATGGGTAGTTCAAGGAAGAATGATGAACTCCATTTATTGACTCTTCATACAAGGTTTTTTTTTATTTTTATTTTTTGGTCTTTATTAATTTGTCTTTTTACTTTTAGTTTATAAGATTCAGTTCCACAGTTCTTGGAGTATCAAATTTTCTCTTCCTCCCTTCCCTTACCCCACCCCACTTGGCAGCATACAGTCGAGTATAGGATCTGTAAATATTTTCACATTAGACATTAGGTTATAAAGAAGGATTGTATCAGGTGGAATGAACAATGGGAAGGAGGAAACAAAACCAAACAAGAAAAAGAAAAAGAGCAGGTAGTTTGCTTCAATCTGGATTCAAACTTAGTTCTTTCTCTGGATGTAGATATCTCCCTCCATCAAGTCTTTGGGGGTTGACTTTTAACCCTGCTTTGCTGAGAAGAGTCCAGTCTATCAAAGTTGGTCATCACACATATGTTGTGTCTGTAATGGTGTACGAATTTCTCCTGGTTCTACTCTTCTTACTCAGCATCAGTTCATATAAGCCTCTCCAGGTAAATATGAAGTCCATCCGATCCTCGTTTTTTATTGCACGATAGTATTCCATCACATGCATATACCACAACTTGTTTAGCCATTCCCCAATTGATGGGTATTCCTTTAATTTCCAATTCTTTGCCACCACAAAAGAGCTGCTATAAATATTGTTATACATATGGGTTTTCCTCCCTCTTCTATGATCTCTTTGGGATACAACCCTAGAAATGGTATTGATGGGTCAAAGGGTATGAAATTATTTATAGCCCTTTGGGAATAATTCCAGATTGCTCTCCAGAATGGTTGGATCAGTTCACAACTCTGCCAGCAATGCATTAGTGTTCTAATTTTTCCACATCTTCTCCAGAATTTGTCATTTCCCTGTTTTGTCATCTTAGCCAATCTGACTGGTAAGATGTGGTAGATTCCCAAATATTTTATAATGTCTACATTAACTTTAAATGTGATTTCTCTTTCTATCTCTTGCTATTGAATCTCATTAGAAATGTAAAGGAATGCCAAGGATTTATGTGGGTTTATTTTATATCCTGTAACTTTGCCAAATTTATTTATTATATCAAGTAGTTTTTTACTTGATTCTCTAGGATTCTCTAAGTATATCATCACATCATCTGCAAATAGTGATAGCTTGTTCTCTTCTTTGCCTAATTTGATTCCTTTGAGTTCTTTCTCTTCTCTAATTGCTACTGCTAACATTTCTAGTACCAGATTGAATAAGAGGGATAATAGTGGACACTCTTGTTTCACTCTTGATCTTATTGGAAATGCTTCTAGCTCATCCCTGTTGCATATAATACTTGCTGATGGTTTTAAATCGATGCTACCTATTATTTTAAGGAAGGCTCCATTTATTCCTATACTTTCTAATGTTTTTAATAAGAATGGATGTTGTATTTTGTCAAAAGCTTTTTCTGCATCTATTGAGATAATTATGGGGTTTCTGCTAGTTTTATTGTTGACTTGATCAATTATACTGTTGGTTTTACTAATATTAAAGCATCCTTACATTCCTGGAATAAATCCTATATGATCAATGTGTATTATTCTTGTGATAAGTTGCTGTAGTCTTTTGGCTAATATTTTATTTAAATTTTTTGCATCTATATTCATGGGGGAAATTGGACTATAATGTTCTTTCTCTGTTTTGTCTCTTCCTGATTTAGGTATCAGTACCATATTTGTGTCATAGAAAAAATTTTGTAGGACTCCTTCAGTAATTTTCCCAAATAGTTTGTAGAGTATTGGAATCAATTGTCCTTTAAATGTTTAATAAAATTCACTAGTAAATCCATCTGGCCCTGGAGATTTTTTCCTAGGGAGTTCACTGATGGCTTGTTTGAATTCTTTTTCTGAGATGGGGTTATTTAAGTAATTTACTTCCTCTTCAGTTAATTTGGGCAGCTTGTATTTTTGTAAATATTCCTCCATTTCACTATGATTGTCAAATTTGTGTGCATACAAGTGGGAAAAATATTTCCTAATTATTGTTTTGATTTCCTCTTCATTGGAGGTAGATTCACCCTTTTCATTTTTTATACTCATTTGGTTTTCTTCCTTCTTTTTTTATTATATTGACTAAGGGTCTATCAATTTTATTGGTTCTTTCATAAAACCAGGTCTTAGTTTTATTTATTAATTCAATAGTTTTCTTAATTTCAATTTTATTAATCTCTCATTTGGTCTTCAATATTTCTAATTTAGTATTTAACTAGGGATTTTCAATTTGTTCTTTTTCTAGGTTTTCAATTGCATGCCCAATTCATTGACCTCCTTTATCTCTAATTTATTCATGTATGCTCTCAGGGATATAAAACTTCTCCTAAGAACTGCTTATAATGCATCCCACAAATTTTGGTATGTTGTCTCATTATTATATTTCTATTGAATGAAATTACTGATTGTTTCTATAATTTCTTGTTTGACCCACTCATTCTTTAGAATTAAATTGTTTAATTTCCAATTGGTTTTTAGTCTATCTTTCCATGGCCTTTTATTGAATATAATTTTTATTGCATCATGATCTGATAATGATGCATTTAATATTTCTGCCTTTCTGCACTGAATTGTGAGGTTTTTATGCCCTAATACATGGTCAATTTTTGAGTATGTACCATAAACCACTGAGAAGCAAGTATATTCCTTTTTATCCCCATTCAGTTTTCTCCAGAGATCTATCATATCTAGCCTCTCTAAAATTCTATTTGCCTCCTTAACTTCTTTCTTGTTTATTTTGAGGTTAAATTTATCAAGTTCAGAGAGGGGGAGATTAAGGTCCCCTACTAGTATACTTTTGCTATCTATTTCTTCCTCTAATTCCTTTAACTTCTCTAGGAATTTGGACACTATGCCACCTGATGAATATATGTTAAGTAATGATATTGCTTTATTCTCGATGGTGCCTTTTAGCAGGTTATAGTTTCCTTCCTTATGTCTTTTAATTAGATCTATTTTTGCTTTCACTTTAACTGAAAAAAAAAAGGATTGCTACCCCTGCTTTTTTTTTTTTAACTTTAGCTGAGGCATAATATATTCTACTCCAGCCTTTTACCTTTACCCTGTGGGTATCCTTTTGTTTCAAATGTGTTTCTTGTAGACAGCATATTGTAGGATTATGGTTTTTAATCCATCTGCTATCTGCCTTTGTTTTATGGGAGAGTTCATCCCATTCACATTCACAGTTAGGATGACTATCTGTCTCTTCCCCTCCATCCTATTCCCTCCCCTGCTTATGTTTTTGTTTCTTCCTTCTTCCTTCCCCTCCTTAAATGTTTCCCTTTTGACTACTACTTCCCTCAGTGTTCCCACCCAGTGACCCCACTTCTTTACCTACCCTCTCCTCTTATTACTATTTCTCTCCCTTCTAATCCCCACCCCCTTTTTATCTCCTCCCCTTGCCCTCCTACTGCCTATAGGACAAAATAGATTTTTATACTTATCAGAGTATGTTATTCACCCTTTGACCCCAAACCAATGAGAGTAAATTTCATACAGTGCTCCTCTCCCTCCCTCCTTTTCCTCTATTTAATGAATTTTCATGTCTTTTCACGTTAGAATCTTAAACTTAACTAATTGTGTTGATCCCTCTTTGAACCAGAAGCAGTGAGAATAATGTCCAAATGATGTTCCTCTCCCTCTTTCCTTCACCTCTACTATAGTGTGTTTTTATGCCTTTTCAAATGTCATAATTTACCTTTTCTTGTCTTATCCTTTCCTTTTATCCCATTTATTCCTTTGACCCCTTTAATAAGGTGTTTTTTTTTTATCTTCAGATTAGTTCATTCATACCCACACCCTCTATCTATGTATATCCCTTTTAAAGGTCATGATAATCATATAAATTTCAATATTGACAGTTATCAGCTTCTCATATAGGGATGTGAACATTTTGCTTTTATTGCATCCCAAGCTATGTCCATGTGTGGATGAGTGTGCATGTGTGCATATATGTATGTGTCTGTGCATTTTCCTTGTTTACCTTTTTATGTCTTTCTTGGATCTTGTAATTGGATAACAAATTTTCCATTGAGCTCTGGCTTTTTCATCAGGAAACTCTGGAAGTCCCTTATTTCATTAAATTACCATCTCCTTGCCCGAAAGATTATGCTCAGTTTTTCCGGGTATTTAATCCTTGGTTGCAGAACTAGCTCTTTTGCCCTATGAAATATAAAGTTCCAATTTCTCCAGTCTTTTAATGTAGAAGCTGCTAGGTCCTGTGTGATCCTGACTGTAGTTCCATGATATTTGGATTGTTTCTTTTTGGGTGCTTGCAATATTTTTTCCTTAATCTTGTAATTCTGGAATTTGTCTACTATATTTCTTGGAGTTTTTAATTTGGGATGTCTTTCAGGAGGAGACTGGTGAATTCTTTCAATAACTATTTTATCTTCTGAGTCCAGACCTTCAGGACAGTTTTCTTTGACAATCTATTGGAGCATGTTGTCCAGGCTGCTTTTTTCATCATGACTTTGCAGTAGACCAATAATTCTTAAGTTATCTCTCCTGGATCTGTTCTCTAGGTCAGTTGTTTTTCCAGTGAGATATTTTATGCTTTCTTCCAATTTTTCAATCTTCATGTTTTGTTTGATTGATTCTTAGTGCATCATAGAGTCCTGAGTTTCAATTTGACTGATTCTAATTTTTAGCAAATTATAGTCTTTGGTTCATTTTTGAAGGTCCTTTTTTAGGGAGGTATTTTCTCCATTAACTTCACTAATTTTACTTTTTAAGGATTTGTTTTCTTCAGTGAATCTTTTTTCCAATTTGGTCACTGTAGATTTAAATTCGTCCTCTGCCTCCCTAATTTGGCCTTTAAAATCTTTCTTAAGTTCCTCCAAGAATGCTTTTTGGGCTTGAGACCAGTTCATATTTCCTTCTTTGGTCTCAGGTGTGAGTATAGAGTCCATGTTGTCCTCTGTATTTGGTTGTTCTTGATCACTATAATAAGGTCTGATAGATTTTCTTGCCTTCCCCTCCTCCTTCTCAGCTTCCTTCCTTTCCATTGTAATTTCCTATTTCCTAATCTCTCAGGCTGGAAGCTAAGGGCCTGGTTGTTGACTTTGCATGCTGTAGCCTCTGGGTGTCTAGTTTGAGGCCAAGGCCAGGAGTCTCACTGTTCCCCCTGAAGTATGCTGAGGCACAAAGAATAATCTGTGGAGGAGGGGAGGTCTGGCCACTTCAGATTTCTGCCTCTATACCCCTGGGCTATGGCTTAGTCAGGCTTTTGCTGGTCAGGTGAGGTGGGGCTTGTTGGGACCACTTCCCCTCTTCAGACTCCTTTCTGTCTCAGTTATACCCCTTCTCAATGACTCCCAAGCCTGAGGCTATTTCCACTTTATCAGGATTTCACTCTGACTAGGACACTTATCTTTGGGTTTTCTAGGTCAGGGAGGGGAAATCATAGCAGCTAGAGTTTACTTTGTCATGCTGGGCCCTGGAAGGACAGGCAGGCAATTTGTAAACTTTCAGGCTGGGGGCTGATAGCCCCAGGAGAAGCTGCTGTCTCTGCTGGGGGCCAGAAGCCCTCTCTTACCCAGATCCAGTGATTCTTCCCATCCAGTGGTAAGATTCTGGTGAGACTGCTGTGAATTGCCCTTGGGATGGGTGAGTCTGCCAGCTGGGGCTCCTTCTCTCTTATGTAGTCCACCCTTGAGTCTGAGCTGCTGTAGTCCCCACATGCTCTGTGCTCCTTCTGCCTAGACCTAGATGGGCACTTTCCTGGTCTGGAATCTGCCATCCTCTGTCTCGCAGTGGCTCTGTCACTCCAAAATCCATTCAGATTCACTTTTTAAAGTTTAGTGACCGGATTCACAGAGGAGCTTACAAAGGTTACTGCTTCCATTCTGCCATCTTGGCTCCACCCTTCCTGATTCTAATTTTTAGTGAATTATTTTCTTTTGTTTATTTTTAAGGCACTTTATTAGGGAGGTATTTTCTCCAATTAGTTCACAAGTTTTACTTTTTAAGGATTTGTTTTCTTCAGTGAGATTTTTTTCCAATTTGGTCACTATAGATTTAAATTTATCATGTACCTCTCTAAATTTTCTTCTAAAATCTTTCTTGAGCTCCTCCAAGAATGCTTTTTGGGCTTGAGACCAGTTAATATTTCCATCTGTGGTCTCAGGTGTGGACACAGAGTCCATGGTGTCTCCTGAAAGTGATTCTTCTCATTCAGAATAATAGGGTTCTATTGTCTTTGATCTTGCCTTTGCAAATTGCTTCCAGCCCATTGTAATTGCCTATTTCCTGTCCTTTTAAGTGTATTTCTGCTCCTGGGATACAGAGGGCTCTGACCCAAGCTTCTCAGGCTAGGAGCTAAGTGCCTGGTTGTTGGCTTTGTGTGCTGCAGCCTCTGAATATCTAGATTGAGGCCAAGGCCAGGACTCTCAGTGTTTCCCCTGAGTTATCTAGAGGCTCACAGAGTAATCTGTGGGGGAGGGGTGGTCTGGCCACTTCAGATTTCTGCCTCTATGCCCCTGGGCTATGGCTAAGGCAGGCTTTTGCTGGTCAGGTGAGGTGGGGTTGTTGAGACCCCTCCCACTCTTCTTTTCTGACTCCTTATTGCCTCAGTTACACCCTTTCTCCTTGACTCCTAAGCCTGAGGCTATTTCTGCTATTTCAGGATTTTACTCTGGGTGGGACATTTATCTCTGGGTTTTCTTGGTCAGGGAGGGGGAATTGGAGCAGCTAGAGTTTACTTTGTCATCCTGGCCCCTGGAAAATCAGCAGGTGATTTTTAAACTTCCAGGATGGGGGCTGATAGTCCCAGGAGAAGCTGCTGTCTTTGTTGCAGGCCCTGAGTTTCTCTTACCCAGCTCTGATGGATCCTCCTGTCCCATGGTGAGACACTGGTGAGATGGCTACAAATCGCCCTTGGGGTGGGTAAGTCTGCTGCCTGGGGCTCCTTCTCCCTGCTGTAGTCCACTCTCTTGTCCATGTTGTTGCAGCCCCCAAGTGTACCACACTCCCCCTACCCCAACCCACATAGGCACTTTCCTGGGCTGGATTCTGCCATACTCTGTCTCCCAGTGGATTCTGACACTCCAAAATCCATTCAGATTCACTTTTTAAAGTTTAGTAATGGCATTCACGGAGGAGCTTAAAGAAGTTACTGCTTCTGTTCCCCCATCTTGGCTCCACCCCCCAGAAGATCAGTACAAGGTTTTTATAGAGCAAATGAGACAAAGGAATAGGACTTGAGTAATCTTATCATTACCTTAGTCTGTTATATCCTGGAAGTAGCACAGAATAGATAATTTGATAAAAATTTGTTATCTAGGAGACTAAAGTCTTAGGGTAAGACCTGTGATCTAGGCCTCAGGTATCTGCTAATGCAGCCCCAGTCATAAGCAAATATAATTGAGAGCAAACTTCAAAGCCAAAGCTGCAATCCTCAAAAGACATCACATTTAGAGCTGACCACCCAAAGATACCTGAGTGCTGAATCAAATATTTTAGCTCTTAATAACTAAAATCTTGGGGTGAAGCCTATTGGTCTCAGAACTCAAACAAGATCCTTATAAGTGTAACTCATAATAAAGAACTCAGGAGCTAACTTAACAAAGAAGTCGCATATCAAAAAGCTCTTGTTTAGGATTTAATATCTGAGTCCTGAACTAGCCCTCTTTGGCTCCCCACAAATACTTGTATTGCCAGTCATGTGAGTATACCTGAGAACTGCTGCTGTGAATAATTTTAAGGGTCTAATCATATGGTATAATGAATTCTCCATTCAGCAAAAATATTGTTCAGTAAAGTAAAGCATAACATTCATAACACCATCCTTAAGCAAAATATATTAGATAGATATACATACAACTATACACATGTACATATACATACATATATGTGTGTACATATAAAACAACACAGTACATCATATGGTGCATAGATATATCATTGCATTCAATAACATTCCCCAAAATACTTGTTTACACAATTAGGGCGTTCCAGTATAGGCTCTTTCCTAGCACAACATTTCATCCTTAAGGATTAGCAGAAAATACAAACACCATCTATCCCTAGGTGTATTAACAATGCAATATTCACTATGCCTATGGCAATTATAAATAGGCTTATGTGGTTATTAATCACAAAATATATCAGTCTCTCTATATGGGGGATAAAGCCAGAGAATTTATTAAAATACCAAATAACCGAGTCCCAAAACCAGAAAGTCAAAGCCATCAGGATAGTTATGAAATTGGCACAAGTAGTTAACATAGTAAACAACCACATTCTTAAGCCTTCAAAACAGAACAGGCTACTTCAGGCAAAGGTCCTTCTCTCCCGACTCTCAGCAACTGCCCAGTGTCCAGGAAGCGCGCCCACAACAGCTCCGGCCCCCCGCAGTTCCAGTTCCCGGCAGCCCCCAACAAGAGTCCTTAACAGAAATTCTGGCTGGCTTATAAAAGAGATTTGGGCCTCCACCTCTACCTTGGCGGTTACTGCTGTTGCTGTGGCCACCAACAGTCCCCAACGGAACTCTAACTCTTCTTCCGCTTCCTCTTGCCCCTCCCCTTCCTGCTATGTCAGCAAGTCCAATGGGGCATGGAAGATCTTTAAATCCCATAACCCTTACACTAGGTCATGGTAAGTTACAATCTCTTCAGTCAATACAGACTGTGCAAGTAAAGTCTTCTTTCATCTTGACTTGAGGCAGACTTCCAAACCCCACAGCTCTTCCTTTGTGGGCTGATGCTCCCAGTTCTTGCCTGGGTTCACACACAGGCAACTCTCTGTTCCTGCTCCCTGATTCAACTCACAGGGACTGCTCCACTCCAAGCTCTTCCTACTTCTATTTGACTGCAGGCTTCAGGGGCTCCTGCCCACAACTTTTGCTTTTTACAAAGACAAAGCTTAACAGGACTACAACTATATTTACATTCATTACAAGCACCATCATCTCAATTTACTTTAATAGCTCTTAAAAGAGACTTAAGCTAAGCCTCCTTCTCATAGCTGAGTCTCCACCCTTCAGCTCAATTCACTCATGAAGACCAACATATAGGGCTTCTCTGAGAGAAATTAACACAGACTAACAGACAGGGCTTCTGTCTGAGAAATAAATAGAGATCAACAGACAGAGTGCCAATATCACAAACATCCTTTGTTAGGCATCCCCACAACAAGTTCCCCTAACACGCTCATGGTTGCTTCACTCAATTCTGCTTCTCTCTCCAAGCAATATAATATATACTGTTTCCAATCAAAGACTCTTGATTCAATCAAAGACTCTTGATTCAATCCAAGGCACTTGACTGGTTAAAACTCAATCCAGAAAAACAGCAAAAAATCCTACTTTGCTTGCTGTTACAATATGACATGATGTCTTCAGAGCTATCAATTCTTTCTCTGCTTCCTTGCAAGTGTTTTTGTTCTCTGCTGTGTGTAATAAACATTTAGAACATGTAGGATCTTTTCCTTTATAGCTTCTTGGAACCACAAGTGAGAGGTGGGAGAAACAGGTGGACAGCAAAGGTGGATGAGTAGCCCTGAGTAGCTAGTAGTAGTAGTTAGCATCCTTCACAACAGAGGTATGGTCTTTCCCTGAGCAGAGCCTAGCCCCACTCAGGGAGGGAAAGGGGGCACAAAAGAGACACTATCTACTCGAGTTTCCCAGCCTTCTCCTTCCTATATCAAGAATGGAATCAATAGTCAGTGGCCTTGAGAAAAAGGGGAGCCTGCCTGCAGAGGCTGATGGGTCTATACTGCTTCTCTGTCCTCCTTCTGTATCTGGATCCCATGGAATACTCTCTGCTGTAAATAAAACAAAATCATTTGTTTTATAAGAGTTATCAGTGTCTTGATAAAGTAAAAGTAATATGTTTGTAAATGAAGAAATAAGAAAAAAAAACATTTTTAAAAATACAGATTTAAACTAAATTATTTTCTAAATGATAAAACATTATAAAAGCAATTATAGCTGATTTTCTAAAGGCTAAGAAAATAGACTTGGGATTTCATTGGTCTAACAAATTCTGGAAAAGGAACTTTCATTAACAATGCTGGTCTCTGCCTCCTAGGCAACCTCTAATTATACAGAGGACTGAGAATGAGGTGACTGTCCCATGGTCACACAGCTAGGATGTGTGAAAGTAAAAAATGAAAAAGGATCCATAAGAACCAAATGAAAGAGAAGATAAAAACAAGTGCTATATACAAATAAAATCTTAAGGAAATGAATTTAAAATAGGAATACATTGTTTTCCAAAACAAATTTGAATTGAAAGACCCAATTGAACTTGACAAATAAGAATCTTGCTGGCAGAGGGTAGGGTAGAATTCCAGACAACTGAAGGGAAACAGCCTCAGTAAAAGATAACAAATCAGGGGGCCCTGGAGGCCCTGACTGGGTTCAAATAGATAGTCTACTACCTTCAGGATATGCCCCAGCTGTCCCCCTTCAATCTCAGGGTCTTAGTTTACCAGGGGCAGGAGCATGGGGAGGAGACAGCCCCTTTTAGGTCTGAGGAGCTGGAGGCAGGGAGGCAGTGACAGGGAGCAGGGCTGCCAGGAGGTGAGGGGAGGAGATGGCACATGGGACCAGGCTATTTCAATAAGCAGATAAATGAGACTCAGATGAGGCAAAGTCCAAGCCACACCTAGAAATCATTGATTAACTTTTTCTTCCAGTAAAAATTAGTTCATTTCCTGAGTCAATCTGTGGGTGTGTAGGCCTGGGAAAGGGTCAGGGCATGGGATGAGGATGAGTGGGTAAGGACTAAAGGAGTGTGAGAGAGCAATCTAGAACATCCAGGAATTGACTGGGGCTGGTTCCTGGGACCTGGTGCACATTCAAGTACTGAAGGGAGCAGCTCTGGAAACAGGCAGCCCCAGTAACCACTGTCCCTCCACCTAGACCTAGAAAGTGACCAAGAAACCAGCTCCTGCATGAGGGTATATGGAGGATTAGGAAGAGAACATGGCTTAGAGGTTTCTCCCCAAGAGTCCATCCTCCTGACTCCCAGGGGATAATCATCTTTGATACAACCCGCCTAGCACAGTGACTACTCCAGGAGTTTCTCTGTCCTCCCAGCAAAGGCCAGGTCCCTCAGCCTTGGGCCAGACCATGTGTTCAGATGCAAGGGAGATGCCCTAGATCAGCAAATCAGAGGATCCTCAGATCCCTCTTGCATCAATAATCATGAGGAACAAAGACTAATGGGAAGACTAAAGGCCTGAGGGCAGGGCACTCCTCTTACCTCTTTTTCTCTGGAGTTTTGTTTGGCAGGAGTAACAAATCACCACGGGGGAACCAATGAAGACCATGGCAACAGCAACCATCATTATAGTAAGTGTCTTCTGAGGTGTAGGGAGATTCTCTGAAAATAGTTCCCCAAACTCCATTACTGTGGAAATCAGTGAAGGGGAAACCCCTGTCCCTGATCCCTGTGACCCAGGTTAGGGGCAGGAGCATAGAGAGAATCAGTATTCAGCTAATTCAGGTCAATGACGGTGGCTTTGTGCACAGATGATGCAGTCTTCCTCCCCATGCAGGAGGATCTAAACAGCTCCCCCAAACTAAGCTTCCCCAGGCCTTCAGAGGAGAGAATGTAAGAATTAGTAGAGAGCTTAGAAAGAATCCAGTCCAGCTGCCTCAGTTTACAGAGGGAAAATAGAAGAGAGAAGCCCTTCATCCTTCAGCTCGTAAGTCACAGCCAGGACTGAAGCCTGGTTTTTGGACTCCCAATTCCCACTACATCACAGCTATGTCCTTATAGATTCAGAGACTTTCAGAGGATGATGGGACCTTAGATCACATCTAGTCCAACCCCATCAATAGATAGAAGTCCAGAGAGCAGAGAGGGGAAGAGGCATGTCCAAGAGGTTACACTGATGTAATGACAGAGATGGGACCAGACCCCAAGTCTCCTGATACCATAAGTACTAATTTCTGCTGAAGTCTATTCTGGATTTCATTTTTACATCCCCACTGAGAAATTCTGCCTCTTAACTGAGCAGCCTGGACTCTTGCAACTCTGGGGATAGCCTTCTACCAAACTTTCACATTGATCTATTGACTTCTCTGGGCCTTGGTTTGGTCACCAAAAAATAGAGGGACTTGGGAGCAACAGTATGGTACAGGAGAGCAGAAACAGCCCCAGACTTGGAAAATCAGAATTGGTTTCAAATTGTGTCTCTATTCCTTGAGAGCTAAGTGAATTTCTACAGGTCATTGGGTTTCAGTCTCTCTCTCTCTCTCAGTAGATAGAGGGCAAAGCCTAGATAACCTCTAAGGCCCCTTCCAGAGATGACTTTCTTCAGTGCCAAAAGAATCTCTATCAGCATCTCTCTCCTCTTCCAGTTACCTCTGTGTCCTCTAATCCCAGGTACCCAGTGTTTAATTTCCTCAGTAGTGTATTGGGAGGAACCATTACATTGGACAGTTATGGTATGGCCAGACTGCAGAGGCCTCTACAATAAAAGGGAGTCATGGAAGTTTCTTGAGCAGTTGAAGTGACATGACCTCAGCTGTGTATTACGGAGATGAATCTGGCAGCCTGTGCAAGGTAGATTTGTAAAATGAGAAACTGGAGGCCCTCCTTTTAAACAAAAGAAAAAGAGGGTCTTGGAGTAGGGATATTAGGGTCCAGTCCCATCACTGGCACTTATCAGCACCTTAGGGTAAATAAGTCCCTGTGCTGCTTTGGGCCTCAGTTTCCCAAATCTGAAATAAGAGCTTTGAATTAAATGATATATAAGGTTTCTTCTAGTTGGAAGCTCAGAACTGAACTATTCTTCTACAAAAGGGCAGCTTTTCTGGGGGCTAATTATCCTCTGACTGGAAAGTATACCAAGAGAGACATATTCTAGAGGCTGGAGAATGGTATATTCCAAGGCTAGACCTGGTCCCCAATCCAGAAGTTCTCCACCCCTGCCTCAGGGCCCATTCTAAAATGTTTCAGAGCAGATTTTTCTATCAAGGCCAGAAGTCCCTACAGAGAATCTTCTATGGGCCTGCCCAGACCTGTCCTAGGCCCTTATGGGAGGGAAGGAGTAGAGGAGAAAAGTCAAACAATGTAGGCTCTGCCCCTAAGGAGCTCCCCGTCTAGTTGGGGAAATGAACTTAATTCTTTTAAATCAGTTTGTGAACAAGATGACATTATAGGGTCTGCTTGTAGGGTACAGACAGCTCTTTTTTAACTGCTTAAAGATGGGATCTCTGAATTCTACCAGATGAAGCAGTGTCCTGGGGAAGGGGCCTGATTTCTTCCTTTGTGTCAGAGGCTGAATTGGAAACAACAGCTAGAAGAGGTTGGAGGCCTAGTTAGCCTTCCTACCCAAGGGAGCTGCCCCAGGTGGGATGGGTTGTGTCAGGAGGGACCAAGGCCTCCTTCTACTAAAGGTCTTCAGTCAGGAGCTAGATGACCATGTGTTTTGGACATTTAAGGGATTTCCTTTCAAGTGCTGGTTGGATGAGGTGGTCTCTGAGGTCCCTTATAACTCTGAGGTTCCATGGGGAAGCTGAGTCCTGGTGAGACAGTCTAGAGTAAGCCTGAATGTCAGACCTCTCCCTCCCCTTCCTTCATGCTCAGAGCTCCTCAGCATCTTCACTCACTCTCTCTTCTTCCTCTGGCCACAGGAGAGGCTTCCCTGCTCATTAAAGCTGATTCCTCTCCCTGTGCCATTGATACTGTCTCCTTTTCTCTTTCCCTTATCTAGGACCCACCTCCATAACCCGCTGTCTCACACATCTTCAGTGTCTCCTTTTCCAGTGACTCCTTTTCTTTGGTTTAAAAGTATAGTTAAGTCTTCCCAGTCATAAGGCTTTCAATGATGTTTATATGCCTCTGCAGTGACCATCCCTTCACTCTTAAAATTGGAGGAAAAGTTTCCTGCCCTGACAACATCTCTCTGGCTCATACCTCACTTTTTCTTCTATCTCCCACACCATTCTATTGAAATGTTCACTCCAGGTGGGGTGGAGCCAAGATGGCGGAGTAGAAACAGCATTTCCAATGTGCTCTGCCCCACACAAATTTCTTCTTTCTTTTTTTTTTCCTTTGGCTTTTTTTGGAGGGCAATTGGGGTTAAGTAACTTGCCCAAAGTCACACGGCTAGGTTTTTGTTTTTGTTTGTGTGTGCGTTAAGTGTCTAAGGCTGGATCCGAACTCAGGTACTTCTGACTCCAGGGCCAGCGCTCTACTCACTGCACCACCTAGCCGCCCCTCCCACACAAATTTCAAACAATGTGAAAGGGGACTCTGAACAACTTCTGGAGCCACAGCACCCACAGAACGACACAGAGAAGCTAACCTCCTGCTGAGGACAGCCCAGCAGCCCTACAGGGAGCGGCCAGCGCAGCGCTCTGAGAGCAGGCAGCACAGAGCACTGGGAACCAACAGCGCAGAGCTGAGCCCAGGTCCGCGGTTTTAGCCCCAGGACAGCCTGGCCTTCAGCTGGCTGGAGGGACCCCAGAACACCAGCAACTGTGGCGATTCCAGAATTATCAGCACAGATATGCCTAGGACAAAGTGAGAGGTTAGTGCCCTATGGATTTTGGGACCAGTATTCGGGAACGCGTGGCTTCCTCCCCTGGGGGCGAAAAGCTGCTGAAGAAACAGCTGCACAGAAGCCATTTTGCAGTGTCAGCAGTGGCCCTAGCTCCTGGTCTGTGAACTGTAGGGAGATCCAGCAATCAGTCTGGGGGTTAATCTTTCTTGCTTTAAACTGCCTGGATCTGGATTGTGGTCTGGCGGGGGAAGTTTGGGGTGGGTATCCAATTTGCCAGAGTGGGTGGAGGCTTTACAGAGGCCACCCAACTGGCAGAAGTTGTGAAGACCCCATGTTTGGGTGGAAGCTCCCCTGTCTGGTGGCAGAGTCCTACTGTGGCAACAAGCCAAAAAATCAAGTAATTAAGTGGCAACATGAGTAGCCAAAAGAAACAAAATAAACAGAAAAGTTCAACATTAGACTCCTATTTTAGGGGCAAAGAGGCTCAAAGCATGGAGGAGGACGGTGAGGTCAGAACTCCTGCACCAAAAGCCCCAAATGAAAATACAAGCTAGCTACAGGCCATAGAGGACCTTAAAAAGCAGATAAGAGAAGTGGGGGAAAATTTGGGAAGAGAAATGTAAAAGATGCAAGAAAAGTATGAAATGATAGTCAAAAGCCTGACTGAGGAAAATAACACCTTAAAAAATAGACTAACTCAAATGGCAAAAGAGGCTCAGAAAGGCAATGAGGAGAAGAATGCCTTAAAAAGTCAAATTTGCCAGATGGAAAAAGAATCTCAAAAGCTCACTGAGGAGATTCATTCCTTCAGATTTAGACTGGAGCAAATAGAAGCTAGTGACTTTATGAGAAATCAAGATGCTGTTAAACAGATCCAAACAAATGAAAGAATAGAAGGCAATGTGAAATATCTCATGGGAAAAACCACTGACCTGGAAAATAGATCCAGGAGAGATAATTTAAAAATTATTGGACTACCTGAAAGCCATGATAAAAGAAAGAACCTAGAAATCACCCTTAAAGAAATTCTCAAGGAAAATTGCCCTGATGTTTCAGACCCAGTGGGGGAAACAGAGGTTGAAAGAATCCACAGATCACCTCCTGAAAAAGATCCCAAAAAGAAAACTCCTAGGAATATTATAGCCAGGTTCCAGAATTCCCAGATCAAGGAGAAAATACTACAAGCAGCCAGGAAGAAACAATTTCAATATTGTGGAAACACAATCAGAATAGCCCAGGACCTGGCAGCTTCTACACTGAGGGATCGAAGAGCATGGAATATGATATTCCAGAGGGCAAAAGAGCTGGGATTGAAGCCAAGGGTCACCTACCCAGCAAAACTGAGTATCTTGTTTCAGGGGAAAATATGGTCATTCAGTGGAATAGAGGACTTTCAAGCATTCTTGAGGAAAAAACCAGAGTTGAATAGAAAATTTGACATTCAGATGCAAGAAGTAAGAGATGCTTGAGAAGGTAATCAAGGAAAAGAAATCAAAAGGAACTTATCAAAGTTGGACTATTTACATTCCTACATGGAAAAACAATAACTGTGTTTGATGAAACCTTTCTCATTATAAAAATAATTGAAGAAGGGTACATGGCATATGTTCACAGGTATACATGGATAGAGGGCACAGGTTGAATTTGATGGGAAGGGATGATTCTTTTTTTTTTTTTTTGGAGGGCAATTGGGGTTGGGTGACTTGCCCGGGGTTGTGTGGCTGGATTTTTGTTTGTGTGTTGGGTGTCTGGGGCCGGATCCGAGCTCGGGTCCTTCTGGCTCTGGGGCCAGTACTTTGCTTGCTGCTCCACCTAGCTGCCCCAAGGAAGGGATGATTCTTAAGGGGTGAAGTCAAGAGGTGAGAAAGGAAAGTGGCAAGAGGAGATGGAGAGAGACAGGGTAGGGTAAACTATCTCATGTAGAAGAGGCAAGGGGAAGTAGTTGCAGGGGAGGGGAAGAACAGGAAGGCAAAAAGGCAAAACCATATTCTTACTGAAGTTGGCTCAAGGAGAGAATCACATACATACTAAATGGAATATCTTACCCTCACTCACTCTCCTGAGTAGGGGAAAGGGGGATGAGAGGGGGGATGATGGAGGGGAGGGCATTCTGGGGGGAGGGGATGTTGGAAGTACCCACTATCAAAGAGGGACAGGATCAAAGTAGGGAATGGACCAGGTGGGAGGTGAGACAGGTGGGAGGGAAATATAAGCAGTCTTTTACAATATATCTACTATGGTAATGTTTTGCATAGCTATACATGTACAACACATACTGAATTGCTTATCTTCTCAGAGGGAGTGGGTGACAAGGGAGGAAGGGAATGGATCTGAAAATCGAAGTTTTAAAATTAAATGTTTCATAAGATGTCCAGGCATTGGGGCTCAGAGATTCACCTTGCCCTAATGGCAAAGTCGAAGGGGATATGGGAGAAGATATGGGAGAGAGCAGATTGGATGAGGGGATATCTAGTGGGACTGCTATTCTGGGGTGGTGGGTAGGGAAAAAAATAAACAAAATTTAAAAAAAAAAGAAAAAAAGAAATGTTCACTCCAAAGTCATCAATAGCTTCCTAATAAAGGAATCCTCTAGACTTCCTTTCGGTCTTCATTGTCTGTGTCCTCTCTGATGTTGTTGGGTCCCCGCTCAACCCTTTCTGGGACATTTGTTGTTCTCTCTTCCACTGACTTCAGAGACAAGACCCTTTCCTGGTCTTCCTTTAACCTATCTGAGGAGGAGCTCTTTGTCCTTATCTCAAACACTTTGGGGTGGGGGATGTTGGTTAAGGTTCTTTTTTTAATCTTCCTTTCTCTCAACTACTGTAATGCCTTTAACTAACTTTAGCTAACACCTCAAAGCACTATACTTTCATACCTAAATCTCTAGCCCTGACCCTTTTTCTATACTCAAACCTCTTCTCCACCTAACCTCCGAACACCCCCTAGACCTGGTCCCCAGGCCAGAAGTTCTTATGCCTTTTCAGCATCCCAAACTCCCCATGTTATACATTGAGTTCACATTTGTCCTTCTTTAATCTGTCCCTCTTTCTGATTCACCATTTTGAAATCAGAAGCACCATGATTCACCTATTCTCTTATGTTTGAGGACATCTCTGATGTCCACAGTCTTCCTCACCTGGAACATCAAAGTTCTGTTAATTCTTCATCCTGCCTTCAGATCATCTTTCCCAGCCTTCCCTTCCTCTCCATATTCCGGGGGACCACCCTGCCACAAGCCATCCTTACCTTCTTCCTGGAGTCTTCCATTAGCTTCCAGACATGGTTTCCCTCCTTCACTCCCTCCCTCCACCCTACAAACAGCTGCCAGGCTTCTCTGCCCTGCACATGGCCCTGCTCAGGCCATTCCTGCCTTCCAAAATCTCTAGGGGAGCTCACACACTTCCTTTGGCCTTCACAGAAGATTAACCTCTTCACTCTGGTGCCAACCATCCTCATCCCACCTTCCTCCATTTGCTCTTGCTTCAGTCAGACTGGAACACACAATGCACTCTCAAGATGACCTACTCTTTCAGCTTCCATGCCTTTGCTGATGCAGTTCCCTGTGCTGGGAATGCCCTTTTTCCTTTTCTTCCTGTTGAATCCCTGCCAAGCTCTTAAATTCCAATTCAAATGTCCCCATCTCCAAGAAGTCTTCCCTGACTCCTGTACAACTAACATCTTCTCCATCAGGCTCCATACGTCATTTAATTTTGTATCTTCTCAGGCCCTCATCTTGTAGTATTGTGTATTATGTCTTACCATGTGTAATGGTGATGGGAATTTGAAGATCTTCCCTGTCCCTTATTAAACCTAAGGGAATTAGAATACCTTCCATGTTTTGAAGATATACCCTGCCCCCAGTAGACTGAGTATAATCATATGGAGCCTGTGGGGGGAGGAGTTTGCTGAAAGGTGGAGCAGAGGCTACAGGAAGCTGGCTATGAGAGCAGCTAGACTGGAGTGAGGAGAGGACACATCAAAGAAGACAGTTAGTCTTGTGAGTAAATGTTGGCCTATGGGAACACTAAAGGATGATGTGGCTCTCTGTGCTGTTATGGCTTATTAACTTTTTTGCTACTATGATGGAATTGGCTTACTGGTTTGGGGATTTGGTTTTCTGGTGTCTGAATAAATGTTTTGCTTCTGTCTTCTATATGGAGAGTCTATTATATTTTGTGATTGAGCACTATGCCGGTATATTTATAGTGACTATTAGTGCTGTAAATATAGCACTGATGCTACACTGTCTTAGGTCTTTCCAAAACTACACAGCACAAGGGCAGGAACCTGTCTTATCTAAACTTTCTATCTCCCCCACCAAACCATAAGGGTCTGTCCACTGTATGTATTTCATAATTGTTTTTGGAATTGAACTAAGTTATGGTCGATATGATTGACCACTTCATTATACAGTAAGGTTCTGACTAGTTTGCATAATGAATTCCTGAATGTGGTAATATTACAGTTATCCCTTCCACATTGCAACTTTCCCCATGGCAGTTTGATATGTCATGGGTTAGAATAAGAAATTAAATGGGAATTTGGGGGGATTTTTCTGGAAGCTGCAGGCAACACACAAAAGCCAGCAGACAACACAGGAAAAGTTTGGAAACTCAGAAATGCATAAAATATATGTATAGTATTGTGTAATATCAACATAGTTTATCTTTTCATACCACAATAATTCAGACTTCTTTCCTGGTACAAAGGGAAAGCCAAAAATTCTCTGCAGATTTTCCAGATCATGGGGATGCCACACTCCTAACTCTCACAGTATAGAAGCAATATTCAGATTTAATTACCATATTTCATATAATTATAAATTCAAATGATATGAACTGGAATATACTCAGTTCAGACTAATTGGGACATAGCTGTAATTTTTTTTTTCAACAATTAGTCGCATCTGTCTCTTCATGACCACATTTTTGGTTTTGTTGGAAAAGATATTGCACTGGTTTGCCATTTCCTTCTCTAGCTCATTTTACAGATGAGGAAACTGAGGCAAATGGAGTTAAGTAATTTGGTCACAGAGCTAGTATTTGAAGCAAGATTTTAATTCAGGGGTTCCTGACTCCAAGACTGGCACTTTATCCACTGTACTACTTAGATGTATACATCAGTATGTTAAAGACCTGTACCTTTGTCAGTGAATCCAGGTAGAATGAAGTCTCCTTTGGAATTAAGTTGACTCAGAGGAATTAAATCATTTGCCTATGGTCACACAACTGATAAAGAGTCAGAAGCAACATCTGAACTCTGGTCTTCCTGCCTCAAAGTCTAAGAATCTATCCACTGAGCAATCCTGCTTTTCACTCTTCTATAGATTAGTTATTTGGGGCATGTTAATTATCATGTCTCCCCAGCTAGACTAGAAACTTTCCCAGGGATAAGTCTAAGTTTTCTTCCCTTTTCTCCTCCACAGCATCATCTAAGAGCTAGCACAGAAGGAATCTAGAAAATATTTCTTACTAGGCCAAAGTAGATGGAAGGTAAGCAAATGACAGTGAAGAAGCCTCAGAAGTGATCAATGAATGACTTTGGGTCCCAAACAAGGTCTAGTATATATTAAGGAGAGAAAATAATTATCTGACTTTTAGATCCCCAGTGCATTGGGAAGGCCTCCATAATTCTTCAGTGAAAAACTCCAGACCGGAAGGATCAAAGAAGAGAAGACAATGGAAGCCATAGGTCAAGGTTAACCTCTCACAGTGAGCTGGTCCCTTCTTCAGAGCACATGATTTCACACATCGAGTGTGTGGAGAAAGAAATGGCCAAATTTGGAGCAAGAAGAACTTTGGCTTTCAGCTTGGCCATTTCCAAGTTACATGGTCAAAGCATCGTCCCTCTCTGTGCCCCTTTTTCCTCATTTGTGAGATGAGGGGATTTGACTCAATATTCTTTCAGAAGGAAGCCATAGACCAAGTGTGACTTACCTGCTACCTGCAGTTCAAAGTGGGCCTCATTGTAATAGTCAGGTGACAGGAACTGGCAAGAGTATGGACCAGCATCAGAGACCTGGACCTGATGGATTCTCAAGATCACCTTCCCCTCTTCCAGGTCATGTTTCAGGAGCTCAGTCTTCCCTTGGATGTCAGGGTCCTGGGCTTCCTCCAATTTGTCCTCATGATGGTACCTGTGCATAAGGGTCTTGTTTCTAAACCATTTCACAATCATCTTCCTAGCATCCATTTTAGGGGAGAGATGACAGGAGAGCATGATGTCCTCCCCCAGCTTGGCCTGAAGGAGCTCAGCAGGGCCAATCACAGTGAAGGGTCGTGTGGGGAGTTCTAGGGACAGAGAAGAAGGAAATCAGAGGACAAAGTAGGACAAGAAAGGGGGGGCAGATATGTGGGGGGTGGCAGGAAATCTCAGGACATCAAAGGTCTGAGTCTCTTCCTAGATCAGTGGCTGCTCTGCTGTGGACCCACTTCTGGGTGTCCTACTTTCCTGGAACAGAAGAAAGGAAAAGAAACTCAGGAACCCCTGAGTTAAAATCTTGCCTCAAATACTAGCTGTGTGACCAAATTACTTAACTCCATTTTCCTCAGTTTCCTCATCTGTAAAATGAGCTGGAGAAGGAAATGGCAAACCAGTGCAATATCTTTTCCAACAAAACCAAAAATGTGGTCATGAAGGACAGATGCAACTAATTGTAGGCCTACTTTCCAAACTCTGATACATTTGTAGATAAGACATTCTCTCTCTTGATTATCTTTTGTAGTCATGGAGGTAGTTCAACTGTTTGGGGCCTGGGGGATTAAAGGCAGGGGCAGGAAGGCTCCAGCTGCCATAGCTGGCCTTAGGGAAAGCACCAGCCTCTGCTCCATCCCTGCCTAAAGGTAACTTACAAGTGAGGAGACAGCCCAGACTTCTGGGTCAGTGTTAGGCCAGGCCCTTATATTATTCCTGTGCAGCTGAGTGTATGAGAAGATAGGGGATGAGGGCTCTGTGTGGCAGAGAAGTGAAGCTCAGTGAGGAGTGGGGAAGTCTGGTCATCTGGGTATCTGGCTAGGTCTGTCTGACCTCCTCTTGTAGATCTCAGCTGGCCACATTAGCATGGATCTGACCAATGTGTTCTCTCTCTCTTTTAATGTAGAAAAGCAATTTGTTCCATTACAAGCATTTACAGTATTAGTGGTGGACAGGAACAGGCTGCTAATTGGACAAGTCATTCCAGAGGATATAATATAGAACAAATCATCAAAGGCTAGTATTGTTTTGTGGGTTTTGTTGAAAAAAAACTTTTAAAGAAATAAAACAGCAGTAAAGAGGCCATCCATAAGGGGCAGAGCCAAGATGGTGGAGTAGAAACAGGACTTCCAAGGTGCTCTGCCCCACACCACTTCCAAACAATGTAAAAGGCGAATCTGAACAATTTCTGGAGCGCCAGCACCCACAGAATGACACAGAGAAGCTAACCTCCCACTGAGGACAGCCCAGCAGCCCTGCAGGGAGCAGCCAGTGCAGCACTCTGAGAGCAGGCAGCACAGCACACTGGGAACCCACAGCACAGCACTCTGGGAGCCAAGCCCAGGGCCGAGTGAGCCACGGTTTTAGCCCCAGGGTGGCCAGCACCGGCTGGAGGGAACCCAGAACACCAGCAGCTGTGGCGATTCCAGAATTATCAGCACAGATATGCCTAGGACAAAGTGAGAGGTTAGTGCCCTATGGACTTTGGGACCAGTATTTGGGGAATGTGTCGGCTTCCTCCTCTGCGGACAAAAAGTGGCTCAGGAAACAAGGCACAGAGGCCATTTTTCAGCATCAATGGCAGGTCCAGCTCCTGGTCTGTGAACTGTAGAGAGATCCAGCAATCATTCTGGGGGTTAATCGCTATTGCTTTAACCTGCTTGGATCTGGATTGTGGTCTTGGGGGTAAGTCTGGGGTGGGTATCCAATTTGCCAGAGCAGGTGGAGGCTTTACAGAGACCACCCAACTGGCAGAAGTTGTGAAGACCCCACATTTGGGACAGAAGGTCTCCTGTCTGGTGGCAGAGTCCTACTGTGGCAACAAGCCCAAAAGTCAAGTAATTAAGTAGCAATATGCCTAGGCAAAGGAAACAAAATAAACAGAAAAATGCAACTTTAGACTCCTATTTTGGGGGCAAAGAGGATCAAAGCATGGAACAGGAGGAGGACTGTGGGGTCAGAACTCCTGCACCAAAAGCCCCAAATGAAAATACAAGCTGGCTACAGGCCACAGAGGACCTTAAGAAGCAGATAAGAGAAGTCAGGGGGAAATTGGGAAGAGAAATGAGAAAGATGCAAGAAAAGTATGAAATGACAGTCAACAGCCTGACTGAGGAAAATAACACCTTAAAAAATAGACCAACTCAAATGGCAAAAGAGGCTCAGAAAGGCAATGAGGAGAAGAATGCCTTAAAAAGTCAAATTTGCCAGATGGAAAAAGAATCTCAAAAGCTCACTGAAGAGAATCATTCTTTCAGAAATAGACTGGAGCAAATGGAAGCTAGTGACTTTATGAGAAATCAAGATGCTGTTAAGTAGATCCAAACAAATGAAAGATTAGAAGGCAATGTGAAATATCTCATGGGAAAAACCACTGACCTGGAAAAAAGATCCAGGAGAGATAATTTAAAAATCATTGGACTACCTGAAAGTCATGATCAAAGAAAGAACCTATAAATCATCCTTCAAGAAATTCTCAAGGAAAATTGCCCTGATGTTTTAGACCCAGAGGGCAAAATAGAGGTTGAAAGTATCCGCTGATCACCTCCTGAAAATGATCCCAAAAAGAAAACTCCTAGGAATATTATATCCAGGTTCCAGAACTCCCAGATCAAGGAGAAAATACTCCAAGTAGCCAGGAAGAAACAATTCCAATATTATGGAAACACAATCAGAATAGCCCAGGACCTAACAGCTTCTACACTGAGGGACTGAAGGGCATGGAATATGATATTCCAGAGGGCAAAAGAGCTGGGATTGAAGCCAAGGATCACCTACCCAGCAAAACTGAGTATCTTGTTTCAGGGGAAAATATGGTCATTCAGTGGAATAGAGGACTTTCAAGCATTCTTGAGGAAAAAACCAGAGTTGAATAGAAAATTTGACATTGAGACACAAGAAGCAAGAGATGCTTGAGAAGGTAATCAGGGAAAAGAAATAAAAAAGAAATTATCAAAGTTGAACTATTTACATTCCTACATGGAAAAACAATAACTGTGTCTGATGAAACCTTTCTCATTATGAAAATAATTGAAGAAGGGTATATGGACATATGAATACATATGTGAATGTGTGTATATATGTTTACAGGTATACATGGATAGAGGGCACAGGTTGAATTTGGTGGGAAGGGATGATACTTAAGGGGTGAAGTTTAGAGGTGAGAGAGGAAAGTGACAAGAGGAGATGGGGAGAGACAGGGTGGGGAAAACTATCTCATGTAGAAGAGGCAAGGGAAAGTAGTTGCAGGGGAGGGGAAGAACAGGAAGGCAAAAAGGCAAAACCTTATTCTCATTAAATTTGGCTCAGGGAATCACATACATACTAAATGGGATATCTCACCCTGCAGGAGAGTGGGGGCAAGGGGGATGATACAGGGGGATGATGAAAGGGAGGACATACTACGGGGAGGGGAGGTTGGAAGTACTCACTTTTGAAGAGGGACAGGATCAAAGTAGGGAATGGACAAGTTGGGGGGTGGGATGGGTGGGAGGGAAATATAAGCAGTCTTTTACAATATATCTACTATGGTAATGTTTTGCATAGCTACACATGTACAACACATACTGAATTGTTTATCTTCCCAGAGGGAGTGGGTGACAAGGGAGGAAGGGAATGGATCTGAAATTCAAAGTCTTAAAATTAAATGTTTTAAATGTATATAAATACTATTATTAATACTATTTTACATGTAATTGGGAGATAAGATGTTCAGGCATTGGGGCTCAGAGATTCACCTTGCCCTAATGGCAAAGTTGAGGGGGCATGGGAAAAGATATGGGAGAGAGCAGATTGGATGAGGGGATATCTAGTGGCACTGCTATTCTGGGGTGGTGGGTAGGGGAAAATGGGGAAAAAATTGTAACTCAAAATCTGGTGGAAATGAATGATGTAAACCAGAAGTTAATAAAGCATTTGTTAAAAAAAAAAGAAAAGAAATTCAATATAAGTTATACATGAATGGTTATGCGAAGCATTTCCATAGCCATATTGTGAAAGACTATTTCCCTCCATCCTATCCCACTTCCCATTTATTCTATTTTCCCCCTTCACCCTCTCCCTTTTCAAAAGTGTTTGCTTCTGACTACCCCCTCCCCCAACCTGTCCTCCTTACTATCGTCTTTTCATTCCCCTATCTTATCCCCTTTCCTCCTAGATTCCTGTAGGGTAAAAAAAATTTTTTTTTAAATGAGGCCATCCAGATTTATTTATAAAGCACATTGGCTCCTAATTACTCTGTTTTCAGATTACTGGGAAGACTACCAGAGGCATCTATAGGGTAAAAACATCCATCTTCTTTATGGCCTGGTCATCCCAAGTTTTAAAATAAAGAAGCATTTCACAGAAAGGAACAAAATGACATGAAAACATAGCTCAAGAAATATTTTGTTTAGCCACCTCAGTTGTGTCTGGGATAGCATAGTGGATAAAGGGATGGGCCTGCAATTAAGAAGACATGATTTCAAATGTGGTCACAGACACTTTCTATCTATCTTTTTTTTGTGACCCAGCATCTTAAAAAAAAAACAAAAACAAAAACAAAAAAAACAACCCATGTGAGGCCAAATTCATTTTTCTCTGCCTCACCCCATTTGAGGTTTCCTTGGTAAAGATACCAGAGTGGTTTGTCATTTCCTTCTCCAGCTCATTTTACAGATGAGAAAACTAAGGCAAACAGGATTAAGTGACTTGCCCAGGGTCACACAGCTAGTAAGTGTCTGAGGCCAGATTGGAGCTCGGGAAAGTGAGTCTTCCTGACTTAAGTCTCTGTGCACTATCTGCTGTACCACTTAGCTGCCCCTTAAGAAATATAAGAAAGCACAGTATATGAGAAGGTGAGACGAGATCTTCTGCAGGTAGAGCTACAACACTGCATGGGGCTGTTTCTCCACCACAACATGAGAAGGGGGGGATGGAATAAACAGTCCTGAGGAAAAAACAAATTAGATACAAATTTTGTTTTTCCTTGAAAACTCCATCATTGAAAGACCCCTATGATGAACCAGCAGAAGTCAGTTTCTGTTGAAGTTTCAAGGTGGTATGAAAAGCTTCCAGGCCATAGGCAGCCTGTTCATTTTCACTTCAGCTCCCTTCATGGGTGGATTTCAGCTCTCATAGGACCTGCTGCTCTGAATCCTCCACACATCATGGGACAACTTTGGTCATGAGCTACCCATAAAAATGGATCAAGTTCTCCTACATAATTCTTATAAAAGTATAACTGATGCTGGAAATTCTAAATCTGAGGATGTTAGTATTTGACCAAGTCCAAATACTAAACTCTCTCTGCAAAGGACCTAGCAAAGATTTAGATACCAAAATGCTAAGTTCAAAGAAGGTGAAGGGATTCAACACTGAATCAGAGGGGCCAATGGAAGGATTTATAGAGCCAATTTGAGCAGTCCAGGAACACAGGAGAGAATTCTTTAGCCCTTCCATATCCTCCTCAGTGCATGAGACTTGGGAATCCATCCAGGTCTAGTGCTTTCAGGGAAGGGAGAACAGTTATCCCAGTTCTCTGAGGTCCAGACCAGAGAGCAGGTCCCCCCAAGCTTTCAGTGGAAAACCCCAGGCCTAAATGATCTCCCTATGGGGAGAGCTCCACATAGTTGAGAAAGCTCAGTGGGACCTGGGCTTCCATCCAAGAGGGGATTTTCTTTGTCTTTGCTCTTTCTTTAAGAGAGAAAAGCTTGAGAAATGCCCTAAAAGTCTAAAACTAAACAGGCAGGAAAATTCTGTAATCATTGTAAAATGGTCCTGGCTTTACTGAATCTGCAAAACTTCATATTTAGGGACAATTGTGATTTTCTTCTGAATCTGTGGGATTATATATGATCCTGTATAGCATTGGCTGCTATGAGATTCCTCCTTATAAGGCACTGGTTAATCAGGCTACCTAGAGTCCCCAGAGGATTGTTCTGAACTGGGGAGAGGAACTGGGTTCAGAATGTACCCTCTTCCTTTTGGATAAAGGACAAATATTTGAAATGGAGGAGTGAACATAAGGGGCCTTTACTTTGTGACTGTCAAACTGCCCTAACATGGAGGGTCTCATGTGGGAGATGCCAGGGACTTGAGACTGTGGCTTTCCTTACCACTTGAGTGGGGTTAGCCTCTTTCTATTGGCTGCATGCATAAAAGAAATTGGCTGTGACTTCAAAAGTACCAGACTAGGATTCATTCTCTGTCTCTGTCTCTCTCTCTGTTTCTCTCTCTGTCTCTGTCTCTCCCTTCCCATCTCTCTCTCCTTCCAGCTGTGTCCTGAGAAGGTAAAAAGTTCTATTCGCCCACAGCACAGGTACCATGAACTGAGCTGGGTAAGGAAGGATTCTATTACTCTCCCCAATTTAGGCCCTATGACCCTTCAGAAACAGGATTAGGGCATGGGTGGTGGTAGTCACTGTGACAGGAACACTAACTCACAAGACAGTTATGAGACAATGTATGGAAAGTACTTTATACACTCTAAAGATCTGTGCCACTGCCAATGTCTGAACATCCCTTCCAGCTCTAGAGAACCCATGGCCCAGGTAGGACATACCTGCTACCTGAAGGTCAAAGCTGGTTTCATTGTAAACAATGCCTGCCTGGAAACAGCATGTGTACTGGCCAGTGTCAGAGAGCTGGACCTGGTGGATGATCAAGGTCACCTTCCCCTTATCCATGTCCCATCTCAGCATCTTTGTTCTCCCTTGGAAGAAAGGGGCCTGGACGTCCTCCACCTCCTGCCCCAGGCGGTACAAGTGCACAACCAGGGGACCTCTGACCCACTTCACAGTCATTCCCCTAGCATCCATCTCAGGGGAGAGATGACAGGGGAGCAGGACATCTTGCCCCACCCAGGCCACAATGGGCTGGGTCAGAGGGCCAATGACTGAGAATGGTCCTGTGTGGAGAACAAGGACAAAACAGAAGAGAGTCAGAGATCACTGGGGTGGTGGAGCTAATTGGCCTCCAGAGCAGGGTCAGGGCAGCCCAGGACCATGAAGCTCTGAATGTGTTCCTCCTCAGCTGCTCTGCTTCAAGCCCCACTCACCCCAACCCCAATTGGGGAAATCATTTTCCACAGTGTTATATGTCTGAGGGATGGAGACTAGACATTCTCCCCCTTCGCTCCCTTGTATATTCAGGGAGGCAGGGCAGCTGATTGGGGACTGAAAGTTCGGGGGTGGAGGCAGGAAGGCAACAGCTCTTGTCAAAGGCCCCATGGAGGGATCTGCCTCTGACATACCATTGAGACTGCTAATAGATAACTTCCTACAACAGAGGAAGCAAAGGCTTCTGGGCTGGTGTTGGCCTTGAGAGAGAGAGACAGAGAAAGAGAGAGAAACAGAGAGAGAGACAGAGACAGAGACAGAGAGACAGAGAGAGACAGAGACAGAGACACAGAGAGACAGAGAGAGAGACAGAGATAGAGACAGAGAAAGAGTTTTAGAAGAAGGCCAGGTCAGAGAGCTGTGGGAGACCCTGTGTGAGAGAGCAGTGAAGCTCAGTGTGGGAGGAGTGTGACCATGGGAATGTGGGGAGCTTCCTGGGTGCTTGGAGCTGGAAGGAAAGGACTTGACTTTAAATATCAGCTCTGCTAGTGCTAGTTGTGTGACATTGGACAAGTCACCAGACCTCGCTGGATCTCTGTTTTTTCAACAAAATAAGAGGATTGAATTAAATCTTCTCTGAGGCCTTTTCCAGTTCTAAACTATATGTGTCACTTTAGAGAATCTCCTTGCAGCTCTTTGCTATGGAGTACACAAAAACATCTGGACTTTTTTATCTGTCAGAAGGTTAGAAATAGCTGTGCCCTTGATGACACATTCTAACTTTTTTAATTTTTCAGGTGAGTCTGGATCAGAAGTGATGGAACTCGTGCATCCATGCAGGGCATTTGTTCTCACAACCTCCCTCACACACAGGTCAAGAGGGCAGGTCTTAGCATGGACACCAGCACCCTCAGGAGTCTGCCCCTCAGAGGAGGCAAGAATAGGCAATGGTCAGTGCTGGGACTAAAAGGCAGAGCTGCTGGGAAGCAGACTGCATCAGACACTCATTTCACTGACGCTGCTGGTCCTGTGCCTCCTGCAACCCTGGCAGATCCTTCTAGCTGAAGCCTCCATTCAGGTTCCCATCTTCCTGAGTGCCTCATATGTGGCATCTCCCTGAAAACCTCTGCTTCCTGACCTAGGTTGGCCTGATGTTTTGATCCACACTTTTCAGTCTTTCTTTTACTTCCCCACCAGAGGTTTTCCTTCTGGCCCAATGATTGTCCTGACCACTAGCACATGTTGGTTTCCTTATTGGGGAAGAGAGAGAGTTTGGAAAGTAATTTGTTGAGCAGTGGAAGGAAATCTGCCCAGACAGCAGACTTTGAGACATTGCTTACTACCTCTTCTTCCTCTGGATAGGACAGAAGTCACAGAAGTCCCACAAGCCCTAGGGAAGCAGAATCCTGGGAAGTTCTGAACTATACATCAGAACATTTGGATTCATGCCCTGCTTCTCTTGTGTCATGTTAAGCAAATTCTGACCAGCCCAAGCCTCAGTTGTCCTACTTATAAAATGGAGGTTGGGGATTGGATCAGATGATGTGTAAGGGCCATCCTAGCTGTAAGCTTTGTGACTCTTACTCTGTACACTGTCCAGTGGGAGACCAGGGAGATCTCTGCTGGCCATAAACAATCAATACTCTTGTTGCTAGCAGATTTGCATTACAGAGGCAGAAATATAGATGCTCTGATTCTGTTAACTCTTGGCTCTAGATTTGTTTCAGTTCCATTCAACATTCTGATCTTAGTAGTAAGAGTAAGTCTTTTGTGTCCTAACCTCCAAACAAGTGCTGGATAGTTTGGGGGATTTGGGGGAGTGGGAGTATGGGAGTACATGGGCTCTTAAGTGACTATTTCATTGAAGTTCTGAGTGATTTTCTATCCCCTCGTCTAATACTTTTCTTTAACCAAGCATCTCCAGGAAGCACTGGAATTTACAAAAAAAAAATGGTCAATCATAGTTTGTAACATTCTGATGGGTTTTGTTTATTGCCTGGCTAAATGTATTGGTTCAGGAGCTCTGGTCCCACAGAACGAGGTTGCTTGTAGTTACAAAATTCCTCAGGATTCCCATCAGTTCCATGGTTTCTAAGTTTATATCCCAAAACCCATTTTGGAAACCTATTGGTAAACAATCTTCAGATCTGTGGGAGGATTCTGGGGCTCAAAGTCCCACTAATTCCCAAGATTTTTCTTGATTGCCATGCAAATGGGTAGGTCTAGGGAGTAAGAAACAAAGTTAGTTGAATCAGGTGGCATCCAAGTTCCTGCCTTTAATATGTACATGTATGTATAATATATATCTCAATACATGTGTCTGTATGTGTGAATCTGTTTCTCTGTGTGTGTATTTCTTGAATTGGTTTTATTCAATTGAAATATCAGTGGTAGTGATATATGAAAGCCACACTAACAGAAGCCAAAGTAGACTTACCTGAGCTAGTGCTCCAAGAAAGCTCAAGGATGATGTATATGAGATATAAAGGAATCTGTAGGCAGCTGGCCAGTGGTTTCATTTTATGGTCCAGACCACGACTGAGAGGAACACATCCAGGGAGATACTAAGAACAAGAAAAAGATGTTGGTGGTGAAGAGCTGGATAACAGAGCCTGAAAATACTTGCCACTGACCCACTAGCTCAGGATTCAGAAGTGTTGTCTCCAAGTCTGGGCAACCACACATTAAAGGGCACAGACACTATGGTCCAGCTTGTGTCTATCCCCCCTCATCCTCCCCTCCTCATACAGTTCTACAGGTCAGGTTGGTCCCCATAGACCCCATATTTGTTTCAGCCTCCATACCTAAGATCACTGTTTTTTCTAACTTATAATGTCCTTCTTGCTCCTGTCTACTTATTCAAATATTTCAATATCTAACCTGCTCCCCAGAGATGTATTATGTTAACCACTTTCTCATTGATCTTCAATCTCTGTATTTCACTTCACCATCACAGCGGCTCACATAGATTCAATGACTTTCTCTATATAAAGGCCTCTCGGACTCATTGATCCAGCCCTGACCTCTCCCCTGACCTCTAGTTCCTACTGGACAATCTGAAGGTGTCCCACACACATTAAAGACAACATGTCCAAAAGTGAGTTCACTATCTTTCCCCCTAAACTTTTCCATTTTCTAACTTCTCTGTTACCGTCTAGGACAGCACCAGGTTCCAACCTGGGTTTCATTCTCAGCTTATTCCTCTCTATTACTCTGCCTCACCATCTCTAACTGGTTGCCACTCGGTGTCCATTCTGTCTTTGTAACACTTCTATCCATCTGCTCCCCTCTGATACTTCCACTATCCTCATGCAGAGCTTCATCACGTGATTCGTGTCCATCCTCCATTCAGCTGTCACAATGATCTCCCTATAGTTTAGGTGTGACCACGACAAGTCCAATTTTAGTAAAATGCCTTGGCTCCCTCTCTCCTCCAGGATCAAATAAAAATCTTCCTAGTGTTGAAAGCCCTTCAGACCTGACCCTTTCCTACTTTTCTAGTCTTCTTGAACCTTCCTCCTCCCCACATATTCTGCAACTGGCTTCCTTGCTGTTTTCTCAATACACTCTACTTCCTCACTCAGGGCATTTTCACTGGCTGCCCAACATACCTGGATTTCTCCTTCTTCATCTCTATCTTGGCTTTCCTGGCCTCCTTCAGATCCAGTTCAGATCTCACCTTCTGCAAGAAGTCTTTCTTGATTCCCCTTAAGGCTACTGTCTTCTCCCTTAATATTCTCTCCAATTTGTCCTTCACATATCTTCTTTTGCATACAGGTTCCTGTGTTCTCTTTCTAATTAGATGTGAAGTTCCTTAAAAGCTGGGACTGTAGTTTATTGTTGTTGTTTTTTTTTTTTCATGGTAACTCCTATGCTTAGCATAGTGTCTAACACATAGTGTTGAGTTACTTCAAGTATGTCCAGCCCAACTCTTTGTGACCCTATTTGCAGTTTTCTTAGGAAAGATATTGGAGTGCTTTGGCTTGTGCTTCTCCAGCTCATTTTACAGATGAAGAACTGAGGCAAATAGGGTCAAGTGACTTGCCCAGTGTCACATAGCTGGTTAAGTGTCTGAGACCAAATTTGAATTCACGTCCTCCTGACTCCAGGGACAGAGCTCTATCCTCTGCACCACACAGGAGGTATTTAATGAACTCTTCTTGACTTGGCTTGACTTCTTTTTTTTTTCTTTTTGGAGGGGGTAGGGCAGGGCAATTGGGGTTAAGTAACTTGCCCAAGGTCACATGGCTAGTGAGTGTTAAATGTCTGAGGTCATATTTGAACTCAGGTCTTCCTAACTCCAGGGCTTGTGCTCCATTCACTGCACCACCTAGCTGCCCCAACTTGGCTTTACTTCCACCCTCATTATCAGTATCACTAAGCAAAATACATGTGCTTTGAGGGTATGGACTGTGTCTCCCATTTCTTCCTCTACACAGAGTAACTAGGAACATATCTAAGAACACAGAAGCCCAGTAAATGAATGATAATTGATTGATGAAAACAGAATACAATTCCCTTTTCTGTGGGCAACACTGTTGGGGGAAGGATTTTGTAGAAAAGCTGGGGATTGGACTTCTCTAAAACCCAAACTGATTCCTTGGTACCTGTGGTGCTGGTGGCATAGGTTTCACTTTATTCAGTCATTCAAAAAATATTAATCAACCAAAAGATGTAAGTTAATGGCTTGAAAAAATCTATAGATGGTGAGATACCTTAGATCTCTCATAGTTACTGAGTTGGAATGTAAAGAAGGTTACATATGTCATAGCTATGAATGGCATCTTCACAGAAATTAACCATGTGCAGAGCATAAGATTCTATACTTAAATATAGAAAAATAAAAATATTTAACTTATGATTAACTGATCACAGTGGAATGAAAATTATAATTAATGAGTTCTTTAAAGAAAGAAGTAATTTAAAGATGAAGTAATTTAATCCAAAAGAATTGATGGGTCATAAAAAGTAGTAAAATATATTCAAAGAAAATTACAAAAATGAGACAAGAAACTTTTGGGAGGCTACAGAATTCAGTAAATTCTATAATCTAGAATGTAGTGTTTTGTTTGTTTTTAAACAGAGAGCAAAACTAATTTACCAGAATCAAAATCAAAAAAGAAAATTTTAATGAAGAGGAAATAAATACATTTTTTAAAAATGATTTTGCCCAACTATATGACAACAAAATTGACAACAAATCAAATGGATTAATGTTCAGGTTAAAGTATGAGACATAAAGGATTTCAATAAGTTAATTCCAGAAGATAAAATCAAAGAAATTATGGACTAATTGAAAAAAAAAAGCAGAAAGTAAATTCAATCAAGTTAAAAAAAAAAAAACAATACTGCATAATTAGCCTCCTAGCATCTGAAGTGTTTCGATGAGACAATTGAAAGGATTACAGTGGAAGGCTGGTGTATAGGGGCATATGTTCAGGGAACACTAGTACCTCTGGTGGGAGGGCTGCCAAGCCCCTTTCAGGGATGTTTTCCACCTTTGGTGTCCACCTGATCCGCACAATTCTCAGTTGTGGTTCCAAGAAGTTGTAGCATGCACAGGGGCCACACAGAAGTAAACCATTTCACCAAAGCAGGTTGAATGTAAACAAGGGGTCTCAGTCACTTCAGTGAGTTAGAGGCGTGTCTGCCCCAAACATATGAAGACTTCCCCTGGAAGAACAGGCTAAGGAAGAGCTAAAGATGTGGGAAAACTCCTGAGTGGGGTAGGGGGTCAATCAATAGAAAATTAAGGATTGTCCCATTGATGGGTTCCCATTGACCTGGACCCCAAAAAGCCCTAAGACCATGTCTAAGAAACATAGTCCCACCCCCACCCCAAAACAGGCAGGGAAAGAGGGGGAAGATCCTCCTGCCTGGAGCTATAAGGGAGAGGGCAAGAGAATTAATTAAAGCTCCAGGGGGAGGGAAGGATGGAGAAGGGGCAGGGAGGCAGCTGGAGCTGCAATGGGAAGGGGAAGGAGTGGAGCAGCAGTAGGACAAAGGGTAAAACATCCCAGGTCTGAGGACACAGCATGGATGAACTATCTAACAATAAAGATGAGATGGTAAAGGGAAGGAGGTGGGGCCTGGTAGAATAAACAAAAATAAATGGATTGTAGGTCACTCTGAATAGGAACAGCATGTTTCAGAGGTCTAAGAGGGCCAGGACCTTCCCATGGAAGGACAGAGACAATGGTCAGTGAGGGTGGGTCAGAGAGGAGAGCACTGGTTTGTCTTTTCTCAGGAGCCCATTTCTTTAGTTCTCTCAGGAGTACATAGCTTTGGCCTCACAACAATCCAGGGAAGCAGAATTGGGAAGATGAGCAGAAAGGAAAAAAAAGGAAGGAAAGAAGAAAAGGAAGGAGGTATGTAGGGAAGGAGGAAGGGAAGGAAGAAAGTGATCATTTATTATGCCTCATTATGTATTAGGTACTTTGTTTATGTGCTTTACAATTATTTTGTTTGATCCTCACATGGACTCTGGGAAACAAAGTGCTATTATTACTACACAGCTAGTAAGTATCTGACCTCAGACATTTAATAGCTATGTGACCCTGGGCACGTCATTTAACTCTATTGGCTTCAGTTTCCTCCTTTGTATAATGAATTGTAGAAGGAAATTGTAAATCATTCCTGTATCTTTACAAAAAAAAAAAAAACCAATTGATGAGATTCAAATAGAATGAACTATAAGAAGCCCATTTTATCCAGTACCACTTAAAGGCACTTTAGGAGACAAAGAGATAGGTTGATCAATGAAATACAGAACCTAACTAGGACCCATCTCCCATGGGCTGAAGGAGTGGAATAATGTTGTGAGAAACTCTGAACTACTGTCCAGGTTACATCATCTCCCCAGCTACTGCAGGTTTTCCTCTCTAAGAATCCCTAGCCTCTCTTGGCTAGTGGGACTTGATAAGGTACTGGGTCTGGGAAACCCCTTGAATTCTGATTGAATATTCCCACTTGATGAGGCATTTCCCTGAGGCCTTTCATTATTTATAGGCCCAAATCTGTAACTCTTAACCCACCCTAGCCCTCCATTGTGCAACTACTTCCCACCCTACCCTTAAACTAGTCTAGCCCTTCATTTTCTGTCATTCCAGGTAGCCATTAGCTACTTCCCATTTAATCCCATTACTGGAGTCTGACCTCAGCTCTATCAAAGATCCTCCTTAGACTCCTCCTCTAGACCCCACTAAATCCTCCCACAATCTTTCTGTATATAAGATCCATCTTGCCTCCTTGAAGTAGCTGAGAGTAATCTAGTCCAGATTCACTTTGTCAGATTATTCTGGCCTGATTGTCCAGTACAAGCATCACAGATATTTAGGCTTCTTAAGAGTCTACCCATTATGGTGAATCTTTAATAAACTTTGCTTTACTTTGAGAGAAGACTTGAGTTGAATTCATTTTGCAGGACCCAGGGTGTTAATATTTTGGTGTCGAGCACCCCTAAACCCTAAACATCAACAGGAGTCTCCCTTTAGCAGGCATCCCCACCGTAATTGGGCAGCTCCCTTTAGCAGGAGATTTACTCCTATAGTTGCTATCTTCCTTGAGCAGAGCTCCCTCTCCCTTAGGCGGCTGCCATACTCCCTTAAGCTGGGGGCCTCCCTTAAGCTGCATCTCCCTTAAGAGGTGGAGGAGCCTATTTGGTGTGTGTGTTATCCACAACAAATACCTTTACTTGATTGGGAGACAAACTAAGTGAATACTTTCAAGACCTTCTTACAACCCAGTATTTTGGGGTGCCGGAACCTCAACAGTATTGGCAAGGTTAGAGCCTAGGAACTTGACTCTCACAGAGAAAATAAATTACCTTGAGAAAATGTAAACAGCAAAAGAAGCTCCAACTATCCCATGGGAAAACTTATACAGGACCCTGGGCCATACTTGTCTCTAGGCCTTCTTTATTTTATTTCTATATGAAGCTGACCTGACCTGAGGTTGGCGCAGGCATCTAACACAACACTTTGTCTTCCTGCTGTCAAGGACTGGGATTCATGAGTATATTCTCCCAAACAATCCAATTAGCCTAATAAACCCTAATAAACCTCTTGTATGACCAAGCTGGCAGTGGGCCCCTCTTTCTTCAGGTATCTCAGTATTGTCTCAGAAGGTCTGTGTCCCCACACTTGTTACAAGTTAAGGACAGATCAGCTCCTTTACATTTGGCCTTGTGATTGGCAAAGCTGTCAAGGTAGTCTGCCCCCCTACAATAATCTTGTGTCCTTCCAGAGGTCAGATTGGAATTTGTGCCTTCCTGACTCCAGGCCTACCTCTCTATCCACTGTACCATATGGCTGCCTCCATGGAAGGAAGACAAAGAAGGTAGGAAATAAACCTTTATTTGCCACTGGTGACAGAGTAAATAGAGTGCTAGTACTGGAATCAGGAAGACTCATCATCATGAGTTCAAATCTAGCCTCAGACATTTAATAGCTGTGTGACCCTGGGCAAGTCATTTAACTCTATTGGCTTCAGTTTCTTCATTTGTATAATGAATTGTAGAAGGAAATGGCAAAGGATCCCAGGATCATTAAAAAAAAGCCAACAACAAAAACAAAAAAACAAATAGGATCACAAAGAGTTGGATACAACTGAAGAACAGCATCCTTTCTAGTTATAATGTAGGACATCTTCATGTGCAAACCAACTGCTTTTTAAAGTAAGAGAGGCACAAAGAAGAAAAAACAGTAACCCCAAGGTCACACAGCTCCTAAAAAGCAGAGCCAGGACACAACCCCAGGACTCTTGGATCCAAGACTGGACCTCTATCCCATAGGCCTGGCTGCCTCCCAAGCTTCCTCTCACAAGTGAGTTGCCTCTTAGACATTGCACTCAGAGGAGACTGATTAACCACTAACCTAGCTGCACTTCCCAAGTTTCTGAGACAGGACTACAGCCCAGACAAAAGTGACCACCATGAAAATGAACTCAAGGCATTTGGAACAAAGCACCTTCCAACAAAAGGGCTCCCCACTGCCCTCAGCCCACCCTGAACTTAGACAGGGACCTCCTCTTGAGGGCTCTGTGACTCACCTTGAATAACCAAACTGAATACCAATGATCTTCTAGGCTCCTCAGTTCCTCTCAGAAAACAGAAAAGCCTGTTTTCTCTCTAGTCATTCATCTTGCTTTTACTGTAGGATATTGGAAAAAGCTGTTAGCATATCACTAGGTAGGGGACAGTCTGCCCATTGCTCCTCCTTTAGCCCCACCTTTTTCCTAGACTTTGACCTATGTCTCTCCTTCCTTCAGATCCTCTAGACATAGTCCTGTGTTTTTTCCTTGTTTACTCAAGTCTCTGACACTTAACCCTGCCTGCCAAATTACATCTTTGAATTGCCATCTCTCTCATTAAAAACCAGCTCCCCATCTGAGCTGGTGTGTTATACAGAGGAGTGTCAGAAGTGGCATCTCTACCAGCTTGTTCACAAACCAGTCATGCTTTTCCCTATACAGTTTCTATTTCTTGGATTCATCTTGAGAAGCAGCATGGTGTGGACAGAAGAGCAGTCTTAGTTAGGAGAACTGGGTTGGAGTCTCTCACTGGAGGCTGGAGGATGACTTGCTGGGGATATTGGAAAGGGGATTTCTATTGGGGGCTGAGTTAGACCAGATGCCCTTGAGATCCCTCCCAGTGCTGACCCCAGGACAATCAGGGTGCCCAGCATAATGGAACAATCATTGCAAAGTCTGAGGTCTGGCTCTGGCAGACTTATGTGACCTTGTACAAGACCCTTTCCTGTCTGAATTGTAATGTCCTCCCCTCTAAATTGTTTTAGTAGAAATAAACTGTCTGGAGTCAGAGAATCTATGTTCACATCCTTCCCCTGAGAACTACTGCCTGTGGGACCTTGAGAAGTCCTTTACCCTCCATGGTCCTTAGAAATAGCTACAAATTGAAGGGGCTGGACCTGGTGTCCTCTGAGGGCCCTTTCAGCTATAGATCTAGGCAACAGAGCAGCTTGGAGTCAGGAAAACCCAAGTTTAAATTTAAATTACTCCCTTAACAGCTACTGGACTAGGTCTATAGATTCCTCCAACATCTCCCTGCAGCTGTTTCCTTATCTACAAAATGGAGATGATCAGAGCTTTCTTCCCAACTGATGGGGTTGTTCTGAGGCCCACAGTAAATAGGAACAAAGTACAGCCAAGAAACCAAAACTGGGTATGGTAAAGTCCAAAAGTCTATCTTCAAAGAAGAAATGTGAGAAGATACCTCCCTCCCTCAATGACACACACACTGGTTCAGAGCTCTGAGTCCAGGGATATGGAATAAGTTTTCTGAATATTAATTGTTCTGTTTTCTCCCCTCTTCTTCCTCCTTTTTTCTTTCTTCTTTTTAATTTCTTTGTTACAAGGGCAGGTTCTCTAGGAAGATTATACATATGGTGGAAAACTAGACCACATAAAACTAACAAATATCAATAACAACCCATTTAAAAATGTCTGTAACAGCTCCTTGGGCCCACTCATCAAGCTCATGCCTTCACTCCAGGATTCTAGGGTTCATCCTGTGGCTGGCCATCCTACCCAAGACTAGGACACAAGCCCCGCCTCCCTCTGTGTGGCTCCACCCTACTAATCAGCCACCTGACAACTCAGGTCTATAATAAGGTATTCACTCAAACAGCACAGCAAGAACAGTCCAAAGCATGTCCCCTCCCCTGCACCAGGAAATTAATTTCTCATAAACACAGCCAGTGTCCAGGAGGGGAAAGAATGGGCAGGAACCCAAAGGACACTGGGGATGGGACACAAGTGGAGGAGACAGACCTGGCCAAGGTGAGTCTAGGGCCTTCAAGTCCTTTCTCTCAGCAAGTTTAATTCAACTCCATGGAGTCAAAAGCTCTGTCAGCTGGGGCAGAGACTTAGCTTAGCAATTGCAGAAGTTTCTCACCTTTGACTCCCTCAGAGACTCAGCTCAGAAGGTGGAGTGTCAGGTGTGAGTAGCAGCCACAAGGCCAAGAGAGCCTGATCCTGCCCATGAGGGAGGACAGGGAAAGGTAAGAAGACTGGAAGGGGCAGGAAGGGGCCTGGTGGGGAAGGGCTGGAAAGGCCTAACTAGGGTTTGGATTTGATCCTAGGGTCGTGTGCAGCTCCTAGAGTTGAATGAGTAAAGATGGTTAGACCTACACTTTAGGAAAAGCACTTTGGCAGCTGAGGAAAGGATGAATAGGAGGGGGAGACACATTAGCCAGAGTGACTCATGAGAAAGCTATTGAAATGTTCCCAGGTAGAGATGATAAAGGCCTGTAACAAGGAAGTTCTTTCAGGAATAGAGGGAGCTTGACACATTTGAGGACTATTATGAGGGTGAAATCACAAGATGTGATAAAAGGCTGGATGTGTGGAATGAGGGCTAGTGGGGAGTTAAGGCTGATCCTTGAGTCTAAACCTGGATGGGAGGAGTTTATTTTCCTGACCAGTAACAGGAAAGGTAGTAAAAGAGGAGGTATGGGGAGTAGTATGTGAAGATAATGAGCCTTATTTACTTGGTTTATACCTGGCCTGAGTAATAAGAGGGCAGGAGCCTTTTTTATCTAGACTTTCTATCTCCCCCACCAAAGCTTAAAGGTCTACATACAATAGGTACCTGATAAATGCTTTTGGAATTGAACTACAACTTCAACAATTCTGGAATTGAATGTCCCATATAATCTACAACTTCCTTATACAGCTAAATCCTTCTTTGTTTATATAATAAATTCCTTGAAGTGGTCACATTATTTGAGTCCTTACTGCATATGACCATTGGGTTACAACCAATTACCATATTTCATATAATTATAACTTCAAATCATATGAATAGGAATACCTTCTGTTTGTTCTAATTGGGAACTAGTGACATACATCAATATCTTAGAACCTGTACTTTTGTCAGTGTGGATCCAGTTAGAATGAATTATCTTTTAGAATTAAGTTGGATCAGAGGGCTTAAGTCAGTTTTCTATATACAACTAATAAGAATCAGAAGCAGCATGTAGACACAGTGCTTCCTGATTCCATAGTGCCAACACAATATTCACAGTTCTGACAGCCACTGTAAATATGCTGACATAGTCCTCAATCACAAAATATAACAGACTCTCCACATAGCACACAGAAGAAAAACATTTATTCAGACACCAGGAAACCGAATCCCAAAACCAGTAAGCCGATTGCATCATAATAGCAGAGAAGTTGATAAGCTATAACAGCACAGAGAGCCACAGCATCTTTTAGCCTTCCCACAAACCAGCATATACTCAAAGCCTAACTGTCTCCCTGGGGGGGTTATAATGGTAATGGGAATTTGAAGACCTTTCCTGCCCCTTGATAAGCTTAAGTGAATTTGAGGACCTTCCCTGATTTGAAAATATACTCTTCCCCCTAATAGGTTGAATGTGGTCACATGGAGTCTGTGGAAGGCAGCTTGTTTTTCAGAAATGCCCACCCCTTGTTACTTTGTAATTGAGCAGTGGTTCACAAGGGTTGTGATGTTCTCTGACCCTGGAGAAGATTATATACCTTGGAGGTGAGGTTTTGCTTTGGGGCACAGTTTGGAAAGAGTTGTGTGATTTGTCCAGATAAGACTCTGGGCAGCAGTTGAGCCCTCCTTTGAAAACCCAGATGTTGGTGCTTCTGTCTCTGGTAACCAACACTGTATGTTTGTAACAGCCAGAGAGCTACAAGCCCTGTCTGTTGGTTTGCTGTATTGTGTTGTTTTCTCCATCTATGTTTTGTCTACCTGTAAGTCATTTGTATTCTCTGAAATTCAGGGTGCTGACTTTTCCCCCTGAACTAGATAAATGAAATATGTTTGATTAAAGTAAAATTGTTAACCCCTTTTGAGTTGCTTTCCTTTAGAAAAGCAGATCAAAGAACCAGTGCCAGCAGTCATCCTGAGTATGCTAAGGTACTTGCTATTATATGGGTACATCTTCTCTCCTACCATCTAACTGCTCTGATTCCCAGATTCTTGTGGGCTCTGCTTCCCTTCAGCAAACTCTTTCCACCACAGGCTCCATGTAATTACATTCAGCCTATTAGCAGGCAGGGTATAGCTTCAAAGCAGGGAAGATCTTCAAATTACCATTACCATTATATTTGGCCCCAAGATCTTTTATATCCCTTATGTAGTAAAACTACATTTACAATATATTTCATTACATAGATCAATGAGAGTTTAGGGGTAACTGGTGGGGTAACTGGTGTCAACAGAACTTTGTAACAATAGAACAGGGATAATAGAAAATAAGCATATAAAACAATATCTTAGGGTGGGGGGTTGGGCACAAGCGCCCCATCTTTCACCTCTTGAATGAATGCAGCTTAAAATCTTGGGATAAGAGGTGAAGGTCTCTTTTTCCATAGCTACTTGCTACTGAAAATTGATGTAGAGCTATTCTTGCCCCAAGAGGTCCCATTCAAGAAGTTGGTTCTTTAGCTACCATCCAGAGCTTATTTGATGTTAGGTCCAGGAGGTCCCATTTGAAAGCTCAGTTCTTGAGCCAAGATGGCAGAGTAAAAGCAGGAACTTGCTTGAGCTCACACTCTAATCACTCCAATACACATAAAAAATGACTCTAAACAAATTTTAGTACTACAGAATTCACAAAGCGACAGAGAGAAACAAATATCCTGCTGAAGGCAGCTTGGCAGGCCAACAGGAATAGTCTATCACAATATTTCACCAGACTGAGAGACGAGCACAGTCCTGTGTAGGCCATGATGGCACAGACCTGTGGCACAGATGGCCAGAGAAGACTTAAAGGGAGTGAATCAATGGCAGCTATGGCAGTTTCCAGATTCCTCAACCCATAAATGCCAAAAAGAAAGGAAAAGGTCAGTGGGGGATCTCTGTTGAAACAGGGTGAGAGAAGAGTGCTGTGTAGCCCCTGTCTCCTGGAAAGAGGTAGAGGCAGCTGGAGCTATGGCTGCCTCTTGAGCTCCATACCCACAAATCATGGGGGCACCAAGAAACTGTCCAGGGAGTAATTGCAGGACCGTCTTTGCTGGCACTGAGGTGGGATTCTCTTGCTTTGCCTGCTTGGATCTGGGTCACAGTCTTGGGTGGAGGCCCTGGAGGGAGGAGCACTGGTGGCAGAGCTTGTTGAGGCTGTGGAGAGGCAGTCCTCCTCACAGTTCTGAGGCAATTGCCTAGAATAAGCTCTGAAATTTGGGACACAGGACTCTCCACTCTGGAAGCAGAGTTCTACCATGGCAAAGAGCTGAAAAGTCAAGTAATTGGCTGGCAAGATGAGCAAACAGAGGAAGAGAAATCAGACTATAGAACCATTCTTTAGCAATAAAGAAGACCAAAACATAGAACCAGAGGAAGACAACAAAGTCAGAACTCCTGCATCAAAAGCCTCCAAGAAAAATAAAAACTGGTCACAGGTGATGGAGGAGCTCAAGAAGGATTTTGAAAATCAATTAAGAGAAGTAGAGGAAAAATTGGGAAGAGAAATGAGAATGGTGCAAGAAGATAATGAAAAACAAGCTAACTGCTTGCTAAAGAAGACTCCCAAAAACTGAAGAAAATAGCACCTTAAAAAATATACTAACTCCGATTGTAAAAGTGGTCCAAAAAGCCAATGCCTTAAGAATGCCTTAAAAAGCAGAATTGGAGGGGTGGCTAGGTGTCGTAGTGAATAGAGCACTGGCCCTGGAGTCAGGAGGACCTGAGTTCAAATCTGTCCTCAGACACTTAACACACACGCGCACACACACACACACACACACACACACACACACACACACACTAGCTGTGTGACCTTGGGCAAGTCACTTAACCCCAATTACCCTCCAAAAAGAAAAAAAAAGCCAAATGGCCAGATGAAAAAGGAATTTCAAAAGCTCACTAAAGAAAATAATTCCTCAAAATTACATTGGAGCAAATGAGTTAATAAGGAATCAAGATATTATAAAACAAATCCAAAAGAATGAAAAAATAAAAGACAATGTAAAATATCTCATAGGAAAAACCACTGACCTGGAAAATAGATCCAGGAGATATAATTGAAAAATTATTGAACTACTTGAAAGCCATGATCAAAAAAAGAGCCTAGACATCATTTTCAAGAAAATTTCAGGGAAAACTGCCCTGATATTCTAAAACCAGAGAGCAAAATACAAACTGAAAGAATTCACCAATCACCTCTTGAAAAAGATCCCCCCAAAAATGCATAGGAATATTATAGACAAATCCCTGAGTTCCCAATTCAAGGAGAAAATATTATAAGCAGTTAGGAAAAAACAATTTGAGTATTGTAGAAATTAAATTAAGATAACACAAGATCTAGCATCTTCTACATTAAAAGATTCCAGGGCTTGGAATATGATATTCTGGATGTCAAAGGGCTAGGATTAAAACCAAGAATAACCTACCCAGAAAAGCTGAATATACTACCTCAGTGAAAAATATGGATATTTAATGAAATAGAAGACTTTCAAGCATTCTTGATGAAAAGACCAGAGCTGAACAGAAAATTTGACTCTCAAATACAAGAATCAAAAGAAGCATGAAAAGGTAAATGGGAAAGAAAAATCATAAGAAACTTATTAAAGTTGAACTGTTTGCATTCTTACATGGAAAGACAATATTTTCAAATCATGAGAATTTTCTTAGTTTAAGGATAGTTGAAGGGAATATATATATACATATATATATGTACATACATAGATATGTATGTAAAGGTGGGTATATATGTCTATATGTATAAATGTGTGTATGTGTATGTGTGTATACATGTATGCATAGAGGGCACAGAGTGAGTTGAATATAAAGGGATGATATCTAAAAAATAAAATTAAGAGGTGAAAAAGGAATATATTGGAGAAAGGAGAAAAGGAGAGATAGAATAGGGTAAATTATCTCAATAAAAAGGCATAATATAAATAAATAAAATAAAAAGTAGTGTTTGTTGGAAGAAAAATTTTAAGACAGAAAAAAGGAAGGAAAGAAACCCTCCAGAATTAATTTTAAAGCACATCAGCTCCTTATTGCTCTGTCTTTAGAACACTACCCAGGCTACCAGGGAGCATCTGTCAGGTAAAAGAATCCATCTTCTCTGTGACTTGGGGGCTCCGAGATTAGAAAAAGAAATTCATAGGAAAGAAAGGAATAATGTGGAAATGTAGCACAAGAAATATACTCGAGTAGGAAGCTATGAGAGAAGGGGAACAAAGCTCTTCTGCAGGACAGCGACAATATTTCACATCTGTTTGTTTTCCACAGAAGAGATGTGGAAGGACAGCATGAACAGTCATCAGGAAACATCTGCACCTTCAGAAATGACTGACTTGCAACAGCCTCTTTCTTCTTGAACTTAGGAAAGATTAACACACCAGGATGCTGGTTTCCTTTTTCCAGGCAATTGGGTTAAGTCACTTGCCTGGGATAACACATCTTATTTAAATTTAGGTCCTGCTGACTCCAGGATGTTCTACGTTTGGTGCAGCCCTGACAGCACAGACACTGGTGATAATGATAATGGTTAGCATTAAGATAGCACACATTAAGATATGGCATTTGTTCACTTCTCAGGAAAGGATCTCACTGGGGTGAGATTTAAACAATTTAACCTGGTTTGTAACTGAATCCCCATGTCAGAGGCAGAAAGGATCACCTACAACCAATTCCCTCAATTTACAGATGGTCAGAGTGAAATTAGAAATGAGCCAGGTACCTGCCCAGGTTCACCTTCAAGTTTGCTTAGGGGCTGACTGTTCAGATGGAAAGCAGGGATAGCCATTGGCTGACAACAGAGAAATTAAACCAAGACTAGACTGCAGAAGACAGAAGCATATCAGAGGAAACCTGCATTCTAGCCCTGCTTTTACCACATTCTGACTGTGGGACTTTGAGTAATTCACTTCTGCTCTCTGGGCCTCAGTTTCCTCATCTATAAGATGAAGGGAATGGACAAACTTACCACTAATGTCCCTTGTAGCTCTGACCAGGTCTAAGTTGATAAGGAGACATGAGTCATTGGGAAAACAAAAATGTATTTGGAATCAGAGAAATTGATTGAAACCTTGGTTGACTTTGGATAAGTTCCTTCCCCACTCTGCTCTCAGGGTCCCTCTCTAGAAAAGAGGGAGTTGTACTAGATGTTCCCTAGGATCCCTGTTGGGCTCTAACTCTCTTTGATCTCAAGCCCTCTACTTGCTCAAGTGATCCCTTTGTATCAGGTCTCCTCCAATATATTGCCCCCTCTGTCATCCCCATTTTTTCACTTATCTTCAATCTCTCCCTTTCTACTGGCTTATTTCTTCGTGCCTACAAACATGGTCCATTTCTCCTATCCTGAAAACATCCTTACTTGATCTTTCTATCCCTGCTAATGATTATCCTATTTCTCTTCTGCTCTTTGTAGCTAAAATCTTCCAAAAGACCATCTACAATAGGTGCCTTCACTTCTCTCTCACTCTCCTACTAATCCCTTATAATCTGACTTCTGACCTTAATCATTCCACTGAAACTGCCCTCTCCAAAGTTACAAATGATCTCCTAGTGGCCCAATCCAATGGTTTTTTCTCAGTTCTCACTTTCCTTAACCTTTGATGTTGTTGATCCCTCTCTTCTCCTTGATAATTTCTTCTCTCTAGGTTTTGGGGACACCACTCCCTCCTGGTTCTCTTCCTCTGACCACCCCTTTTCAGCCTCCTTTGCTGGATCCTTCTCTAAGTCATGCCTTAGGCCCCTTAGGTACCCCTCAGGCTTCTCTCCTGGGGCCTCTTCTCTTCTCCTACCATATTACTTCACTTGGTGACCTCCTCAGCTCTCAAGGACTTAATTACCAGCTTTAAGCTGACAGTTCTCAGATCTACCTACCGGGCCTCAACTCCTCATCTTCAACTGCATTTCAGACATCTTAAACTAGATATCCAGTAGACATCTTAAACTCACTATGTCCAAAATAAAATTCATCATATTTCCCCCAAACCCTCCCTACCCCAATCCTATCCTCTCTATTATTGTAGAGGGCAACACCAACCTCCCAGACCCTCAGGCTCCAACCCTAAAAGTCATCCTGGATTCTTTCTATCTCTCACCCCTCCTATCCAAGCTATGGCTATGGTCTGTCAATTTCAACCTCGCTAGGCCCCTCAAATAAACCCCCTCCCCTCCTCTGACACTGCCACCATTCCACTGCAGGCCCTCGTCTTGTCATGTGTTGATTACTGCCATAGCCTGCTGGCGAGTCTGTCTGCCTAAAGTCTCTCCCCACTCCCATTCTTCATTCAGCCATTAAAGTGATTTTCCTAAAATGCAGGTCCAATTATATCACCCTTCCCCGCTCCCCCCCCCCCCAACTCAATAAACTCCAGTGGCTTCCTATAACTTCAAGGAGCAGATATAAATTATGCTGTTTGACATTCAAAACCCTTCATAACTTTACCCCCTCCTATCTTTTCCAGTCTTCTTACTCCTTATTCCCTACTACATACTTTTCAATCCAGTGACACAGGCCTAACTGTGCCTCAAGCAAGACAATCCAACTCTTGGCTCCAGGCATTTCTCTCTGGCCCTTCCCCATGCCTGGAATGATTTCACTGTTCTGACTGATCTACTGACCTCTCTTATTTCCTTTAAGTTCCAATTAAATTATCACTTATACTGGAAGTCTTCCCAAGCCCCAGTTAAATCTAGAACTTTCCTTCCTTTTTTATTTTTTCCTATTCATCCTATACATAGTTTGTTCTGTGTGTATGTGTGTGTGTTTGTGTTTGTGTTTGTGTGTGTGTGTGTGTGTGTGTGTGTGTGTGTGTGTGTATGCTGTGAAATGCAAGCAAATTACACAAGGTTTTAAAGAGTTTTTGAGCACTTTGTTCTATGTAGCCATATTATCTATTTCATTTGAACATGGTTAGTAATAGAATATGTTTTCCTCTAGACAATTCATTTGATACAATCTGAAATTATTTATTTAATCTTTTCTGACACCCCATCACAGCCCTTTGTTATAATTGTGGCAAAACAAACTTCTCTTAAGTAAATTCATTTGTGTGGCCATCTCATCCTTCTAAGGGGGGAAATGAGTACCTGGAATAAATAAGAAGAGTAAACAACTGAAGTTAATAGCTAGAGTGAAATATTGTTTGAAATAATAAGATCAGATGAGTATAAATGCTTCTTATGGGATGCAAAAGCCTTGTGCATATTTAAATAACAAATTCTAAAACCTGGGTTCAGATTTCTGTACATGCAATTGCATCATTCATCCTCTGCACAAATAAGACAATTTAAGAAGGCTAGTGGTTATTTGGATCTTCTAAATATATCAATATAATAATTTGCTATATTACATCACAAAGTAGTTATAGGTAATAAACTGTAGTTTCTTCTCTTTCTGGGACATGAATCTAAGGTGACAAGTAAAATAGACAAATATTAAAAATTTTTAAATGATAGAGTCAATGCCAATTAAAAAACACTTTTAGCCTTAGTTTGCACTGGTAGTTATATTTTTTAAACATATCAGAAGGGCTTATTTTGAAAATAAGATTTGCATAAATTCCAAAAAAAAAAGTCCTCTCAGACTGTTGTTGGCACTGTCTAAATCAGGTACCTGGTTTAGAAAAGAAAATAGCATCAAGGAGTAGGGGAAAAACACAAATTCTCTAGCATAGAAATTCAAAATTTTATGTTCTTCATATAATTCTATTATTAATAGAATTAGAACAGTGGTGGGAAACCTTTTATTAAGGGGATTTGTTCTGTGAAGTTTGTATTCAGTCAAAGGTCTTTATCTGAGGACCATGTGGCCTCAAGTCCACAGGTTCCTCACCCCTGTTATAACCATAAGGTTTGAACTAGTTTCCATCCCACGACATAGTTACTGACAAAGCAAAATTAAAGTGACTATTAAATTGTAATGACATTTGTTTTGACAGAAAAGGAGTTCTCTACATGTGACCTGAACCAGAGAAGCAGATCTGCTAGGATAAGCTACTCAGAGAACTGGCCTGTTCCACAATGCATTAGAGGAATGTTTCCAGAGAATCAGACATAGGACATGCTCTCAGAAACCAGAGAGTTATATGACATGTCTGAGCTTTAAAGGCATGATAGACTGATGAAATGCACAGTGGGAGTGGGTTATCCTTTCCTTTCACTACTTCCCCACACACCTTATTTATTTCTGAGATCTGCTTGACAAAAAGACTGCCCCCAGTTGTTGCTGTCAGTGTTTCAACCAATCTGATTCATTGAGAAGACTGTGTCTCAATGAATCAAAGTTAAGGAATGAATTGTTTTGAATTATCTTAGTTGAGTTGTCCTATTTTTTATTCCTGTAAAGTGCAGAGACATTTCCAGTTTTCAGTCTCCTGGCATTCAAACACTATGATGGCTCTGTGTATTTATTTGATATTTTATTCTTTTTTTAAACAAATACTTTATTAACTTCTGGTTTACATCATTCATTTCCACCAGATTTTGAGTTACAATTTTCCCCCCATTTTTCCCTTACCCACCACCCCAAAGTAGCAGTGCCACTAGATATCCCTTCATCCAATATGTTCTCTCCATATCTTCTCCCATACCCCCTTCTACTTTGTCATTAGGGCAAGGTGAATCTCTGAGCTCCAATGCCTGGACAGCTTATGAAACATTTAATTTTAAAACTTCGATTTTCAGATCCATTCCCTTCCTCCCTTGTCACCCACTCCCTCTGAGAAGATAAGCAATTCAGTATGTGTTGCACATGTATAGCTATGCAAAATACCACCATAGTAGATATATCGTAAAAGACTACTTATATTTCCCTCCCACCCATCTCACCTCCCACCTGGTCCACTCCCCACTTTGATCCTGTCCCTCTTTGATAGTGGGTACTTCCAACCTCCCCCCCCCCAGAATGCCCTCCCCTCCATCATCCCTCCTCTCATCCCCCTTTCCCCTACTCTCCTGCAGGGTGAGATATCCCATTTAGTATGGATATGATTCTCTCCCTGAGCCAACTTCAATGAGAATATGGTTTTGCCTTTTGGCCTTCCTGTTCTTCCCCTCCCCTGCAACTACTTCCCTTTGCCTCTTCTACATGAGATATTTTACCCTACCCTGTCTCTCTCCATCTCCTCTTGCCACTTTCCTCTCTCACCTCTTAACTTCACCCCTTAAGAATCATCCCTTACCATCAAATTCAACCTGTGCCCTCTATCCATGTATACCTGTAAACATATGCCCATATACCCTTCTTCAATTATTTTCATAATGAGAAAGGTTTCATCAGACACAGTTATTGTTTTTCCATGTAGGAATGTAAATAGTTCGACTTTGATAAGTTCCTTTTGATTACCTTCTCAGGCATCTCTTGCTTCTTGCATCTGGATGTCAAATTTTCTATTCAACTCTGGTTTTTTCCTCAAGAGTGCTTGAAAGTCCTCTATTCCACTGAATGACCATATTTTCCCCTGAAACAAGATACTCAGTTTTGCTGGGTAGGTGACCCTTGGGTTCATTCCCAGCTCTTTTGCCCTCTGGAATATCATATTCCATGCCCTTCTATCCCTCAGTGTAGAAGCTGCCAGGTCCTGTGCCATTCTGATTGTGTTTCCACAATATTGAAATTGTTTCTTCCTGGCTGCTTGTAGTATTTTCTCCTTGATCTGGGAGTTCTGGAACCTGGCTATAATATTCCTAGGAGTTTTCTTTTTGGGATCTTTTTCAGGAGGTGATTGGTGGATTCTTTCAACCTCTATTTCCCCCACTGGGTCTGAAACATCAGGGCAATTTTCCTTGAGAATTTCTTGAAGGATGATTTCTAGGTTCTTTCTTTGATCATGACTTTCAGGTAGTCCAGTAATTTCTAAATTATCTCTCCTGGATCTATTTTCCAGGTCAGTGGTTTTTCCCATGAGATATTTCACATTGCCTTCTATTCTTTCATTTGTTTGGATCTGTTTAACAACATCTTGATTTCTCATAAAGTCACTAGCTTCCATTTGCTCCAGTCTAATTCTGAAGGAATGAATCTCCTCAGTGAGCTTTTGAGATTCTTTTTCCATCTGGCAAATTCGACTTTTTAAGGCATTCTTCTCCTCATTGCCTTTCTGAGCCTTTTTGCCATTTGAATTAGTCTATTTTTTAAGGTGTTATTTTCCTCAGTCAGGCTGTTGACTGTCATTTCATACTTTTTTGCATATTTCTCATTTCTCTTCCCAATTTCCCCCCCACTTCTCTTATCTGCTTCTTAAGGTCCTCTATGGCCTGTAGCCAGCTTGTATTTTCATTTGAGGCTTTTGGTGCAGGAGTTCTGACCTCACAGTCCTCCTCCATGCTTTGAGCCTCTTTGCCCCTAAAATAGGAGTCCAATGTTGAATTTTTCTGTATATTTTGTTTCTTTTGCCTAGGCATGTTGCCACTTAATTACTTGATTTTAGGGCTTGCTGCCACAGTAAGACTCTGCCACCAGAAAGGAGAGCTTCTGCCCAACGTGGGGTCTTCACAGCTTGGGTGGCCTCTGAAAAGCCTCCACCCACTCTGGCAAATTAGATACCCACCCCAAACTTCACCCGAGACCACAATCCAGATCCAGGCAGTTTAAAACAAGAGTGATTAACCCCCAGACTGATTGCTGGATCTCCCTACCGTTCACAGACCAGGAGCTGGAGCCGCCACTGACACTGCAAAATGGCTTCTGTGCTGTGTTTCTTCAGCAGCTTTTTGCCCCCAGGGGAAGAAGCTGCCGCATTCCCCAAATACTGGTCCCAAAGTCCATAGGACACTAACCTCTCACTTTGTCCTAGGCATATCTGTGCTGATAGTTCTGGAATCGCCACAGCTGTTGGTTTTCTGGGGTCCCTCCAGGTGGCTGCTGGCCTGGCTGCCCTGGGGCTAAAACTACAAGTGGGCCTGGGCTCAGCTCCCAGAGCGCTCTGCTCTCAGTTCCCAGTGTGCTGCGCTGCCTACTCTCAGAGCACTGCGCTGACCGCTCCCTGCCGGGCTGCTGGGCTGTCCTCAGCAGGAGGTTAGCTTTTCTGTGCCGTTCTGTGGGTGCTGGGGCTCCAGAAGTTGTTCAGAGTCCCCTTTTACATTATTTGGAAGTTGTGTGGGGCAGAGCACCTTGGAAGTGCTGTTTCTACTCCGCCATCTTGGCTTCGCCCCTGATATTTTATTCTTGATATTTGCTTAAGCAATCACTTTAGCAAACAATATCTCATATTAAAAACAAATTTTTGAAGTAATAGACACAAAATGCAAATTAGGTATCTTGGGTTTTCAGAATGGCAGAGAAATGTAGATTGTTTTGTTTCATAGTAGAATGTTCAACTAGAATTTCTTTCATTAGTATCTGGCATTTAAGACAATTATTATCTGGCACTGAGACACATTCATAGTAATTTAACCTTTTTCCTTCCTCTAATATGATTTTGTTTCATTACCAGGATTTAGAACTTTGGTAACCCGTGTTCTCCTTTTAGCTTTTATGTTTAATGTTGTTGTTGTTGTTAAGTTGTTTTTAGTTGTGTCTGACTCTCCATGACGCAGGTTTTGAGTTTTCTTGGCAAAGGTAATGGAGTGGTTTACTATTTCCTTTTCCAGCTCATTTTACAGATGAGGAAAGTGAGACACAAGGGCTAAATGACTTCCCCAGGTAACTGACATAACTAGTAAATGTCCTAGACCAGATTTGAACTCAGGAGGATGTCTTCCTTATTTCAAGCCCACTGTTCTCTCACTGTGCCACTTATCTGCCTCTGTCTATCTACTTTTAAAATACAGTCTTAACCATGTCACTCACTGTATTTTTTTTAAGCAATTGGGGTTAAGTAACTTGCTCAAGGTTACACAGCTAGTTATTTATGTGTGGGTACTAAATAACTGAGGCCGGAACCAATCCCAGGTCTTTCCAACTCCAGGGCTGGTGCTCTTACTCACTGCACCACCTAGCCGCCCCTCACCCATGGTATTTTTAAGTAAATTGCATTTTCATACCAAGTGTGATTTATGCCGAATACAATCTTAATAACTACTAAACTTGTACTCAAGATCTGAAGCGCCTTTGTCCCCATATGTATAGGGATAGTTCCAGTCCCTCCTCCCTGCAGTCTCCTATGTCAGGACTACTATCCCCTTTGGTGAAAGGATTTCAAGTTGTGGCTCCAATGAAAATCAAGTGAGAGGCAGCAGGGTACTATATGGGAAGTCAGAGACCCTTATTTTGTAAATACATCCCCAATGCTTGTTATCTGTGTGATTCTGGGCAAATCTTTTAACCTTTTCAGAACCTCCATTTCCTCATCTGTAAAATAAAGGTCCTGGACTGGGGGGGAAAATATAAATTGCCCTTGTATGTTGAGAACAAAGGATTCCTAAACTGAAATAATTTAGTGAGAAGTTTATTAAGTCATCTAGCAGAGGTAAAGAGCCAAAAAATACTCCTCCTTGAACCCTTCCTCCCCCATCAAGAGTCTGTAAGTTATACATTATATAGGATTCAAAGAAAAGAAGGAGGAAATAGTAACTGATTGGCCAGTCCAGAGTCAGTTTCTAGATAGGATGTATGGGTTACTCGAGATGTATAACAGGACACAACTCCATTCCTTTCATTCATCTTCAGATCTGACTGGCTTTCCAATCAGCATGGATTAGGTCCTGAGTTAAGCATTAAATTAATCTAGTGTCCAAGCAACAGGTCTAGTTTTCTTAGTCAAGCAAGGCTAGGTTCAAACAATGCCACAAAGTTTTCCTACACCCTCTTTTCCTTGATAATCTTTTCTCTCTAGGTTTTTGTGGAAACCCTTTTATCATAGCTCTCCTCCTACTTCTCTGACCACTCCTTCCCAATCTCCTTTGCTGGAGCTTCATCCAGGCCACCTGTAGGTGTCTCCCAGGCACTCTTCTCTTCTCTCTCTATACTATTTCACTTGATCTTGTCAGCTCCCAGGAATTCAATGATCATCTCTGTACCGATCATCTCCAAGTCTATCTAGCCCAAACCTTTGTCTTGACCTCCAATCTGGCATCTCCAACTAAATACCAAACACCTAGAACCAGTTGTCCAAAGGCTTCTTAAACACAACTGTCCAAAACAGAATTCATCATTCACACACCCCCTCAAATCCTCCCTTCCTCCTTACTTCCCTATTACTGCTGAGAACTCCCCACCCATCCTGTAAATGTCTCAGGTTGACATCCTAAGAGTCATCCTCAGCTCCTCATCCTTTCTTACCCTCCTGTTTCCAAGGCCATGGATTTTATCTTCCATCACAACTCTTGCCTATCACCCCTGGTCTCTTCTGACATTGCCTCTATCCTCGATAGGCTTTTACCACTTCATGCCTAGACTATGGCTCAGTGTTATTTGGTCTGCCTGCCATCAGTGTCCCTTCACTCCAGTCCAAACTTGGACTCGGCTGTCTTAGTGGTTTTCCTAAAGCATAATTCTGACCATGTTACACTGCCCTCCTCACTAAATGCCAGTGGCTCCCTATCACCTCCAAAATGAAATAAGAAATTCTCTGTTTGAGGATTAAAACCCTTCATAATATGTTGTCTCCCCACCCCAAACTTTCTAGCCTTACACTTTAAACCCCACACATTCTCTGACCCAGTGACACTGGCCTTCTTGTTGTTTCTCCCAAATGGCCCTCTATTTCCAGACTCTGGGCATTTGTCCTGGCTGTCCCACATGCCTGGAATGCCTTCCCTCTTCCTCTCAGCCTGCTGACTTCCCTTACTTCTTCAAGTTCCCATTAAAATCCCACGTTCTACAGGAAGCCTTTCCTAATCTTTCTTCATTCTAGTGTCTGTCCTTGGTTATCATTTCCTATTTGTCCACTCTATAGCTTGCTTGTATATAGTTGTTTGTATCTTGTCTCCCTTATTAGATTTTGAGCTTGGGGAAGACAGAGACTATTTTTTGCCTTTCTTTGTATCCTTAGCCCTTAACCCAGTGCCTAGCACAGAGTAGGGGCATAATAAATGCTTATTGACTAACTAACTGACATTATGTACTAAGTAGGTGTTTCTCTAGCTTGTGGCCAAGTTGAGATTCCAACAGGTGGTGAAATGTGAAGTCCAGGAGTTACCCTCCATGAGCCAGATTGGCAAGGAAGTATGGGAATAAGGAACAGTAAATACAGAAGAAGATTCAGACTTTCACTTTATTTTCCAGTTCACAGAAAATGAGCACGGTTCCCTCTGCCCCCTTCAACCTAGAAAGAAATCAGTGGTGATGATGAAAGGTGTACTGGTAAATGCTTAACAATCAGTTGTCCAAGGGGAAAAGTGTATGCAAGACACACTTTTAAGTTAAATGTGCATTAATAATTTTTTTGATCAATCTCTAAAGACTAGACAATTGACTAAATAATAAAACAAGCCCTGAGTTGTAGCATTTGCCTTTTTCTGAGGTGTAAATTTTGTCTAGCTGCTTTTTTATGAACTGATATGAGGCAGCTTCAGCACAGCCCTGGACTGATGCCTCAGAGGATGGTAATCACACACTGAGGGACATAGGAACTGGGGGCCCATTTATGCTTATTCAACCTTATCTCCCCCTCCTTATACAGTCCTCACAGCTCAGAATGGTCACCTGATAAATCATTTTCAGGTCCTTCAAAGGCCTAGGCTTCACATGTCCCTCAGCACCACTATGCCTAAAGGTCAAACCCACTGTCATCAGAGACCTTGGATGTACAAAGCAATCCCTCCCTCCATCTCAGACCCCCAGATTTGGGGAGGAAATGATTTTGTAACAACTATTGCTCCCCAACTCTTTCAGTAAAGGCCATTAAAAAAACTAATTTCATTCTTCTGTTTGCTTTATAATGAGAAACATATTTGATAGGGGTTTGTTGAGCAGCACTACTATAAACCCCAACTCCTCACTTACCCCTAGAACCCAGAGGAGAGCAGAAATCAGCTGCCCTCCAGAGACTCAGGAAAGTCGGTATAGTGGATAGTGTTGGGCATATGGTCAGGAAGAAATGAGTTCAGATCCTGCCTCTGACAACTATTAGCTGTGTGATCTAGAACATCACTTTTCTTTGCCTCAGTGTCCTCATCTGTAAAATAAAGATGGCTTTAAGGTCTTTTCCAGCCCTGTATCTATGATCCTAGGATTCTCTAAACCCATCATCCAACCAGTCAGGCGAGGGCAAAGTTGGAGGGGTGAGCCCGGAATGGGTATTTACACGAATGGTATTGTTCCTTTGCAAAGGAGACTGGTTTGAAGTCAGAAACCTGGAATCAGCCCCTTTCCCCACTTAGAAGCTGTTTGAGGTAGGCAAGTCCTTTCTCCTCCCTGAGCTGTGCCTTCATGGCTCAGGCTGTCAGAACGACCTGGGAGCCTCCTTCTCGGGTTTATTGGGAGGCTCACAGGAGAGGATCTTGCTTTGTCATCTGTCAAGTCTTAGGGAAAAACCAGCTGCTATTGTTTTGGTCACTGCCTCTGCAGGTCAGCTTTATGCCAGCAGGTGGCAATCTAACACAACTTCTAAAATTGGGATTTAATTAAACAGTGAAAAACCCAGACTATTGAAGGCAGAGTAGAGAAAACTCCCTGATGGATGAGGACTTCACTCTCTTTTCCCATAAGGATCCTAGGACTTCCGAAGGTCCCCTGGAAGGTCATCTATACAATCCCTGGCAGAAGAATGAAATCCTTCAGCATCTAGCTTCTCCTTGAAGACCAGCAGTGCTGGGGAGCTCACTACCTCCAAAGTTACCACATTCCCCCCAGAGGCAGCTCTGTTTGTGAAGAAGCTTTTACCTATATGGATCTTGATCTTCCCTGTACCATGACCACCCTCTTCCTTCTGGATCTGGGCGTGGGGTCAGCCAGAGCAATAGGGAATCCCTGCCCTAGGTCTCTCCTCCATTCAGTCAGCAATGGGATTTTACAATAGCACAGGTCTGACCATGTCACTTCTCCCACTCCCACAACAAGCTCCAGTGGCTCCCTGTCATCTCCAGGATCAAAGACAAAATCCTGTTTTCCTTCAAAGCCTTGAATAACCCAGCACCCCCACTCCCCTTTTCTGTCTTCTTCTACCTTAACCCCCCACCCCACCCCGGTGTTCCCCCCAGTAACACTGCCTGAGCTGTTCCTGCAACAAGACCAGGGCTCTCTCTGGCTGGGCCTTTTCTCTGGCCTCCTCTTCTCTCCTCCTGGCTTCTCTGACTTCTTCAAGTCCAAACGAAAATCCCACTTTTTCTGGGAAAGGAAGTATTTTCTGATTTCCTCCTCTGATTTCCAGAGCCCTCCTTCTGCTGATTACTTCCTATCAATCCCATAAGCAGCTTATTTGTGAGTATCACTTTGCTTTTTGTCTCCTCCATTAGACTGTGACCTTCTTGAGGACAGGGACTGACTTTTGCCTTGCTATATATGCCCGGTTTATTTCAATACCTGGAAAGTGGTGTTCTTCAGACGTTTCAATCATGTCCGATTCTTCATGTCCCCATCTGGAGTTTTCTTGGCAAAGATTCTGGAGTGGTTTGCCATATCCTTTTCCAGCTCATTTTACAGATAAGGAAACTGAGGAATGGTTAAGTGACTTATCCTAGGTCACAGTGCTGTGAACTCAGGAAGATGAGTCTTCTTGACTTCAGGCAGGGTATTCTAACCATTGTGCAACCCAGGTGCCCTCTGGCATATGGTGGATGATTAATAAATACTTGTTGATTGACTAACTGACAGTATGAAGGAGAATTCCAGTAGCTCTGAAGGACAGTGAAAGTTTACTTAACTCTTTACTAGGTTAATCAAACTGCTCTTGACTAGTCTCAGACACAGGAATAGAGAAAACACTGGGGAGGGCTGTTACCCCCTACCTCTCATCCTGGGGTAGGGTTACCTATCAGGTAACTGTACTTATAGTCAGCTTTGTTCAGCTCCCTGTAGGTCACAGGAAGCTGCTAGATGTCATCTGCCTTCCTCATAGGTAGCACAGGGTTTCCTAAGGTAGTATAATATAACACTCTAGCTTCTTTCATCTCCATCACTAGAGAAGAAATATCCTTTATCCCCCTAGGGACCCAATATTATTTGGTGCTAACTCCATGGCATGGTTGGAGCTACTTCAAAGCTTTCCATTTGGTCCTGCCTACAATAAGTTGTATGGAGATTTCTAAAGTGGCTCCAAAAGATGCTGCCTCTCGAGAGCCTAGGCTCTCCCCAGTCTCTTCCTTCCTTGTGCTGTCATGGTCCTGCCTCATGGCTCTCATTTCTGCAGGATGGAGCAGAACCTGCATTTGTGAGAAAGAATTCATTTGGACCCCTACTCTATTCCAATCAGTATTCATCAATTTGATATTTTCCATAAATCATGTAGAGATAATTAGATAAGATAGGTTCTTATAGCTGGCCTTTATCACAGGCCTCAGACTTAATGTTAGATTCACTACTTGCTTACTAAGTTATGAGGCTCATTTGCACAACCATGAGAATGCTGACAAAGATACCTCTATCCTGTTTCGCTCAAATTCCATGTCCAGACCCAACATGGGTGGGGTGCCTTGATGCTTTGGAAAGTCCCCCAATTTATTTTTGCATGTCTGGACCACTGTCTTGACCAACATGAGTGAGTGACCATCTTATGACCTGCTAGTCAGTGGAGATGTCACACGTTCACTTAGCCCAACCTGTGATACCCCTGCTGATGTGTCATTTTTGGTTTCTAAAAGCAAGTCTATCAACCAATGAGATTCTGTGTTTTACCATGTCTCTTCGGCATATTTGGATATCAAACCCTATAAAAACAAGGTCTTGAGGACAAGGGACATCTCAGATCATGAGGAAGATCTGGGGTCCACTTCATTAGAGGGTACCATCTACCCTTTAATAAAGTGCCATTGGCTCAGAACTCGGCCTCAGTGGTTTGTTTATAGATTAGGCCATTTTGATCCCTCCACACCTCTGGATCAGAGACCATACAGATTCCTAGCAGGGCCCTGTTGGTTGCCTCCCCCATCAGAAGTTATCTCTTCAATGGTGCTGCCACCAGCTCTCCTAGTTGCCCTGTGGCCTTCAGTACAATGTGCTTAAAAGCCAAGACTCTGCTTCTAGTTGTTGAATGTTGGGGGCAGGTCACTTTCAATCTTATTATGCTGGTGTTTAATCACTGAATGGGTGTTGCCTCTGTTAAACTGAATCCTGTTAAAGACTGTTTTTTTTTTTTTTAAATGCCAAGGTCTCCCACTGCATCCAGGGCCATCTTGAGTTGTCTTGTTTTGTTTCTTGCCCCTGGACCCAGATGGCTCCGAGGAGAAAGTGAGGCTGGTGATTTTGCACAGCCTTCCCTCACTTAAAACCAATTCAGTTGCATATCATGACATCACCTCCCTGATGTCTTGGTCCTCTTCAAGAATGCTGGACAAACAATATCACATTGGCAGTCCAGCTTCTCTAGGGCGGTCAACCATGACAATGGAATTCTAGAACATGGTGTTTTCTTTTCTCTCTCTGGCTCTCACCTCCAGGACCATAGAGCTAATCCCTCTGTAAGAGTGAGAGCTTTTCTCTGTTCCACTGAGAGGAGCCCCCTAAAGGACCAGAACAGGTCCTTGCCATCACTCCCAGAGCTCCATGTCTGGCAATCCTCTGATTTCCCACCCTCTTTCCTACAACTAAGCCATGGAGCCATGCCATTTCACTTCAGTCACTGACTATACCAGTGTTACAGATGGCCTGAGACAAGCACCCTGTTAATTCAGATGTGATGTTGGAATGAAATGTGGCACTTGGAAGTTGTTGAACGATTACCTAAAGTAGGAGATGCAGCAAGGCTAGAGTGGTGCCTAACTTGCCTACTGGCTGTCTCCACATGGAAACTTCTGGTAAACAGGGCAGGGAGTGCTACCCATGGTCTGGATGCTTCTACCAAGTGGGAGGGGCCCTGATCTCACCTGGGTGGGACTTTTTATGCCCTTAATTAAACAGGAAGCCACATTAACGTAGTCAGAGTCCACCAGGAGGCTGAGTCAAGATTGAGCCTTGTCCCACCCAGGGGCCAGTCAAGTCCCTTTTTGATGCTCTTTTCCTAGCCTGTGTTGGGGGTTTGGGGAAGGAGGGAGCCCTGGTAGATAATGATCCAATCTTGCCCTTGTTCCTCTGGGGTCCTGAACTGCGTTCCACCTCCTGAACCTTTGATGTTCAGAGTGCTAGATCTTCATGACTGTCTAGGCCATGTCAGGACAGAGGACTGGGATCCTCTGAGCCTCTTGGGGCCTGGGCTGTCCAGTAATGAGCACTTTCCTGCTCTTCAAGCCACAGCCATTACCCAAGGAATCAATAATCTTCCTTCTGGCCCTTTCTGAGCAGCCTGAGCTTTTCTCAGGGGCCCTGTCCTTGTGACCTCCAAACACAGAGCCTTGTAGTTAACACACAAGTTTCGCTTCCATGATTGGTCATGTTTGCCTCTGCAGGCACTGACGTTAATGGTGTTCCCTATGCAACTGACCATTGGATGTTGGGTGACTTTTTGAGCAATGTTGACATGGAACATGTTATTTATTACCACTTTATCACTGGTCTTCTTAGAAGATGATGGAGAACAAGTGAAGGGGGGTGGTTAAAATAGAATGGGGGCATGTATGTGAGAGAGGAGAGCATAGATCAGATTCTATAGAATTATGATGTGACTAGTATAAAACAATTTGTGGGCCCTTAAAGAAAGGGGAGAGTATGAACAAGTGGATTGTGGGCCTTGGAGGTTGGCACTTCTTCTGGTGATCTGAGCTTTGAGACTGTATGTGGCTTTACATTTCAGTGACTTCCCACACTGATAACTGAAGCATTTGGGAATGAGTAGATATAGATATCTAGGTATGATATCTAGGTATGATTAGTAGTTTTTACAGGGGAAAAGAGAAAGTTTGGGGAGAAATTGATGGTCCTGAAATCTACATGTGAGTGGAGGTCTGTGGTATTCATTCACAAAAGCCTCATGCTTCCATGATCTGCTTCACTGAGTGAATGAAAAAATATTATTAAATAGTTCTTTTATGCCAGAGATGGGGTGGGAGTGAGATTGCACAGTGGATAGAGCTCTGGGCCTGAAGTCTGGAAGGCTCAACTTCCTGAGTTCAAATGTAGCCTCAGACCCTTACTAACTGTGTGACCCTGGGCAAGTCACTTAAGCCTGTTTGTCTGTTTCCTCATCTGTCAAATGAATTGGAGAAGGAAATAGTAAAACACTCTATTTTCTTTGCCAAGAAAAGTCCAAATAGGGTCAGAAAGAGTAGAACAGGAATGAAATGACTGAAGAACATCAACAACATAGGCCAGGCATGGGGAAATGGGAAAAGGGCAGGGTGGAGGTCTCCCTGTCCCTGTCTCCAGGTATCCTCATCCCACCTGCAACCTTCCTTCCTTCCCCCTTGGCTTGGATCTGGGGCTAGGGTCCTGGGGAGAGAGGCAGTCCTTCCCGGGCTGCTACTGACATAGCCAGCCACAGCTGGAATGGAGTGGGCCAGATGAGACTGGCAGAAGGTCTCCCATCTCTCCTTTTCCCTTCTTCTCCCACAGTTCTTGGCCTTTCCTTCCCCTGTATTATTACTATCTAGTAATTCAACAAACATTTTTAAAGTCCTCTTGGGGACTACATCATGTGCCTCCTGTGCTTTGAGTGAAGAAAAATGGAAGTCTTCAAGAGCCTCTAGACATATCAGAGAGATAATACAAACATGCAAAGTTTAATAAAATAATCTAAGACCACAATGAAAGACAGTGTAGCATAGTGGATAGGGACTTAACCAGGAAGACCTGGAATGAGAAACATACTGTCTGTGTGACCCAGGGTAAGTCATGTAATCTCTCTGTTTCCCATACAACTCTATAAGACACCAAGTGACGTAGTGAAATGATAGAGGCAGTTTTTTACCCAGAGTTCCTTACACTAATGAAAACATACATATGGATTAAAAAAAAAAAAGAAACCATCACAAGAAATACCACAAGGTAGTCTATGGCTGATTGCCAATGAGTAGAGTAGGTAAAGGGATTTGCTGGAGCTCCCTGGAAGAGCTGATTTTTTGGAGCAGAACCTAGAAGAGTAGAGGGGATGTGGAAAGTTGATCAGAGAAGGGATGGCATTCTAGTTTGTCAAGGGAGCACAGAGGCAAGAAAGGCCATGACCCAAAGTCTAACCCTGAGTCTTTTCTACCCCATGCTTCCTTTTCACAGATAATTAGAGGTCATATAATGGAGCCAATGAGAACAAACAGAGGCTGGAGTCTCAGGAAAAGTCAGCCCCAACTGGCCAGTCACTCTGGGGTGAGGGTGTTGGTGTAGGGATTTCCAGATGGAGACTGTGTATAATGGAAATATTCACCACCAGGGAGTAACAGGGAGTTATCCTCTCATACTTTGTCAAAAGTGTAGAAGATTTTGATGGGAGCATCTGGTATGATTTCAAAGAATTTTTTATTTTATTTTTTCCTCAATTACATGTAAAAACAAATTTTTTACTATTTAAAATCTTTTTTACCTTCCAAATTCTCTATTTTCCCTACCCTCCTTAAGAAGGCAAACACTTTGATATAAATTATACATGTGTAGTCATTCAAAACATATTTCCATATTAGCCCTGCTGCAAAAAGAGGATGCAGACAGTAGAAAAATAAAAGAAGAAAAAAAGTAAAGAAAAAGTAAGCTTTGATTTTCACTGAGACTCCATCAATTCTTTCTCTGGAGGTAGAGGGTGTTTTTTTCCTAAGTCAATAAGGGGACATTATGAGAGAAGTTGTTCAGTTAAAAATGACAAGATTTGCAAGAGGCTGGTTATGTGGGGGTGAGAATGCATGAGGAGTTGATGATGACATTTAATACACACTGCCTGGCATTACTTTTATGTGACCAAATAGGATACTGCATAGAAAAAACTTTGCAAGACTAAAAGCACCATATGGATATAGTTTATTGTTATCTTGTATATGGGCTGAGGGGTGTGTAGTTCTGACTGCTGTCTTCAAGGACCAGATACTGACTTGGTAAGAGTGTCTTACACATTTCTGTGTGACTTCCTGTACCAGGTGCAAGTAACAAAGAAATAGGTTCCAACTCAATGTCAGGAGGCATTTCTTAATGGTCAGTGCTGTCAAAACACAGAACAAGTTCCTCAGGATGTGGTAATTCCCCCATTCTTTCAGATAGTTCAAGACTTTGGGATTTTTGCCTAATGAGACTCACAGGTTTCTGGGGCACAGGCTCTGCTTAGCACAGTGTATTGGACAGTAGGCATCAGGAAAAGATTGTCAAATGATTTAGAGATGTGAAGTCAGTGCCTCTGCCCAGCTCTACCTGCTCATTACACTTCCTAACCATGCCACCACCATCATCATCATCATCATCTTCATCTTCATCATCATCTTCTTCTTTATCATCACTAGGATGGCATTTTAAAGTCGTAAATACTTTTACAAATATTATCTCATTTGATCCTCATTTGGAAAATATATGCTTAGTATCCACATTTTACAAATGAGGAAATTGAGGCAAAGAAAGGTTAAGTGATTTTTCCCAGGGTCACATAGCCAGTAGATAGAGAGAGACTAGGATCTACACACAGACAGATAAATACATACATAGATACATGATACATTTAGGACACATGTTACCCTCCTTATCATACTTATTAATATTTATAAACTTATACTTTAATCCTTCTTTTTCAAGGAGATGACAAATATACCAGATAAGCAGATGGATACTAGTATCTCTACCCAGACAGAAAGATAAATATATAGATACAAGGTACATACAAGATACTTTAAGTAGCATTTCTTAAACTGTGGGTCATGATCCCAAACAGGGATCAAGAAAGATATACTGAAGAAGGAGGGATGGATGGCATGTGAGCTGAGCTTTGAGGGGAAGCAGGGATTCTAAGAGGCAGTGGTAAGGAGGTAGTGCATTTGAGGAATGGAGGAGAGCCTGGATAAAGATGAGGAGAAGTAAAATGGAGTGTCAGGTATGAGGAACCACATAGTCACAATCATCATTGTTAATTCACTAACACTTCCCACCAGCTATGTAGCCAGGTGGCTACATGAGGGACTCCAGGGGCCTAGAACTTAAGACCTTCTTTGAGACTCCTTTTACCCCTGTCTCCTCATGGGCAAGAGAAATCCTGAATGCCTCCTAGTCTAGTTCTAAATGTCTTTGCTCCCTTGGGAAGTAGAGAAGTATGAATGATTAGAGAGGGATAGTTCCCTTTCAAAGTCAGCCCCAAACTGACCATCCAAGGCTGAAGTTCTGGGCTAGAATTCATTTGATCTGGTCTCTTTCATTAATGATACTCTATGTACTGAGCTAAGCAGAGGGGAGGAGATGCCTAGAACTTGGTGTCCAGAATAGCACAAAGTATTCTACATAAGAGGTTGACCAGATCAGAAGATAATGGGACCATTTCACCTTTTTTTCTTTTGGATACAATCCTTGCACAAGCTCACACCTACCTTCATTATCCAAATTCAATTATATCCAACCTCACCCTTAAACTTACTCATTCAAATTCTCATCCCACTCTCATCTTCAGATACCCTTACCCTCCCACACTTTTATATACCTTCCCCTCCCCCTACTTACACCTGTACTTTTATATGCTCTTACATTTAAAACAAAAGGGAGCTTAGAGACCATCTCATTCAAGCCCCTGCCCTCTTATGGATGAGGAATCTAAGACCCAGAAGGATTAAATACTTGAAGGACATACAGATTTTTTTTTTTTATATTTGAAACATTTAATGTTACGACCTCGAATTTCAGATCCATTTCCTTCCTCCCTTGTCACCCATTCCTTCTTGGGAAATAAGTAATTCAGTATATGTTGTACATGTCTAGCTATGCAAAACATTATCATAGTAGATATATTGTACAAGGCTGCTTATAATTTCCTCCCACTCATCCCACCCCCCACCTGGTCCATTCCCTACATGATCCTGTCTCTCTTTTATAGTGGGTACTTCCAACCTCCCCTCACCCCAAGGATGCCCTCCCATCCATCATCCCTCCTCCCATCCCCCTTCCCCCTACCCTGCTGCAGGTTGAGATATCCCATTTAGTATGTATGTCATTTTCTCCCTGAACCAAATTCAATGTGAATGTGGTTTTGCCTTTTTAGCCTTCCTTATTCTCCCCCTCCTTTGCAACCACTTCCCCTTGCTTCTTCTACATGGGATAGTTTACCCTACCCTGTCTCTCCCCATCTCCTCTTGCCACTTTCCTCTCTCACCTCATAATTTCATCCCTTGAGTATTCTCCCTTCCCAACAAATTCAACCTATGCCCTCTATCCATATATAACTGTAACCATATACACACACATTCACATATGTATTCATATGACCATACCCCCTTCTTCCATTATTTTCATAGTGAGAAAGATATCATCAGTCACAGTTATTACTTTTCCATATAGGAATGTAAATAGTTCAACTTTGATAAGTTCCTTTTGATTTCTTTTCCCTGATTACCTTCTCAGGCATCTCTTCCTTCTTGTGTCTGAATGTCAAATTTTCTATTCAATTCTGGTTTTTTCCTCAAGAATGCTTGAAAGTCCTCTATTCCACTGAATGACCATATTTTCCCCTGAAACAAAATACTCAGTTTTGCTGGGTAAGTGACCCTTGGGTTCATTCTCAGTTCTTTTGCCCTCTGGAATATCATATTCCATGCCCTTCATTCCCTCAGTGTAGAAGCTGCCAGGTCCTGGGCTATTCTGATTGTGTTTCCACAATATTGAAATTGTTTCTTCCTGGCCACTTGTAGTATTTTCTCCTTGATCTGAGGATTCTGGAACCTGGCTATAATATTTCTGGGAGTTTTCTTTTCGGGATCTTTTTCAGGAGGTGATCTGTGGATTCTTTCAACCTCTATTTTGCCCTCTGGATCTAAAACATCAGGGCAGTTTTCCTTGAGAATTTCTTGAAGGGTGATTTCTAGGTTCCTTCCTTGACCATGGCTTTCAGGTAGTCCAATAATTTTTAAATTGTCTCTCCTGGATCTATTTTCCAGGTCAGTGGTTTTTCCCATGAGATATTTCACATTGCCTTCTAATCTTTCATTTGTTTGGATCTGCTTAACAGCATCTTGATTTCTCATAAAGTCATTAGCTTCCATTTGCTCCAGTCTAACTCTGAAGGAATGAATCTCCTCAGTGAACTTTTGAGATTCTTTTTCCATCTGGCAAATTCGACTTTTTAAGGCATTCTTCTCCTCATTGCCCTTTTGGGCCTCCTTTGCCATTTGAGTTAGTCTATTTTTTAAGGTGTTGTTTTCCTCAGTCAGGCTGTTGACCCTCATTTCATACTTTGCCTGCATCCTTCTCATTTCTCTTTCCAATTTTTCCTCCACTTCTCTTATTTGATTTTTAAAGTCCTTCTTAAGGTCCTCTATGACCTGCAACCCGCTCATGTTTTCCCCTGGGGCTTTTGGAGCAGGACTTCTGACCTCACAGTCCTTTTCCCGCTCTATGCCCCCAAAATAGGAGTCTAGGGTTGCATTTTTCTGTTTCCTTTGCCTTGTCATGTTGCCACTTAATTACTTGACTTTTGGGCTTGTTGCCACACTATGGCTTTAAGGCCAGATAGAGGAATTTTCGTCCCGAACGTGTGGGGGGCAACTTCCGTTTCTGGCAAGCTGTAAACCCACCCACAACTTCCACCCTAGATCACAATCCAGATCCAGGGAGGTTAAAGCAAGAGCGATTACCCCCCAAGACTGATCGCTGGATCTCCCCACGATTTGTAGGCTGGGAGCCGGAAATGCCTCTGAAAACTACAAAATGGCGTGTCTCCTCAGCGGCTTCTAGCCCCCAGGGGAGGGAGCTGACGCATCCCCCAAATACAGGTCCCAAAGTCCATAGGACACTAACCTCTTACTTTGTCCTAGGCATGTCTATGTTGATAATTCTGGAGTCGCCAAGGCTGCTGGTGTTCTGGGGTTCCTCCAGCTGGCTGCTGGCCCTGCTGCCCTGGGGCTAAAACCTCAGCTCACGCGGACCTGGGCTCCGCTCAGCTCCTGCGCTCTCTGCTCTGCACACTGCCAGGTCCCAGACCTCTGCGCTGGTCCTTCCTGCAGGGCTGCTGGGCTGTCCTCAGCGGGAGGTTAGCTTCTCTGTGTCGTTCTGTGGGTGCTGGGGCTCCAGAAGTTGTTCAGAGTCCCCTTTTACATAGTTTGGGGGGAATCTGGGGGCAGAGAGGCTTGGACAAGCTGTTTCTACTCCGCCATCTTGGCTCCGCCCAGGAATACAGATTTGAACCCACTCCAAGGCTAGTGCTGTTTCCATTGGGTCACACTGCATCTTAAACCCACTAAATAACATACCTTAACACCTCCCCAAACTCATTTGTTTACTTTTTTTCCTCTAACTCATCAACCTCCCAAACTCACAGAAGCTTTACCCATCCCTCCACATATCTTAAAGATCATAAATAATAGATTTAGTGGTCAAAGAGACACTAGATGTCTAGTCCAATCCTCTTATTTTATAGTTGGGGAAACTGAGGCCTAGTCAAGTTAAATTATTTGTCAAGGCTACTCAAATACAGGTATTAAGTGGTACAGTGGATCAAACACCAGACCTGTAGTCAGGAAGACTCATCTTCCTGAGATCAAATCTGGCCTCAGACACTTAGTAGCTGTGTGACTCTGGGAAAGTCACTTAACCATGTTTGTCTCAATTTTCTCACCTGTCAACTGAGCTGAAGAAGGAAATGACAAATCACTCTAGTCCCTTTGCCAAGAAAACCTCACAAGGGGTCACAAAGAGTCGGATAAAAATGAAAATGACTGAATAATAACCCAAATACTTAGCTTGTATTCAAATCCTGACTATTTCTATTTTACCCCATTTAAGACCACTTCAAACTCTCTGTTCCATGCTTCCTACAAAGGAAAACTTTTTGTCTTTGGAGTCAGAAGACCTGGGATCAATGCCCATCTCTGCCACTTATTACTCAAGTGACCTGGGGCAAATAATGTATTCTCTCTGGGCTTCAGTTTCCTCATCTTTAAAATAATGGGGTTGGACTAGGTGGTCCCTTCTGGCTCTAAATCCCTGACCCCAAGATTCCTGCCAAGAGTTACCTGTAATCCTATGGTTTCCTCACTCACACTCCCAAGCAAGTCCATCTTTGTGTACATTCACCACTCACACACATACCACTTCCTTGCTTTTTTCTTTACCCTTTATTCTGTGTTTTCTTCTTGGTGCTGGCCCCTCTCTCTGCCAGCTATTGACCTGACTTTGGGCAACACTCTGACTTTAATAGGAAGGAGATAAAAACCATTTCCTCACCCTCTTCCTCCAGTCATTGTTGATCAGGAAAAGCAAGGGGTTGTGGGAATTAGGAAAGAGGCTGACAAGGTGAGTCCAGGTCAGAGAGAAGGATCATCTCTATCAAAGGCCTTTTCTCAAACTTCAGCTCCCTGTGCCCTTTGCATTTCCTCCTCCCCTCCACCTCCACATGTTCTCCCACTTCTCCAGATTCTTCCTGTTGTTTGTTCTCCCAGCATTTTCAGGATGTCTGGCATATAGTAGGTACTTAATGAATATTGACTAAGTAAGAGGATTTGTGAGAACATATGTATGGAGATTTTGAGATGGAGAGTAGGGTTAGGAAACCCTTTGATCCAGTGATACATCTATCAGGCCTAGACCCTAAAGAAATCAAAAGAAAGAGGAAAATGATCCATATATACAGAAAATATTGTTAGTATCTCTTTCACAGTAGCTTCCAATTGGAAAGAAGCTGTCCAATGGGGGGATGGCTAAACAAATTGTAGCATATGAATGTAATGCAACATTATTATGCATAAGATATGATGAAGTGGTTAATTTCAGAGAAACTGGGAAGACCTTTATGAAATGATGAAGAGAGAAATGAGAAGAAAAGGAGAAAAGGAGTTTAGGCAATGACAGCAACATTATAGGGAAAAGTAACTTTGAAAGACTAAGCTCTGATCAATGCAATGATGGACAAGTCAAAGAGTCTGAAGATGAAACATACCACTCATCCCCTGCCAGAGATGTAATGAACTTAAAATAAGAATGAAATATCATTTGTGGACATGGCCCTTTGGGATTTCACTTCCTGAACCATGTGGATATACACTGAGGGATTTGTCTCAAAATACTGAAAAATGAAGTATCCAGCTCATGAGCTCAAACCCTATCTCTCTGTACTCTGCTCTCACTGCCACAGCCTCAGCATCTACAGATGCAGAGCTAGCATACTGTTGTTAGATAGTTTACTGAACATATAATTGCAATAAAATGGGTCTAATGCTAGATCTCTAGATCTTTAGGGTTCTGGGAGTCCCTGTATCTCTTGGATTTCTTTTACTCTGTTTCAGGGGAAAGCTGAATGGGTGGATGAGTATGGGAAAATGGCCATGATTTAAGAATAAAAGCCAAATAATGGTAAGAAATAATTTCTTTATTATTTCAACTGAATAATCTCACAATCTGTGTTTAGATGAAGCCTTTAAAACATTTTCATGTTAATACCTTCTATGGATTATTGTGGAGAAAGAGAAGTCTGGACTCAAACTTATCCCACTCTCCAACCTGCCCTAGCTGAGTTGTAGATAACCAGACATTGCATTAACCCATAGTGCTAGGTGTTCTAGAATCAGCTCCAATGTGCCTGAGAAAGCTGATTATTACATTTTCATCATGAATACTTAGAAATACTTAGAAACTGGCAGATGTAACATCAATTATTTTTTTGTGGCTAGCCTAGACTTAAGAAAGTGATGGAAAATATTAATAATGCAGATTACACTTAAAAGTGCTCCAACTGCAATTCCTTTTTTGGGAGGTGGGAAGAGCCATTTGGTAAGCATTTACTAGCCCACCACTGTCTATATGGGTCCCCAGTGTAGTCACAAGCCTGTCAAGGTCTGGAAATGAGCTTGGAGGACCAGGCTGAGGACTCCAGGGAATAAGATGCTTGTCAGTTGTCCAGGGACTGCTGCCTTATTACCAAGAGCTGTAAAGGAAAGAACATAGGAGCAAGGGTGAGTTCAACTTAGAAGCCCGCCCCCATTCTCCCTCTTCTCATCATTCCTGGAAGATTAGGAGTTAGGGTCTGTTATTTTCTTCCTTTCCTCATCCCTGACCTCCTCTTCCTAGAGGGTACCATAGATAGTTGGGAATATATTGGAGGACATTCTGGACTGAAAAGTGGTTCACAGGGTCTATAGTCTCAGTGGAGACTCTTCTATTCTGGTGTGGATTATATGTGATCTTAGCATCTTCTTGAGCAGAGAGCATGCCTCCAGGTCTACTCAAAATTGAGATAGTGGGGTGAGGATGGGTGTGTCTGGGGATGCTGGAACAGGATCCCTGCAGACCCAATGGATGGAGCCCAGAGAGGGATGGAGAGGAGGAGGAGGGAGATTCCTTACCAGGGCCTTATAGCAAATGAATTGTTTTCTCTTTTTGAAAGAGAAATAAATGTTTCCATTTCTTAGAACTGGACTTTAGACAGCCCTAAGCTCAGTTCACCCCAGCCCAGCCCTTGCAATTGGCTTCATCACAGCTTTAGGAAGGACCTGATCAAACAGGGTAGGCCCAGGCCCTTTACTCTGTGCTCTAGGTCCCAGTCCTCCCAATATCCCAGCCCCATGCCAGACCATTCTACATCACTCATTTGGCAGAACTGGGCAGGTATCTTCTATTTCTGAAAATAACTGGTGGCCTATCACCTTCTACCTCCCTCCATCCCTGAGGATAAAGGCGGATATGATGTCCATAGAATACCGGAATCTAAGTTATAGACTCATATTCAGAGCTGGAAGGGACCTTGGCAATTATTTAAATCAACTATCTTATTATACAGATGAGGAAATGGAGGCCCAGGGAAATGAGGCAGTAGCTGGCCCAAAGCCACATATGTAGTAAGTAGCATAGACAGAATTTGAACTCAGGTCCTTTGACTCCCAATGCAGTGCTATTACCCTTAGACTGCCCTGCCTTTAGGCTATCCTGATCACATGGTTCATCCTAGGTCACCTATCTGATCTATAGGACCTCAAGGGCTATCAGGTCCAACCCCTACCTAAGAATTCTCTCAGCAACATCCCCTAAGAGTGGTCAGTTATCCTCCATTTAAGACCTGGAGTCATGGGAAAGAAATTGCCTCCTGAGGAAGTCTTTTTGATTGGAGGATAGAACTAAATGCTGCCTCAAGTCTGCCTCTCCAGGCTGGATCTTACTATTGCCTTCTAGACAGAGAGGGTCTGTTTTTGTTTTGTTTTTTCCTAAAGCTATCCCTAGGAATGGAGGTTGCTCAGTCTTTCTTGGTTATTCATTCTCAAGTCCAAAGAAACATCTATCTGGAGCGGCATTGGTGGCTGGGCTCCAGCAGGGACTGGTTCTGAGAATAGGCTCAGAGACTAATTTTTAGCTAGCAGACGTTCCAGTTTCTCAGTCCTCAGATACTATGCTTGTTGGGACTCTCTCACCCCAGTTCAGGGTGCTGCCACACTGAGACCACTGGATTTGGTACCCAAAAGTCCTGCATTTTTGTCCTGGTTCTTCTACTTACTACCTGTGTATCTTTTGGTAAATATGTTTTGTTTTGTTTTTTTTGTCTCAGGGCATCAGTAGAAATGGAAGGGTTGGAAGTGACTATCCAGTTCAACCCATCAGTGGCTCTCTAGTTCAACCACTAGAAACATAGCTAATGTGTGTCAGGGGCAGAATTTGAAACCCACTTTTCTCTGATCCAAGAGTAACATTGTAGTAAATGCCAGCCCAATCATGCTGACCTTAAATTTGATTTTTCCAGAGCCTAATCCAAGTCCCGCCTTGTGCCAGACCCCAACTCACCTTTTAGGTAGGTGCAGTTAAACTTGCTAAATGTTCGTTTGCTACGTAGCTCAACATTTTTTGTCTCCAGAATCTAAGAACCCAGAGACACTGAACACCTCATATGGGGGGATCAGCACCTCCTTTTCATCTGGAAAGGCTGACATATATTCAATGTTAGCCCCTTTACAGGTGTACACCTTGTAGAGGGTCCCTGAAGCATTTATGAACCCTCTGGCTGTATCTTCTTCCAGAGAAGTTGAAGCAAATTGACCAAAGCGCATCTCCCCTGTTCCATCAGGTAGCTGCCCCACACTGATGCCCCTGTAAACATTTATGCAGGAACTTCTCAGGATTTGAACAGCTCTGGTCAGATAGAAATGGAGGGCTTTGAAATGGAAGTTGTTCATATAATCCTCCCGGGACTCACAGCATTTTCTCACTGCTTGATTAAAGGTTGAGTAAATCTTAGGTTTTTCCATGGTGTAGGCAATAACAGCAACTTCAAATACCATCTTCATTCTTTTCTTTTCAGTAGACATATATAACCATTTATTTTCTGCGTTTTTCCAAACTTCATTGAAATTTGAATTAATTGCCCTTTCTTGGGCTAAGAGCTCTTTCGCCCTCATCTCCATAGTCTCTTCACAGCCCACATATTGGTCATCAAAAGCATTGTGTTCAAGGCTAATGACATTTTCTGATAATTCACCTTGTACCTGCAAAGGAAAAGGAAATCTCAGTTGCATTTAGAATTTCATCACTCTCTACATTTTTTTAAGCATTTCAACAACAATGGTTGATGGAGAAAGTAATCAGAGACATGGACCACCTCGTGATGGAAGTGAAAGTGGACCTAGATGGCCTCTTTTCTTTTTAGAGAATTGTCCTGTCTGATTGGCACTGAATTTTTAGCAGCTTGGTGCTGTCTGCTCTCCCAACACTCTTCCCCACACTCTTTCCTCACCATATTAGTGGGCTCACCATATTAATGCTGGACTCATTTGGACACCTCATTGGCTTCATTCCTACTGGAGCACAGAACAGTGGAGCTCAATCAATATACTAATCTCAGCCTCCACAGTAGGAGGGATTAGAAGCATCCACCATTGTGCCTGGCTTCTCATAGTCTTTGGAAAAACACTGGAAGAACATAAAGAGAGGCTGATGTAAGGGCTGGCTTCACCAGAGGAAACTGCTTTGAAGCTGTCAGTAGACAATGCCAAAAGTTTCTGTTAATCTTTTGCAAAGTTTTTGTTAAGTATGTGGGTCACCTGGTATCCCCCAAAGATGTGAGTTTTGACCATGAGAATGTAGAAGAGTTCCTGCATTGGCTAGGTCCACTAAGTCTTTGAGATTCAAAGATTTTATAGAAGATTTGGTGGTTGTCATTGCAAATTTAAGAAGTATCTTGCTATTTCGTAACAGTGTTTAAGTAATGTGGTTAAGTGGTTAAATGGTTAAGAATGACTTCACCTGTGCATATATCATTGAGGAGATTCAGAAATGAAAGGGTAAGGAATGAAAAATTGTCTTAAGAACCAACAAAGCCCTTTGGACTCATGATCTCCCTATTGTGAAAAAACACTTCAAATGTCATCAAATTCCTTACAAACAAACCCAGTGTTAACCTGGGCATAACTAAGTAAAAAAACTTTTCTTCTCAACAAAGATGCCAGCCTGGAAGGTCTGAGAGCTGTCCTGAGGAATGACCACCAGAAATCAACTGCATTTACCAATAGATGTTTGGCTGACTATGAGACTCATTACTCTATGACCTTGAGTTCTTGACTTTGAAGTGGGCTCTCACTGAAAAGTTCAAAGACTATGTGTATGGAACAAAACTCTGTGTGTGGTCTAGCAACAATCCATTGACTCATAGTTTGACCAGTGTGCCAAGTTAGATACCATTTTCCAGATCTGGGCATCACCACTAGCCAATATTATTTCAGTATTTGCTAGAGGCTAGGAAAACTAATGTGCATGTCGGTGACCTGTTCCAAAGACCACATGAATGTAATGAAGCTGGAGTGATACTCAAAGGTGGGGGAGGAATGCATATATGATGCTCAAGCAGTGGGACTAGAGTTAAGTGAAAGTGTAGTGAAGGACTTGGGACTTCCACCTGAAGTGGCAGTTAGGTTCCCATAGTGCTAGCCCCTACCCAAGGCCTCTCACAAGGTCCCTCAGGGGGCCCCAGAAACCTAGTAAAGGTATGACCATTGTGAAACCTCTCCCTTCACCGACCTTGTAACCAAGATGTAACTAAAACAAAGATCTGCCCCGTTAGCTTGTAGCCCCCACCTTAGTTTACATTCCTATGTAGCAACAGTTGCCTTGCTGATCACTGTTTGTTTCAGGAAGTACTTTTTACAGTCTAAAAGCTTGTTGGACAGACTGCTTGGGCAAGGCTGCCTTCCCTTTTGGGAGACAGTCACCAGCTTAATAAAAGCACTACCAAATTCTGATTGGTTTGCCTTCCTGGATTTGCCTCAATTGTCCATTACACTCCAAATGAAGGTGTGAATCTTGTTTCCTGGAACCAGCCTTTCTTACCTTAGTTGTCTATCGGTAACTGGCAGCAAGAGCAGATGGTGGATAAAGTGCCAAAAGGAGGCATACTAGCCAAAAAGCAAATTAATGACACTGAGGGACTTGCAGTAGGCAGAATCTCACTGTGGAGAATATGACAGAAGATGGAGTTATGCAATGGAAGGCTGAACTGCCCTGTGACTCTTTCCATGCATAGAGCACCAGGAAACAGCTTGTGCTAATTCAGAATATACCACTCTATGGCCATGAGAGCTCTGTGTAGTGGCTTTGGAAATATGGTTCAAGAAAGGATCCAAGAGATGATAAGAAACAGATCTGCCTGGCTCAAGATAGCTTTAGATCTCCAAAGAGTGTGATACTTGTGCTCAATGTGGGCAAAGAAAAGCATTGCCAATTCATGCTTCGTATTTGGAGAACATAAGCACCAGCAAATATTTAAAACTTGTCTGCAGGGATTTTTTTTTAACCTCTGGAAGGAGAGACTGAGAATATAAGCCATATATCAGGGGTGAGTGATATTTTACCAGATAGACATAAGCATTGCCCAACCAGGAACCAGAAAGCAGATAGAATGGCTAATGTGTATTGAGGAAGAAGTGTTTCTCAGTGTGTGGGGGGCCTTGAAAACAATGAGTTCCTCATCCCTGTAGGTCTTCAAATGGAGACCAAATGCTGACTTTTTATGAATATTGAGGTGCTAGTAAGGCTTTAGGGAATGGACCTTTGAGGCTACTTCCAATGTTGAATTTCTATGATTCTGTGTCTTTCCATCTTCCCAGGAAGAACTTAGGACCAGGAGACCTGTGCTGGACACAAGCCTTCCTCTCACTGCTGAGAGGAAGACAAAGTTGGACTCCACCTTGAAGCAACCTTGATAATTAGGACTGATATGACAAAACCTTGCTTATGCAGCAACTTGCTTTAGAATGTAAAACTTAGATGATCACAAAAGTAGAATGAAAATGTAGAAACTGCAAAACATTATAACATTCTTGATATTTTCCATCTATCGCTTATTTCATTTACTCTTTAAACCTATAAAAATATAAAACTGTGTCAAGGAGAAATGGAACACTGTTCAGAGCAACTTGACCTTTGTTTAAATGAGATTACTTGGTTTTATATAATTACTTTTCTGCCTGATTATTTTTCTCCCATAATGCTGAGGATAAAATTAGTACAGGTGTACACTGGGAAGCAGAATGGTACAGTGGAGGCCATTTGTTGCCTTCCCCCACCCCCCTGATTTAAACTATTTTTTTTGCCAGAATTTGAACCTTGAATCTCACCTCTGCTACTTAATACCTGTGTGACTTTGAATATGTCACTTGATATTTCCAAGACTGTTTCCTCAGATGTAAAATGGGGGGAGGGGGTCAGATTGAATGACTCCTCCACTCACTTCTAGCTCTAAATATATGGACCCTCTGAACAGCCTAATGCCTCAAAGAAATTCTACATACCAGGAAGATGCACATTCCCATAAGGTATTTTGGCAATACTCTCAGTATACTTGATGATAAAATGGAGAGTTGAGGACTAAATAATGAAATGATCTGTTGGATTTAGAAACAGTGAATTAAATGGATGTACCTGAGAGTTGACACTTTCTTTCTTGGAAAACCCACGTGGGACCCAAACTGGAGAGAATCTTAAATACAGGCTATATTTTATTATGGAAGCAATGAAATTCCAACAACACACATACACAGAGATGAGTTGATACAAATTATTCACAGACTAGATTCAAAGTAATTTCAAAAGAGCAGGAACAACCAAGGCATCAGGTATGGCCTTGTATGGGAGTTAGTACCTGCCCTGTGCCTAGAAGGAAGTTAGTGATACTTTGAGGTAGGTGGTGAGGTAAAAGAGCAGAAGGGAGAACAGGAGAATATTGGAGGGTGTCAAAGACATGATCCAGAGTGTGTGTGTGTGTGTGTGTGTGTGTGTGTGTACTTCTGAGCATGCTTAGCTTGTCTAGCCTGTTGGATTCCTGCCATGTGGGGAAGATAAACTCCTTTGATGGGATGCTGCATCTTTAACAATGGTGGGACAGAGCTGGTTTCTCTCTGCCATATTTTTGGTTGTGTGTGTAGTTGCTTAGCCCACTGTGGTCACTGTGACCTGAATTAGTGATAATGGGAAAGTTCTTGCCCTTCCCTTTTTTGTCTGACTGGGAGAAATAGGTGTGGTATTGGGGGAAGTGGGAAGTTTTTCTTTGTGCTATTTGTCCTCAGTTTCAGGTGCTTAGCTCAGTGTCCCTAGAGCCCAGGCCTAGTTCCAAGTTCAAAACCCACCTGGGGTTCAAGTCCCAGGCACCCTGGCTTCTCAGGGCTTTCATGTCAGCCTGTCTGGCTGCACCAGCCAACCTGAAATCCTGGCCCCCAAGTTGCCATGGGTTGAAATTCTGGTCCTGTGTGGATCACCTCTGACACCTGAAGCTGAATATCTGTGGACCACTTACTTTATACAGGACCAGCACAGTGATCCCAATGATCACAATATAGCTGTGGTGATGATGACTATCCATTTACAATTCATTTCAAGGTCTCCTTCCTTGAGGTTTCTTCCTTGCTCCTGATCTTATCCCTGTAATTGAAACACAAATAAATAAAAAGTCTATTATTTCTGCTTTTAAGAAAAAAATACAAATTCATGATCTAGCTGTAGTCTGCCTTTCTGATTTCACATTACATCCCCTTGTTTACTCTAAGCTTCATCCAAACTGGTCAATTTACTGTTCTCTATTGTCAACAACAACAAAAAATTAATACTATACTCTGCATTTTAGACACAAGAAACAATCTGATTGCCAGAAATAATTTTATTTAACTTAACATTATTTCAATCCAAGTCATTTCTAGTTTAGAGAGAGGTGGCCAAAATAGCATCATTCCCCCATGCTGTAGGACATTTCTCCCCAAAGAAATTTAGAGTAACATTTATAGGAATCTTGAATAAGGAAACATTCACATCATATGTTAAAATATACTTAGCGATTAACATTTCAAAGCAATAGTCATTACCCAGCTCCTTTCTTCCTTTCTTCCTTCCTTCCTTCCTTCCTTCCTTCATCCCTTCCTTCTTTCCTTGCTTCCTTCCCCTCAGGAGCTGAAAGGGCTTCTTTACTGTGACCATGATCTCAATCTTGTATTTTAAGAGTTTTCTAGACTGTGTTTTCTGATAGCCTAGGGAGATTCTCATGCATCATCAGGTCTACAAGACTACAAGACCCTAGTCCAAAAATGAGTATCAAGAATGAAGGGTTACTACTCATTGAATTGAAAAGAGCTTTCAGGTTTTTCCTGAAGTCAGGAAGATTTGAACTCAAACCTAGACCCAGACATCTACTGGCTTTGTGATCCTGAGCAAGTCACTTAACCCCTATTTCCCTCAATTCTTCATCTCTAAAATGGGGACACACTGGAGAACGAAGTTGCAAATGACTCCAGCATCTATTTTTATTTTTATTTTTTTTTGCTTTTTGGAGGGGGGAAGGCAGGGCAATTGGGGTTAAGAGACTTGCCCAAGGTCACAGTTAAGTGTTAAGTGTCTGAGTCCAGATTTGAACTCAGGTCCTCCTGACTCCAGGGCTGGTACTCTATTTACTGTGCCACCTAGCTGCCCCGTCTTCAGCATCTTTGCCAAAAAAACAAGTCAGCTGAACCACTGAACAACAACCACCCAGAAAGACCTGTTGTTGCATTTTAGCTTAGACTTAGACCCAGACATCCACTGGCTTTGTGATCAAGGGCAAGTCATTAACCCCTATTTGCCTCAATTGGAGAACAAAGTTGCAAATGATTCAAACACCTTTTTTTTTTTTGCTTTTTGGAGGGGGAAAGGCAGGGCAATTGGGGTTAAGTGACTTGCCCAAAGTCACAGGGCTAGTAAGTGTTAAGGGTCTGAGGTTGGATTTGAACTCAGGTCCTCCTGACTCCAGGGCTGGTGCTCTATTCTCTTTTTTTTGCTAACCTCTAGCTATTTATTCTTATTCTCTTACTTCTCCCACACATTTGAAAAACAAAAACAAAGTTCTTGTAACAAATACTTATGGTCAAGCAAAATACATTTGACATTGACTATGTCCAAAAACGTATGTCTAATCTGCATCTTGAGTGCATTATCTCTCTGTCAACATCTGGGAAGCATGTCTCATCAGCAACCCTCAGGAATTATGGTTGTTTCTTTGTATAAGGAAGGCTGTTGCTTCCTGATAGGAACTTCACTTTCTTAGCATATGGATTGGATTTTAATGACTTTTCAGGTTCTCTTAACATATATAATCTGTCAATAGCATTCTTTGACAGAAAAGAAATTGGCAAGTATATTTGCTTTGGGGTACGTGAAGGGTGATGGTCACAGGAGCTGCTAAAGGTCAGTTGTTTGTTCCTGCAGAAAATTCATTTCTCAATGTCTAGTCTTGGCTTTAGCTCTCTGCTTTAGGAAATCATCTACTCAAGCAAACGGCTTTTTCCTAGTAACCATGAGTCAAAGGGGTCTGTCCTGGACCACTGGTCACAAATTGTTCAGCAATATCATTGTTAACAATAAATAACAATTAATAGAAATAGTTATCCTTAGTATTTATTGAGTGTATACAAAGTCTTTCCAAAAGCTTTTGGCAAGTTAAAAAAAATCTGTGATTGGAAATTGAAAAAAAAATTCTTAGTTTGAGTATTTTCCCTAGCTAGAATGCTATTCCTACTGGCTCCCTTAGCTTCTTTTAAGTCTCAACAAAAATCCCATCTTCTACAGAAAGCCTTGTCAATATCTCTGAATGCTAGTGCCTTCCCTCTGTTAAGTATTTACTACTCCTCTAGTATATAGTTTTTTTGTTTGCTTTTTGGCTCCCATTAGATTGTGAGCTCCTTGAGGACAGGGACTATCTTTTGCCTCTTTTTTATTTTGTATCCTCAGAGCTTAGCACAGTAACTGGGACATAGTAGATGTGTATTCTTTAGTTAAATATTCATTATTCACTGATATTGTCTATATAGCAAAATATTCATAATAGCACTTTTTGTGATAGCAAAGAACTGGAAACAAACTAGTTGCCTTGATTGGGGAATGGCTAAAGGAATCAGGATTCCTGACAAATAGGAAGAATTCTGAGCAGAGGAAGACCTATATTTATTAGTGCAGAGTATAGCAAGTAGAACCAGTAAAACAATTTACACAATCACAATGACCACAATAATGTAAATACAAAGAAAAAATAAAAGTGTGTAATTGACCAAACTTGGCATAAAAGAAAATCTTAAAAATGTTCCTTCTCCATTTCACTGCAGGGGTGGGAGGTAAAGGGGATTATGTGTGTGGGATATTGTGCCCAGAATAGTGCCAAATATGGAAAAAATGATGAGGTATGGGCTCTGGGAGCTCCCTTGAGCTCTCCTTGAATCTTTAAGATATAGGCTCTGGGAATCCCCCCTTGAACTCTGATTAAATCATTCCATCTGATGAGGCATTTGCCTCTGTTACTAGACTTCCTACCCTTGAGCCTATCAAAATAACAATCCACCCTTGAACTGGCCTGGCCCACCATTGTCTGTAGCCTCCAGGCAGCCTAAAGCAACTTCACACCCTTAATCACTCATTGACCTCATTAACTCCTCCTGAAGACCCTCCCCAAACTTATCCTCTAGACCACCCCTAGATTCCTCCCACAGCCTTCTCTATATAAGACCCCATCTTGCCCCTATGTGGGTAAGAGCTCCATAGAATGACGCAACACAGACTTAACTCTGTGTCTAATACAAGCAAACTTTTAATGAACTTTACTTTTCTTTGGCTGAGAAGACTTGAGTCGAATTCATTTGGCAGGACCCGGTATGTTGATATTTTGGGGTTTCCAGAGCAACCTCTTTAGGAGTAAGACTTCAGGAAATACATATTTTTATTTCCCTTGAATTGCTTTTTCTCTTTCATTTATAATCTTTATTACAAGGGGATAGCTACCTGTTGAAGACCAAGGACAGGGAAGAATAAATTCAGATATTTCTTAAAAAGATTCAATAAAGACCTGATTGCTTTTTCAAGTGTTAAATAGAGATGGCACAAACTTCTGCCCGATGGCAGCCTCTACCTGAGACAGTGGTGAGACTTTGGTAAAATAAAAGGACTCTATATTCCCCAAATGATAGATGGTAAAAGGATATGAACAGGCAATTTTCAGAAGAGGAATTCAAAGCTATCTATAGTCATATAAAAATTGCTCTCAGTGATTCTTGATTAGAGAAATGCAAATTAAAACAATTCTGAAGAACAACTTTGTAACTATCAGAAATGAGAAATGCTATAGGTGATAAGGGAAAAAGGTACATTAACAAATTGTTGGTAAAGTTATAAACTGGTCCAACCATTCTGGAGAATAATTTATGCCCAGAGGACTATAAAACTGTGCATATCCTTTGACCCAGATATACATCTAATAGGTCTGTACCCCAAAGATATCAAAGGAAAAGGTAAAGGATCTATGTGTGCAAAAACATTTTTGGCAGTTCTTTCTCTGGTGACAAATTGGAATTGGAAATTGAGGGGATATTCATTAATTGGGTATGGCTGGACAAATCGTAGCATGTAATTGTGATGGAGTACTATTGTGCTATAAGAAATGACAGGGGGGATGGTTTGAGAAAAACCTGACGAAACATATATGAACTGATGCAATATAAAGTGAGAACTGGAAAATCTTTGTGCATAGTAACAGAGATGTAATGATGATTAACTGTGGAAGACTTGGCTACTTTGATATACAATGAACCAAAGTAAATTTCTCCAGAGAAAGAATTGATGAAATCTGAGTGCAAATTGAAGTATAATTTTCTTTTTTTTTTTTTTTGTTCTATCACTAATATGGAAATATTTTTTCATTATTTCTTATGTTTAACTGAAATAATCTTCCTTGTTTTTTCAGTGGTTTGGGAGGAAAGGAGAAAATTTAGAATTTAAAATTTAGTAAGAAAAGAGTCCTAATAAATAAACAGTACAATTTAAAATGATTAAGTAGTATCCAAGAGACAAATGAGAATAAAATAAATCTCATATATCTGAAAAAAGTCACATTTCGGATTTTTCCACATAGAATTGTGTGCAACAGCATAGTAAATGAGTTCAGAGACTGCTTAGGAAAGTAGAGAAAAGTTTATTTATTCTTTCTCATGAGAAAGGGCCCTCTGCCCCTGTTGCTCAAATGGCATCTCCCAGGGAGAAAGCAATAGGTAGAAGTGAGCTCCTGGTTATATAACCTCCTAATGCAGAAACCCAACCCCCCAACTGGCCTTCACTCTTATTGGTAGGGAGGCTGGCCCACAACCTAAGTGCTGGAATCTATCTTGGAGACAAAGGACATGGAAACATGTGGGTGTCAAATGCAAGGCCAGGAAAGCAGTTTTACCCTTATTTGGCATATCTTGTGCTGAGGTGGCACTGGGGAGGGTCTCTATTGCTCTAAGTCCCAGATTCCTCTAAGGTTAGGTGACCTCTAAACTTAGGCCTAGTGGATGCTGAAGCCACTCTAGATTTTATTTTTCAGAATGGGGAAACTTCATTGCAAATTATCCCTCACAAATCCCCCCTGTTCTTTTATACCTTTTGAAGTTTCCCCACTTTTCTTAATTCTAATTACCCTCAGCATTGACAATATACAAGGGGGAAGTCACCTTTATGAATGCAGATAAAGAAGTTCAAAAGAAAACAGTAGCAAACAATTGTTCTTTCAAAGTCCAAAAGTCTCTTTTTACTCTGCTGTCCACATCTGAGGAAGTCCTCTGGTCACTTAGGATCATCTGTCTTCAGTCCTGCATCCCAGCCTCTCTTTCTTCTGCCTTCATCCATGCATTTACCTACAAAAGGAACCTTGGTACCAATTTAAATGACCACTCCAGAATCCTTATCATTCTTACAAAATTAAAATTGGAGTCTTGGTCAATTGTCATGATCACACATTAAAACCAGTTTCCTATATTTTGCATTTATCCATTATTAATTCCTCCACTGGGAGGATGGTATTTCACTAAAGGATTTATATTAAGCTCACATTTAAAACAATTAAAAATTTTACCAAGTAATCCAAAAATTATCCTCCTTTTAACATTGACTCCTTATAACAAAGTTGAGACAAATGTGATACTAGCTAAATAACAGAATAATATTCCCACAAACCCTTGACCTACTTGTTCTCATATTATTACAAAGAACTAAATGACCCTGACATACAGGAATACCTATACTAAACCCTAAGCCTAATAGCTTTATCTTATAGTAACTTAAGATGTTCCAGAATCAAGTATTTAATAGATTTGTTGTTGTTTATTTCATAACTTTTGATTATTGAAACTTTCCAACAAGAAAAGGGACAAAACTGTAATGAGGGAACCATATTTCCCAAACTTCAGAATGTCAGTTTCAAGCAAAATTTATACCAAGCTGCAATCTACATTGAGCCAAGCTTAAAGTCTGCCAGGTGCTTGCAACTAAATCAAGTCAGAAGAATCCTACCTCAGCTCATGCAGAACAGTCTTTCTCCTGACCTTCCATACCCACACTTCACAAGCCTTCCATACCTGTACTCAGTGGCTCAAATAGCTTGGGTATCCTTTCTTAATACTTATATCTGGAGTTGAACTCAAAGAAACAGTCAGTTAACAGTCCCATTAGATCTTCAATAACAAGCACCAACAATCAGCTTAAGATATGATTATAATCTCACATTGGTTAAGGAACATCTTTAAAGTGAGCCTCAGACAACCTGTATTCATTTCTATGTTTATCCTTATTCATAAAAATCACATCTTCCATTAGTATTATAAATTATTGCTCTAATAGATGTGTTTCTACTTCCAAACTTCTCTATCTTCTTATAATTATGCTTAATCTGAGCTCATACTAAAATTTCTTTTCTCTCAACTAAAAATGTCTCTGATTTAATCCCAACAATCAATTCAGTCAATTGCATTAATACCCAATTGCTCTTCCACTGAAATACACTGGGACTCCATTCCACACCTTTACTCCAATAACTTTATAATCCCAACCTCAGTCCATGGGATATTGATTCAATATTGCATTTGTGTCCTTATTTCCTTTCCTTCTCAAATTTGATTGAGCTATTAACTATAAAATCAATTTCCAAATCTTTCTGCCTTCCTAAATACTTCCTCACACTCTTCTCAACATACTTAAACCATCTAATACAAGGTATCCAGACCACTATCTAGAGATAGGAGGGGCTTGGATAAATCCCCATTTGTCCCCAGAGCTTCTTATCTTCCTTTCAGATTTCTAGTTATTTATCCTTCCAAATCTCTCAAACCCATTATCCATCTTATTCAGCTTTCCTTTAAACTTTTAACCATAAAACAAGATAGCTCATAAGTTATTATACTTTTACTAACATAGCAGTTCTGCTTAGACAAAGCAAAGAGATTAATGGCTAAACCCCACAAGCTGATGGATTTATGTCCTTGAAAAGTTTGTTTATTCTTCCCTAGTTATACTCAGTCTGGAAGAGTGAGATATTTCAGGAACCTAAATCTTTTACTTATACATTCAATTACAAATGCTAACTTTTGCTTATGCCATGCAATAACCACAAATTCAGATTTAAAAAGCAAGATCTCTTCTGCAAAACACCTTTTTTCTTAAAGTATTTCCTTTCTTTGAAAACAGTTTGAATTTATCCTTGTGTTAAGGGGAATAATCACTAAATCTTTATGAAAGACCTGCATTATGCCTAACTTTTCATTGATTACCAAACTCTGCCATAAAGATGAAAAGCAGGGACCTGATTGGATAAAGCATCCACATGCAATATGGTCCCAAAACTCTTTTACCTTAACATTAGTTTACTCTCATTGAATGGCAACATACCACAAAGATTTACCAAGACTCATATACATAATGGATTCCTGTTCTAGATTCCATACTTGTACTAAAATCCAATTACTAGAAAACAATTTTACCAACTCTAAAGGCCAGTTTGGAGACTGACTAATTTCTCAGTAAGACTTCTTCAGAGGCTGAAGAAGTAAATGCTGCCCCTCCCTGCCTCCTTCCTGGTGGGGAGTGGTGAAATTCCCTTCTTAATCTGATCTGTGATAAGTGGAGTGACTCTTTAGGCAATCCCCCTGAAATTCCCAAACTCCAGGGTCCCATCTAGAAACTACAGAAAATTCACAGTAAGTTTGAATATTACAAAATCTATACATAATTGATAAAATGACCAGAGATCTTATAAAGTCTTTGTATAAATAAACTTGTTCTGGTATAAAAGATAAGTGTCTATTAGAGATCCTTTTTAATCTTTTGTACATAGACTTGCTACCTCTCATTGTTTAGGAGCTTCATAACTAAAACAAGCCCTGCCCCCCCTTCTTTCCCAGGGCTGAGGACCTTGCCCACAAATTGTTTCCAGGGACACCTAAGCCCTCTTTTACATACATATTAACAATTCTAGGTTTTACAAAACTTACAATAGGATTCACAGGGTCTTCACAGAATTACCAATAATTACTTTTTCACCAGCATGCTTTTGTAAATACTTGATTTATGAACTGAAACTTCCTTTAAAACAAAGAAAAACTTGAAAGTTTATGAAATCCTGTCTCCTTTCAGAAACAAAGGGTTTGACCCAGATAACAGGGTGTAGTTAACTTTTAACTTCCCTTCCAAGCAGAGACCTTGGGGGCTTAATGATTATTTGAACTAATCTTTTAGAACTAAATTCCGATAGATCCCTGTCATAGATGCATCCTGAAAGGTGGATAGACATAATCCCTTCAAACTTCCCATAACTTGATTTGCTAGTTATGAAGTCTGGCTAAAAAATTCACTAGCACTCTTTTCCAACATCTCCAGATCTTCTAAAGATGGGAGGGAGGGAGGGAGGAAGTAGTGGCTCCACCCCACCTAACACAGAGATTTTTTTTTCCTTCTCTTTCTCTCTATCTCTCCCCCTCACTTTAACTTTAACAGCTCTGCCTCAGACATTTCAGATAAATAGAAAAGTTTCATTTACCTAAGAAGCTGGAAGTTAAGAACAATTTATACACTAAAAGATATGAATCCTCACACACACACACACACACACACACACACACACACACCCCACACACCACATAACAAACACAAAGTAAACTTATCTCCTGAGGTCCTGGGGTGTTTATCAGGGAGAATTGAAGGGAACATCCCTTCCCAGCTCCATTCCCAATTAACTAGCTGCTTGTGGGTTAAAGCAGAAATTTCCCTTAACCAAAGGGCAGGTGAGAAGTCTCATCAGCCCCTCTCCTCTCCGATTCAAGGTCTTGCCAAGCTGTGTCAATTTCCTGGTCAGAAATATAGGTGCCGAGGCCCGTCAGGGATCACCCATCACCTCCCCCCCCCCAGAATAAACCTCCAGTTCTCCCCTAATTCCTAGCCAAACTCAATGACACCACTCACAAATTGGTCACCCACAGGTCCTCCCCTGGGCCTGTGCTCAGAACTTACAGGACCTCCAACCTTCCTTATGATGGGGACAGCCAGCGCGCATTCCAGGAATTCTCTAGTTTCAAAAACAGTTCCTCCTTGGAACTCCACTCTGTGGACCCTTGGGGCCACCAAGTCACTCTTGACAAGGATTTCCCCAAGTCACAATGCAAGAAACTCATAAACATAACATCAATGCAGAATAATATCATTGGAATAAAGATTATTGCCAGTTAACACTAATCTAGTTAAATGCATCTTTAAATTAGCTACATGAAAAAAAAAAATGTTCCGTTCATCTGCAGTCTTGGTAGTCTAGACCACTTGTATTCTGAGAGCAGTATAGAGTAGTTATCATTTTAGCTTTCATAGCTACAGGTGTGTAGCATGAACAGTTACCATCCAAAGCATAGATGAACTATTCTGTGAATAATAATTTTCTCCAATTAATTTATCAAACCCAATATAAATCTAAATTAAAAAATTTAACAACATTGTAGCTACTTGTTCACATGTACAAGAATATAAAAATCTGTGAAATCAAACTTGATCAGGGTGGGGCCTTTAGGCCCCATGTGACCTTTTGATTGAATCCAAATTTCACAGAACAATTTTTAAATAAACAATTTTATTTAAAGAAACAGTTTTAAATAAAAGGATTTTTTTTCTGTAAGATTTGATAATTGGCTCACTCTGTGGATTGCTTGATAATCACTTGATAATCAGCTGGGTGACCCAGTGGGTAGAACAACCCTGGAATCAGGAAAAAAAGCCTGACCTCAGATACTTAGGAGTGGTGACCCTGGAAAAGTCAATTAATCCTGTTTACCTTAATTCCTCATCTGTAAAATGAACTGGAGGAGGAAATGGCAAACCACTCTAGAATCTTTGCCAAGAAAACCCCAAAAGGGGTCATAAATATTAACCTTGACAGAACAATAACAATCATGAGAAAGCTCAAAACTAAACGGCAACTTCCTGAGGAAGAGGCCAGCTATTTTCTGAGTGTAGTTAACAACTGCATATGCTTGTCAGACTTTGTAGTCTTCTTTCATCGCACTTTTATTCTAGAGTCAGTACTTTTCCCACTGTAAAGCAGTGGAAAGGGAAAGAAAAATTGGAATATATAGTACTTCAAAACCCAAAGGAAATCACTGCATACTCAATAACAATCTATCCATATATCTTGTGGCACTTCAAAGCATTTTCTACACATCTATCAAAATGATTTTTTTTAAATCCCTATTTAATTTTAATGGCTACTTTAGGCAGCTAAGTGGTACATTGGTTTTGAGAGCTGGACTTGTGTGACATATGGAAAGTCAAAGAAATATAATTTCTGGGTAAATAGTAATCAATTTTATTAATTGTGAATAACAGATAATTAATAAAATGATGGTCATATAGCTTTCCCTCATAAGACAAAGAGGAATCATGGGGGTCATTCGGTGCTTATACACTCTTGGAAGAGTGAATGATCCTAACAGGTGGAAATCAACTCTGATTGGTTAACAATTAATGAGAGAATAAATATTATAAGGAGAGATGGGATTATTTTAATAAGGGTCTTGGGATGTGTCTTTGATCATGGTACTCATGGAAAAAGAAAGGCTCATCTCAAGTCAGATCACTCCCACCTGGGGCAATTGAAACAAAAGAATCTTTTCTTGACCCATTCAATGTGCAATGAACAATGATGGCATAAGAATTATACTTAGATAAGAGAGTTTGGGTGGGGTAAGTTCTTTGGGTAGAGTCAGACTTGCCATTAAGAGGTTGGGCTTGGAATGAAGGGAAAAAACCTGGCTTGCTCTCTGCCCCACTATTGATTGCTTATTAATATGAGAGAAATAATCATTTCTTTCACTTGAAATCAAGAAGACCTGAGACCAAATCCTGCCTGACATAATTACTAGATGTGTGATGCTGGGCAAGCCACTTCACCTTCATGGGGCTCGGTTTCTTCATCTATAAAGTGGAGAAAATCATAGCACCTACCTCTCAGGGATGTTGTGAGGGTAAATTGATATGTTTGTAAAGTGCTTTGGAAAATGTAAAGTACTATTAAAAATGTTAACTATTCTTGTTACTCAACTCTAATGGCTCCATATTACCTTTAGTATGAAACATAAGCACTTCTATTTGTCATTTAAAACCCTTCACATCCCAGCCCCAACCTCCTCTTGAAAACTTATTACAGATTCTTCCCTTTCATGCAGTCTACAGTCTAATGAAAATTACCTTTTTATTGTTCCTAATCCGTGACTCTATTTCTTATCTCTGTGCCTTTGCACAAACTGTTATATCATCAATTGTATGTGCCCAATATCTGGATTTTCCACACCATTCTCCTACCTCAATCTATTAGCATGCCTCCTTTCCTTTGAAAATCAGCTCAAGGGTGCCCCAACCCATAGGAACATCCCTTTCCAAGAAGAGAGGACTAGAGATTGCTGTAACCTTGCTGAGAATGCTGCCCCTGGGGGAGGGCACTGGCTGTGGTCTTCATGCTTGCAGGGGTTGGGCCTTCTGGGTCAGTGCTTAGGCCCTGGATGTGGACCCTGTGCAGGGAAAACCATGAAGAACCTGATGAACAGACTGTATATCAGAGTTGTTTGTTGGGTCATTGGATGTATTTTTAAGAGGGGCCAGTGAAGGGGCTCTTTGACTTGGAGGCATGGAAGCAAATAAGACTGAAATGAGGGAAATGGAGGTGGTTGCCTTTGTGCTCAGGCTCAGGAGTCTGATGAACCAGAATGCCATGTTCAGTGTATCTAATGGTACATCCTGGTGGGAGGCTCAAATTGGCCCTGGCCTGTGACCTCAGTGTGGCAATTTTCTCTGCCATCATGGGACTTTAGAAACAACCTGAGTATTCCATCCATGTACAAGGGAAAGTGGTTCCTAAATCTCTGTGTGGACATGGGCCTAGTCAATGAGCTTATCTTTACCCTGGTGGCATATGGAGAAGGAGGAGGCAAAGGTCATCAGGCTAGTGAATCATGCTGTTCCCCAGAACCAGGAGAGCAGAACCTGACGCTGGCCAGAGAGATCTACCACAGTCATTCATCTCAGTCATTTCCATTGACAGAGGGTTGAAGGTAGACATTACATTCAGAATGGCTACTGAAGGGATGTGCCGTGAAATAAGCAGAATGTCCTACTCTGGCATAGACTGGAGGCCTACTGGCCTTCCTGGAGAAGCACTGCTCTACCTTGCTTATAAGTGACTCTTGGGCAGCCTGGAGGATGGGGTACCTGAGTCCCTGACCAGCTGAGGCAGGATCAAGGGGAAAAAGCCTGACCTTTGCTTCTATCTGAGATTCTTCACCTAGGTCATTAAAAACAAATGGACTCTTCTACTTCTGGTGAACACCAAATGGCAGATGATAGTGCTGCAGGAGGTGTGGGAGGCCCCGGGGGGTCCGGGCGTTGGAGGCCGGGGAGGCTTCCTCAGTGGCTTCAGCAGTGGGGGCCGAGGTTGAGGCCGGGGCCGTAGTTGAGGCTGTGACTGTGGCCCTGGCCCTGGGGCCTGGGGAGGAAAGGCTGAAGACAAGGAGTAGGTTCCTGTCACTAAGCTGAGCCAGTTAGTCAAGGACATGAAGATCAAGTCTTTGGAAGAGATCTATCTTTTCTCGCTTCCTATCAAGGAATCTGAGATCATAGATTTCTTCCTGGGATCTTCATTGAAAGATGAGGTTTTGAAGATCATGCCTGTTCAGAAACAAACCAGAGCTGGGCAACATACCAGGTTCAATGCTTTTGTGGCCATTGGTGACTACAATGGCCATGTTGGTCTGGGTGTCAAGTGCTCCAAGGAAGTGGCCACAGCTATTCGTGGTGCTATCATTCTGGCCAAGCTGTCCATTGTTCCTGTGAGACATGGCTACTGGGGGAACAAAATTGGCAAGCCTCACACAGTACCCTGCAAGGTCACTTGGCGATGTGGGTCGGTTCTGGTGTGCCTGATCCCCACCCCTAGAGGAACTGGCATTGTCTCAGCCCCTGTGCCTAAAAAGCTCCTGATGATGACTGGAATTGATGACTGCTACACTTCTGCAAGAGGCTGTACTGCCACTCTGGGCAACTTCGCTAAAGCTACCTTTCATGCCATCTCCAAAACATACAGCTATCTAACCCCAGACCTGTGGAAGGACACTGTGTTCACTAAGTCTCCTTATCAGGAATTCACCGACCATCTTGTAAAGACTCACACTCAAGTGTCTGTCCAGAGGACCCAGGCAGCTGCTGTGGCAACCACATAGATGTTTTTTTTTTTTTGTAAACAAATAAATTGAACTATGCCTGATTAAAAAAAAAAACAAAAACAAAAAACAAATGGACTCAGCTTAAGTACTACCTTCCAAATGAAATGGTTCTTGGTTCCTCTCTCAGTTGCAAATGGTCTTCTCTCCAAATATCCTGCATCAGTTTTCTGTGTACATAAATACACACACACACACACACACACACACACACACACTCTTTTTCTTTCCTGGGATAGAATTTAAGTTTCTTGAGGTCACCACTTCAGTTTTGTCTTTGTATTCTGAGTGCCTATCACACAGTAGGCATTTAATAAATGCTTGTTGATTGAATGATTGTTTAAGTAGTCCACAAAAAGTCACCTTTACCATCAATGAAAAATGATGGGCTTTCAGCAAAAGGGAGTAAAGTTTCTTTTGAATAAAACAAATATGGGTAGGATATATGATATGCAATTTCATAGTCAATAAACTTTTTTCTGTAAAACATTTTATTTGTAATAGAATCCTATGTATTGCAGATGCTACAATGTAGAAGAGGGACCAAGGTAGGGTTTTAAATGGATTTTCAAAAACAAACTAATTTCAATTTCAGAAACAATTATAGATTTGAATATGATATAAACTATTAAAATCTCTTAAGTTAAACCAAATGAGAAATATTTAATTGTTCTGGGTATTACCAGAATACAATTGAAAATATCTAATGTGAGAGCAAAAACCATGAACTGAGAAATTTAATGGTTTTGAAAATGAGGTCCAACTACTTATGTAATACAAAATATTTCATTTTTAGTTAATATTTTCTTCCTTATCATGTAGTACCACTTTTGAAATACATAATCCCTCATTTTCTGAATTCTATCTATATTAAACTATGAAATCAATTTTAGTAGTTTGTGATGTTTCAAATGTAGCCATGAATGAAAAAGTTAACCTATTAGGACAGACCAAAAATGGAGTTTCTGTTACCATCTTGACTTATCTTACCATATCATATATAATTGGTATTATAGCACTAAAAATCCTTGTATTGGATAAGCAAACAGTAGTAAATACTTCAATACTATGTATATGAAACAGAGATTGTCTTAAGGAATTACTACAAGAGTTATAACAACTGCTTTCAATCAAGATTAAGAACAAAATGTTTAGGTTTGCTGATACATTGTTTTTTCTTAGTAATTTGGGGAGTGAGTCAAAAGAATCTAATCACCAGTATTTAAATTTGTTGTTGTTCAATTTTTTCAGTTGAAAGAAATGATTATTATGAGAAGGATGCAGGAAAAGTATGAAATGAGGGTCAACAACCTGACTGAGGAAAACAACACCTTAAAAAATAGACTAACTCAAATGGCAAAGGAGGCCCAAAAGGGCAATGAGGAGAAGAATGCCTTAAAAAGTCGAATTTGCCAGATGGAAAAAGAATCTCAAAGTTCACTGAGGAGATTCATTCCTTCAGAGTTAGACTGGAGCAAATGGAAGCTAATTACTTTATGAGAAATCAAGATGCTGTTAAGCAGATCCAAACAAACGAAAGATTAGAAGGCAATGTGAAATATCTCATGGGAAAAACTACTGACCTGGAAAATAGATCCAGGAGAGACAATTTAAAAATTATTGGACTACCTGAAAGCCATGATCAAAGAAAGAACCTAGAAATCACCCTTCAAGAAATTCTCAAGAAAAATTGCCCTGATGTTTTAGATCCAGAGGGCAAAATAGAGGTTGAAAAAATCCACCGATCACCTCCTGAAAAAGATCCCAAAAAGAAAACTCCCAGAAATATTATAGCCAGGTTCCAGAATCCCCAGATCAAGGAGAAAATACTACAAGCAGCCAGGAAGAAACAATTTCAATATTGTGGAAACACAATCAGAATAGCCCAAGACCTGGCAGCTTCTACACTGAGGGATCGAAGGGCATGGAATATGATATTCCAGAGGCAAAAGAACTGGGAATGAACCCAAGGGTCACCTACCCAGCAAAACTGAGTATCTTGTTTCAGGGGAAAATATGGTCATACAGTGGAATAGAGGACTTTCAAGCATTCTTGAGGAAAAAACCAGAATTGAATAGAAAATTTGACATCCAGACACAAGAAGCAAGAGATGCCTGAGAAGGTAATCAGGGAAAAGAAATCAAAAGGAACTTATCAAAGTTGAACTATTTACATTCCTATATGGAAAAGTAATAACTGTGACTGATGATATCTTTCTCACTATGAAAATAATGGAAGAAAGGAGTGTGGTCATATGAATACATATGTGAATGTGTGTGTATATGGATAGAGGGCATAGGTTGAATTTGTTGGGAAGGGAGAATACTCAAGGGATGAAATTATGAGGTGAGAGAGGAAAGTGGCAAGAGAAGATGGGGAAAGACAGGGTAGGGTAAACTATGTCATGTAGAAGAAGGAAGGGGAAGTGGTTGCAAGGGAGGGGGAGAATAGGAAGGGGAAAAAAAAGGCAAATCCACATTCTCATTGAATTTGGTTCAGGGACAGAATGACATACATACTAAATGGGATATCTCAACCTGCAGCAGAATAGGGGGAAGGGGGATGAGAGGAGGGATGATTGATGGGGGGGGGGGCATCCTTGTGGGGAGGGGAGGTTGGAAGTACCCACTATAGAAGAGGGACAGGATCATGTAGGGAATGGACCAGGTGGGGGGTGGGATGAGTGGTAGGGAATTATAAGCAGCCTTGTACAATATATCTACCATGATAATGTTTTGCATAGCTAGACATGTACAACATATACTGAATTACTTATCTCCCCAGAGGGAATGGGTGACAAGGGAGGAAGGAAATGGATCTGAAATTCGAGGTCTTAAGATTAAATCTTTCAAATATATATAAATACTATTATTAATACTCTTTTGCTTATAATTGGGAGATAAGATGTGCAGGCATTGGGACATAAAGATTCACCTTCCTCTAATGGAAAAGTCGAAGGGGGTATGGGAGAAGGTATGGGAGAAAGCAGATTGGAGGAAGCGATATCTTGTGGGACTGCTATTCTGGGAGGTTGGGTAGGGGAATAACGGGGGGAAAATGATTGTAACTCAAAATCTGGTGGAAATGAATGATGTAAAACAGAAGTTAATAAAGCATATGTTTTAAAAAAAAAACAAACGGGTAAAGCCAAGATGGAGGAGTAGAAACAGCATTTCCAATGTGCTCTGCTCCAAACAAATTTCAAATAATGTGAAAGGGGACTCCAAACAACTTCTGGAGCCACAACACCCAAAGAACAGCACAGAGAAGCTTACCTCCCGCTGAGGACAGCCCAGCAGCCCTTCAGGAAGCGGCCAGCACAATGCTCTGGGAACCGACAGCGCAGTGTGAAGAGCCAAGCCCAGGTCCGTGGTTTTAGCCCCAGGGTGGGCCGGGCCTTCAGCTGGCTGGAGGGACCCCAGAACACCAGCAATTGTGGAGATTCCAGAATTATCAGCACAGATATGCCTAGGACAAAGTGAGAGGTTAGTGCCCTATGGACTTTGGGACCAGTATTTGGGAAACTCGTGGCTTCCTCCCCTGGGGACGAAAAGCTGCTGAAGAAACAGCTGCACAGAAGCCATTTTGCAGCTTCAGTAGTGGCTCTAGCTCCTGGTCTGTGAACTGTAGGGAGATCCAGCAATCAGTCTGGGGGTTAATCGCTCTAGCTTTAAACTGCCTGGATCTGGATTGTGGTCTGGGGGGAAGTTTGGAGTGGGTATCCAACTTGCCAGAGTGGGTGGAGGCTTTACAGAGGCCACCCAACTGGCGGAAGTTGTGAAGACCCCACGTTTGGGCGGAAGCTCCCCTGTCTGGTGGCAGAGTCCTACTGTGGCAGCAAGCCCAAAAATCAAGTAATTAAGTGGCAACATGCCTAGGCAAACGAAACAAAATAAACAGAAAAGTTCAACACTGGACTCCTATTTTAGGGGCAAAGAGGCTCAAAGCATGGAGGAGGACTGTGAGGTCAGAACTCCTGCACCAAAAGCCCCAAATGAAAATACAAGCTAGCTACAGGCCATAGAGGACCTTAAGAAGCAGATAAGAGAAGTGGGGGAAAATTTGGGAAGAGAAATGAAAAAGATGCAAGAAAAGTATGAAATGACGTCAACAGCCTGACTGAGGAAAATAACACCTTAAAAAATAGACTAACTCAAATGGCAAAAGAGGCTCAGAAAGGCAATGAGGAGAAGAATGCCTTAAAAAGTCGAATTTGCCAGATGGAAAAAGAATCTCAAGGGCCCACTGAGGAGATTCATTCCTTCAGAGTTAGACTGAAGCAAATGGAAGCTAGTGACTTTATGAGAAATCAAGATACTATTAAACAGATCCAAACAAATGAAAGGATAGAAGGCAATGTGAAATATCTCATGGGAAAAACTATTGATCCAGGAGAGATAATTTAAAAATTATCAGATTACCTGAAAGCCATGATCAAAGAAAGAACCTAGAAATCATCCTTCAAGAAATTCTCAAGGAAAATTGCCCTGATGCTTTAGACCCAGTGGGGGAAATAGAGGTTGAAAGAATCCACCAATCGCCTCCTGAAAAAGATCCCAAAAAGAAAACTCCTAGGAATATTATAGCCAGGCTCCAGAACTCCCAGATCAAGGAGAAAATACTATAAGCAGCCAGGAAGAAACAATTTCAATATTGTGGAAACACATTCAGAATAGCCCAGGACCTGGCAGCTTCTACACTGAGGGATCGAAGAGCATGGAATATGATGTTCCAGAGGGCAAAAGAGCTGGGATTGAAGCCAAGGGTCACCTACCCAGCAAAACTGAGTATCTTGTTTCAGGGGAAAATATGGTCATTCTGTGGAATAGAGGACTTTCAAGCATTCTTGAGGAAAAAACCAGAGTTGAATAGAAAATTTGACATTCAGACACAAGAAGCAAGAGATGCTTGAGAAGGTAATCAAGGAAAGAAATCAAAAGGAACTTATCAAAGTTGGACTATTTACAGTCCTACATGGAAAAACAATAACTGTGTTTGATGAAACCTTTCTCATTATGAAAATAATTGAAGGGTACATGGCATATGTTCACAGGTATACATGGATAGAGGGCACAGGTTGAATTTGATGGGAAAGGATGATTCTTTTTTTTTTTTTTTGGAGGGCAATTGGGGTTGGGTGACTTGCCCAGGGTCACGAGGCTGGGTTTTTGTTTGTGTGTTGGGTGTCTGGGGCCGGATCTGAGCTCTGGTCCTTCTGGCTCCGGGGCCGGTGCTCTGCTCGCTGTGCCACCTAGCCGCCCCAAGGAAAGGATGATTCTTAAGGGGTGAAGTCAAGAGGTGAGAGAGGAAAGTGGCAAGAGGAGATGGAGAGAGACAGGGCAGGGTAAACTATCTCATGTAGAAGAGGCAAGGGGAAGTAGTTGCAGGGGAGGGGAAGAACAGGAAGGCAAAAAGGCAAAAGCATATTCTCATTGAAGTTGGCTCAAGGAGAGAATCACATACATACTAAATGGAATATCTTACCCTCACTCACTCTCCTGAGTAGGGGAAAGGGGGATGAGAGGGGGGATGATGGAGGAGAGGGCATTCTGGGGGGAGGGGAGGTTGGAAGTACCCACTATCAAAGAGGGACAGGATCAAAGTAGGGAATGGACCAGGTGGGAGGTGAGATGGGTGGGAGGGAAATATAAGCAGTCTTTTACAATATATTTACTATAGTAATGTTTTGCATAGCTATACATGTACAACACATACTGAATTGCTTATCTTCTCAGAGGGAGTGGGTGACAAGGGAGGAAGGGAATGGATCTGAAAATCAAAGTTTTAAAATTAAATGTTTCATAAGATGTCCAGGCAGTGGGGCTCAGAGATTTACCTTGCCCTAATGGCAAAGTCGAAGGGGGTATGGGAGAAGATATGGGAGAGAGCAGATTGGATGAGGGGATATCTAGTGGGACTGCTATTCTGGGGTGGTGGGTAGGGAAAAAATGGGGGAAAAATGTAACTCATAATCTGGTGGAAATGAATGATGTAAACCAGAAGTTAATAAAAGTTTTCATTTATCTTTAAAAAAAAAAAGAAAGAAATGATTATTAAATAACCAATTATTGGGGAGATCCAGGGTTATTTCCTTTTTAAAGGAAATCTCTGTCCTTGCCCAAAAACTTAGGCCACCTAGACCATCTTATCCAGGTAGAGTTGTTCCCCTACCCAATTAAAGAAATTTACAAAGAATTTAATCTAAGATGAATTCAGGCCATAGTGTTCTCTTCAGGCTTGGCCAGGAGATACATTCTTTGTATAGATAGTGCTAGGTTAGTAATTCCATATTAGACAGGTTTGACTCTGAAAACTTAGGGATACAATTTCCTTTTTGAACAATACAAAATACTCTGAAAGTAAATCACATAATCAAAGTCACATTCTCTCCTCATTAGAATAGACCCATCTATCATTATAATATTCATTCTCTTATAACTTGCTAACCAATCAGGGTTGATTGCCAGTCTCAGGAACACCCACCCTTCCAAAGGCATATAAGCATTAAGTGGGTTTCATAAGGCGTTTTGGGCATTTGAGAGTGTCACTGATTCATTTTATTAGTTATCTGCTAGCATGATTAATAAAACAATGAATTACTCAGAAACTATGTCTCTCAAGCTTTTTATACATCACACAATTGTGTCAGACCCTTTGTGAACCCATCTGGAATTTTCTTGGCAGATACACAAGTGGTTTTCTATTTCCTTCTCCAGTTCATTTAAATTTACATTTGTATAACTAATTCTCTGTTATTTGAAAAGCAGGAAACTGAAACTCAGCCTTCACGTTCTTGACTCCGCACCTAGGAATGAGATTCCCAGACTAAAGTTTTATTTGTTCTTCATACTTCTAAAGGTTAAAGTAATATTTATTTTTCACTAAGTAAAAGCCTGGGGTAGTCATCAAAGGGAATTGCCCTTGTTATGTACAGGCTTTGTATCTTAATAGCATCAATGTTCTCTCTGGAGTCACTATATATCAAGAAGACATGATTTGACCATCAATAAAACTGAACCTACACACCATTAAAGCACCTTATGCCAGGCTCTTATCCTGTATTAAATCCCGTAGAGATAATTTTGCTTGCTTTTTTGGGGGTTCATTTCTAGGTTTTTCTCAGGGGTGAGAGGGAGGTTGGGTAAATTTTGCCATGATTTTATTTTAATATATTTAAGTAATGCTTTTACTAATGTCGTAAGTGAAAAGTAAATTTGAAGGAAGTTTTCTTAGATAGATGAGTATTTTGTATTGTTCAAAAAGGAAATTGTATCCCTAAGTTTTCAGAGTCAAACCTGTCTAATATGGAATTACTTATTGACAACTTGGCAAAAGTTCTTAGAAATTGGCTATTACAAAAACTATATCTAGCAATTTTTCACAAGGGTCTTTTTCTTTTTATTTTTTTTTTCTTGCTTTATTGGAGGGGGAAGGCAAGGCAATTGGGGTTAAGTGACTTGCCCAAGGTCACACAGATAGTAAGTGTTAAGTGTCTGAACTCGGATTTGAACATAGGTCCTCCTGATTCCAGGGCCAGTACTCTATTCACTGAGCCACCTAGCCATCCTTCCATAATGGTCTTAAAAGAAAGATATCCAGGGGCGGCTAGGTGGTGCAGTGAGTAGAGTGTCGGCCCTGGAGTCAGAAGGACCTGAGTTCGGATCCGGCCTCAGACACTTAACACACACACAAACAAAAACCTAGCCGTGTAACCTTGGGCAAGTTACTTAACCCCAATTGCCCTCCAAAAAACAAAAACAAAAAACAAAAATAAATAAAGGAAAGATATCACTTAAATTGTACTACAGAAACAATAAGCAGATGACACTTTGATGTGACAACATGACTGCAATTTATCAAAAGACATATAAGATGAATTCTTACATATTCAAGAGTTATTAAAATAATAATTTGACCAATCCGTATTTAGAGACAGAAGTTGACAATGCAAAATAGTTGTATAACTAATAATGCCAGACAGCTATGGCAGGTTCAAGTTAACCTTTACTTGTGCAAAACCAAACAGAACCCCTAAAAATACTTAGCCAGTATAAACCTGTAGTATTTGCCTAATTTTCAGTACTTACTATAATCTTTGTTTTATTATTTATTTTTTTTCCAAAATTTTATTTTAGACTCAAATGCCAGAACACAAATAGAGAATAGAAAAAAGAAACAAAAACATATCATAAACTTAAATACAATGTTAGAAAGAAAGAAAACATGTCTTGTGCATAGCAGAAAATAAGAGAGGATTCAAAGCAGGTAACAATCAATTTGGTTGTGTTGAGTATTGTCCATCTTTGCTTCCTTGTGAGCTTTCTTTTGTTCTCTGCTGTGCACTTTTACTTTGTTCTGTTTTTCCTTCACAAGACCCCCACCCCCCAAAGGCTACAATAAAGTTCAAATATGTTTCTCTATAGCTATAGATATATACATACACATATACATATATACATACACATATAAGCATATACATTCGTTAAGCTACTTGCTCTGTTCCAGCCACTGTGCTAAGTGATAGGGGATGCAATGTATAAATAACTGTGTGCAGAGAAGCTAGGTGCTCGTTCAATTGGAGATAATCAACAGAGAGAAGGCAGTAGAATGAAGGGGTATCAGCAACCTTCCTATAGAGGGTTGAATTTTAGCTAGAACTTGAGGGAGGCTAGGAAAGCCATGAGGCCAATGTGAGGAGAAAGAGCATTCCAGGCATGAGGCACCGTCAGTGAAAATGCCTGGAGTGAGAGATGAGGAACAGCATGTAAGCAGGTGTCACTGGATCACAAGGTACATGTGTGGGGTGGGGCAGAGAGGGGATGATGGAGTTTAAGGTGTAAGAAGCCTGGAAAGGTGGAGGATGGCAAGGCTAATAAGGGCTTTGGAAGTCAAAGGGGATTTTATATTGGATCGTGACAGTAATTGGGAGCTATTGGCATTGGTTGAGAGGGAGTGGGGTGCTGTGGTCAGGTCTATGATAGAGGATTTCACTTTGAAAAGTGAAATTTAAGAAAGTAAATGGGTCAAATACCAATCAAAATCTATGTAGTTAAATCGTTGCTTACATGCTTCTACATCTACAGAAGATAACTGTTTATCAAGAGCTCTCACTTAATCTAATGGCTATTGAGAGAACAAGAGGAGAACATTTAAGGACAATATTTCACAAGGATGATCAAACAAATGGAACTTGGAGGAGGGAAAGAGAAGAGTGGAGGGGAAGTGGATTGATATTTCTTAAAACAGAATATCACAGATGAAGCTCATCTAAGCAATGCAGAGGGAGATGGGTTTCTCTATTAAGAATGTAAGCTCCTTGAAGGCAGGGACTGTCTTTCTTTTTTACTTATATTTATGTTCCCAATGCTTAGCACAGAGTCTGGCACATGTAAGTACCTAACTGATGCTTATTGCCTGCCTTTCTGGAAGAGGAAGTATTGTCCAGAAACACATTTATAACTGGAATGAGAAAAATTTATGAAGAAGTCCTTCCTCTTTAAAAACTTCACTTTATCTGAGGTTCATGAAAAACACAAGGAGAGGTCATTCAAGGGCAGGCCACAGAAATGGTGATAGCATTACTATAGAGAAGGGTTTCTTAACCTGGGCTCCTGAACTTGTTTTTAATTTTTCATGACTGTTATTTCGATATAATTAGTTTCCTTTGTAATCTCATATGTTTTATTTTATCTCTTTAAAAGCATTTTTATGGGATCCATGAGACAAAAGAGGTTAAGCATCTTTTTTTGTATTTACAGAATAGAGTGGGGAGTGGGTAGAATCTGATGGATTCATGAATAGAAACAATGGAACCTTGGATTTTATAATGTTCTCTTTATTTTCTTTAGTCCTAAATTCTTCACTTATGCATAGATCTGACAGATAAACTATTCCATGCTTTCCTAATTTGCTTATGGTGTAAATCATGTACCCATTTTAACCTTATCTTGCTATATTGTATGAAATGTTGACCTAAACCTAGTTTCTGCCATACTGTTTTCCAGTTTTCCCAGCAATTTTGTCAGATAATGAGTTTTTGTTCCAAAATCTTGGATCTTCAAGCTTGTCATGGTCATTTACTCTAATATAATTTGTACTTAATTTATTTTTACTGATCCACCACTCTATTTCTTAACCAGTGCCAGATTGTTTTGAACTACTGTTTTATAGTAGTTTGAGGTCTGTTATGCCTAGATAACCTTCCTTCACATTTTTCACTGATTCCTTTGATATCCTTGACCTTTTGTTCTTCCAGATTAATTTTGTTATTATTTTTTTCCTAATCCTATAAGACAATTATTTAATGGCTTAATTGGCAAATGTCTAGAATGGTTAAGTGTCTGGATCTTCTCTCTTCTTAGATGAGGGCTTTGGAAACAGTGATAGGGTAGAAGGGGGATAACTTTGCATGGGTTCTGATACTCCAAATTCAACATCCTCTCTACTATAACCCATTTTTTATACATAAGTTAACATTATTGGAATTGGTCTTACATATGAAGTTCTTTTAAATGGGGAGAATGAGAAGGATTGACACTGGAGGAGATTTGGAGACCTATTCCTGCCTCAGCTGGACAAGAGTGAAGGGAAGGAGTTTTTTCTAATCTTGTTTGATGGTCATTCAGATTTTCTACTTGTGGAAGAGACACTTTGAGGGATTTTTCCATGGCTGTCCTCGTAGGGGGATCTCTTCTCTGAAGATAGTAATATATTTAAAAATAATCACTTTGCCAAAATTAGATTTATATTAGAAATGTAAAGATAGTTTAACTTTAAGAAAACCATCATGACAATGAATCACATGAGTCAATAAAACAACAAAAACATATATTGATAGACACAGAAAAAGTCTTTCACATAATATAATACTCATATGTATTAAAAAGTCTGAAAGTATAGACCCAGAGAGAGGGACTCACTATTTGACAAAAACTGATAGGAAAACTATACAGTAGTCTGGTAGAAATTAGTTTTACACCAATACCTTTAACCATACACCAAGATAAATTTTGAATTAATGCATAACCTAGACATTAAGGTTAAATCATAAACAAATTAGAGGAACAAGGAAGAAATTACCTTTCACATCTATGGATAGAGGAAGAGTTGATGATTAAACAATCAATAAAATGGGTCAGAGAAAATTAAATAAACGATGTTGATTACATAAAATTTTTTTAAAAGATGTTGTACAAACCCATCCAATATAGATGTGAATAGAAGGGAAGCATGTGAGGGGAAAAAAATCTATGTAGAAAGTTTCTATAATAAAGGTCTCATGTCCAAGATTTAAAAGGAATTTTTTCAAAGCATCAAGCAAGAATCACTTCAAAAGACTGATAAAATATACTTCTCACCTCTTGACTGAAATGTATTGGACTTGAGATGTGGAATGAGATCTATATTCTCAGGCCTGGTCAATTTTTAATTTGTTTTGCCAGATTATAAATGCTTGTTGCAACAGATAATCTCTACCTGGGCAGGGTAGGGTGGGGTTGGTGATTTAATGGGTAGGAATAAACACCAAAAGAAGCACCAGTAAAACATTTTTTTAAAAAATGTGCAGAAAGCAGAAAAGTACAGAATTCACACCCAAAAAGCCAGAATAGCCAAGTTACTACCTTGTTCTTTAATTTAATGCATATCTGTGTGTATGCATATACATATATTTATATATTTGTAAAAGCAAGTAGTGCATAAAGGAAGTTTATAGTTTCTTATATAAGACTCTTGGTCTCTTTTTACATTGCAATGTTTCCTTTGTTAATCATTATGTCCAGAATTTTTAAAAAGAAATTAAAATAATGAGAATGAAAGGAATCTGTTGTGTTACAAAGCAGTAGTTATTAAAACTGAAAGTTTAAGAAATAGAAAAACTAATTGGTGAGTTAGTCAAAGTGAGAAAAACCCAGAAGAAAAGGAATATAGTCCCCTCAATTTTTTTGGGGGGGGGAAACTCTAAAAGAGAGACTCCTCAGTGAGGGACTCTTATTTTGGGGGGCAGGAGCAAAAGTTACTTGGAAACATGGAGGGCAGTTTGGCAGAAATCAAGGATAAATATCTTATAAACTGAACCATAATAAATTCCAGATGTATTAACAATCTAAGTATGGGGTGAACCAAAAGACTTTTGGGAAACCCTGTATAAAAGGTCATGTCATTTAGAAAATTAAGGGAAATAAATGGATCATCATTTCATTCACAACGTAATTCAGGTAAAAACAATGATTTGTGTTGTCTCTACACCTTTGAGACTAAAACATACTTCTTCATTTCTATTAAGAAGCAAAAACAAAACAAAATAAAACTAAATATATGCCACTTATACTGCTAATGGAAAAGACTATATTCTATGATTTTGCTTACCTTTTTTCTATGGAGAGGTCCTTGAAGGATCTTGTATATTGGAAATTGATCAGTTTTATAAGGGGAGAAAGGGGAAAAGGAACTTAAACTGCCCCATATCCCACACTGAGAGAGGAGAAAGGCACACTGAGCTTCCTTTTAGCTGAAACGAATCACCTACTTTTAGTTTCAGAATTAATGTGGGTGAGGTTAGGAGAGCTCTGAGAAATAAAGGAACTATTTGAGTTTCAGAATCAGTGGAAAGGCAGAAGGTTCCCTTTTTATGTCCCTTCCTTTTCCCTAGTTCTGATTTGTCCTCCACACTTAATAGAACTTGACCATCTACCTCTATAGAAAACTCTCCCTTCTGTCTTGGTCTCACATAGTATCACTTCATAACATTTACCCTTTGCTTCCTTGGACATTTGACATTTTTAGCATGGAAACACGAGTCTTGCCCAGACCATGATCTCTCCTCTAGTTCTCCCCTACTCTTAATAACATCATTGTTATCCTGAGTTCCAGGTTCAGAGTTTCCTTGAAGCCATCCTCCTCCTAGGAAGTCAAATTTAAAACCTTGGCATCCTCTTGGATTCTTCATATGCCTTTGTCATTTTCTATTTAAGGAGTCATCAAGTCCTATGTGACTTGGAGAATAGAAACAAAGAAAATAGGAAAAGCTGCTTTGGGAAAATTCCAAGTGGAAGATGATTTGATTGTTGCAGATGCTGACCATAATGTGCCAATCAGAATAAATGAAAGAATAGACATTCAAGTGCATATCATATGCTGTTAAATCATATCATCAAGGTAGACTGAAGCAGAAAGTTTTGAGCACATTTCATTTGTGGGCAAGGTTAGCAATTAAAGGGGTCTCTTGTCTTCTTAGTCAGTCAGAAGACAATGAAATAGGACTCATAAGCCTTTCTATAGTCTCAGGAAGAACAAGAGAATAAGTAACAGGAATCATAAAACACTATGATTGGTTACAAAGCCTGCAGTGGCATAGATGGTGGAAAACATTATCACTGGATGGAAGAAAAAATACAGGATTAGCAACAACTCCTCTTTCCATCGTTTTGCTATGGAAAACTCGTTGGTGGTGTCCACCTGTGTGGTTAGAGTCACAGCTAACAGTTCTGACTTTCTTTTTTTTTATTTTATTTTTTTAAACAATGCTTTATTAATTTCTGTTTTACATCATTCATTTCCACGACATTTTGAGTTACAATCATTTTCCCCCCGTTATTCCCCTACCCAGCCTCCCAGAATAGCAGTCCCACAAGATATCGCTTCCTCCAATCTGCTCTCTCCCATACCTTCTCCCATACCCCCTTCGACTTTTCCATTAGAGGAAGATGAATCTTTGTGTCCCAATGCCTGCACATCTTATCTCCCAATTATAAGCAAAAGAGTATTAATAATAGTATTTGTATATATTTGAAACATTTAATGTTATGACCTCAAATTTCAGATCCATTTCCTTCCTCCCTTGTCACCCATTCCCTCTTGGGAGATAAGTAATTCAGTATATGTTGTACATGTCTAGCTATGCAAAACATTATCATAGCAGATATATTGTACAAGGCTGCTTATAATTCCTCCCACTCATCCCACCCCCCACCTGGTCCATTCCCTACATGATCCTGTCCCTCTTCTATAGTGGGTACTTCCAACCTCCCCTCCCCCCAAGGATGCCCTTCCATCAATCATCCCTCCTCTCATCCCCCTTCCCCCTATTCTGCTGCAGGTTGAGATATCCCATTTAGTATGTATGTCATTCTCTCCCTGAACCAAATTCAATGAGAATGTGGATTTGCCTTTTTTTTCCTTCCTATTCTCCCCCTCCCTTGCAACCACTTCCCCTTCCTTCTTCTACATGAGATAGTTTACCCTACCCTGTCTTTCCCCATCTCCTCTTGCCACTTTCCTCTCTCACCTCATAATTTCATCCCTTGAGTATTCTCCCTTCCCAACAAATTCAACCTATGCCCTCTATCCATATACACACACATTCACATATGTATTCATATGACCACACACCCTTCTTCCATTATTTTCATAGTGAGAAAGATATCATCACTCACAGTTATTGTTTTTTCATATAGGAATGTAAATAGTTCAACTTTGATATGTTCCTTTTGATTTCTTTTCCCTGATTACCTTCTCAGGCATCTCTTGCTTCTTGTGTCTGGATGTCAAATTTTCTATTCAATTCTGGTTTTTTCCTCAAGAATGCTTGAAAGTCCTCATTCCACTGAATGACCATATTTTCCCCTGAAACAAAATACTCAGTTTTGCTGGGTAGGTGACCCTTGGGTTCATTCCCAGTTCTTTTGCCCTCTGGAATATCATATTCCATGCCCTTCTATCCCTCAGTGTAGAAGCTGCCAGGTCCTGGGCTATTCTGATTGTGTTTCCACAATATTGAAATTGTTTCTTCCTGGCTGCTTGTAGTATTTTCTCCTTGATCTGGGGATTCTGGAACCTGGCTATAATATTCCTGGGAGTTTTCTTTTTGGGATCTTTTTCAGGAGGTGATCGGTGGATTCTTTCAACCTCTATTTTGCCCTCTGGATCTAAAACATCAGGGCAGTTTTCCTTGAGAATTTCTTGAAGGGTGATTTCTAGGTTCTTTCTTTGATCATGGCTTTCAGGTAGTCCAATAATTTTTAAATTGTCTCTCCTGGATCTATTTTCCAGGTCAGTGGTTTTTCCCATGAGATATTTCACATTGCCTTCTAATCTTTCATTTGTTTGGATCTGCTTAACAGCATCTTGATTTCTCATAAAGTCATTAGCTTCCATTTGCTCCAGTCTAACTCTGAAAGAATGAATCTCCTCATTGCCCTTTTGGGCCTCCTTTGCCATTTGAGTTAGTCTATTTTTTAAGGTGTTGTTTTCTTCAGTCAGGCTGTTGACCCTCATTTCATACTTTTCCTGCATCCTCATTTCTCTTTCCAATTTTTCCTCCACTTCTCTTATTTGATTTTTAAAGTCCTTCTTAAGGTCCTCTGTGGCCTGCAACCCACTCATGTTTTCCCCTGGGGCTTTTGGAGCAGGACTTCTGACCTCACAGTCCTTTTCCTGCTCTATGCCCCCAAAATAGGAGTCTAGGGTTGCATTTTTCTGTTTCCTTTGCCTTGCCACGTTGCCACTTGATTACCTGACTTTTGGGCTTGTTGCCACACTATGGCTTTAAGGCCAGATAGAGGAATTTTCATCCCGAACGTGTGGGGAGCAACTTCTGTTTCTGGCAAGCTGTAAACCCACCCACAACTTCCACCCTAGATCACAATCCAGATCCAGGGAGGTTAAAGCAAGAGCGATTACCCCCCAAGACTGATCGCTGGATCTCCCCACGATTTGTAGGCTGGGAGCCGGAAATGCCTATGAAAACTACAAAATGGCGTGTCTCCTCAGCGGCTTCTAGCCCCCAGGGGAGGGAGCTGACGCATTCCCCAAATACAAGTCCCAAAGTCCATAGGACACTAACCTCTTACTTTGTCCTAGGCATGTCTATGTTGATAATTCTGGAGTCGCCACAGCTCCTGGTGTTCTGGGGTTCCTCCAGCCAGCTGCTGGCCCTGCCGCCCTGGGGCTAAAACCTCGGCTCACGCGGACCTGGGCTCCGCTCGGCTCCGCTTCCTGCGCTCTGCGCGTTGCGTGCTGCGGGCTCCCAGACCGCTGCGCTGGTCCTTCCTGCAGGGCTGCTGGGCTGTCCTCAGCGGGAGGTTAGCTTCTCTGTGTCGTTCTGTGGGTGCTGGGGCTCCAGAAGTTGTTCAGAGTCCCCTTTTACATAGTTTGGGGGGAATCTGGGGGCAGAGTGGCTTGGATGAGCTGTTTCTACTCTGCCATCTTGGCTCCGCCCCCCAGTTCTGACTTTCTTGAAGGACAACCAGCATTGCAGGATAACAGGCTTCCTTTTGCTCACTTCCTGTTGCTAACTGCCTTTATAAAACGGATTCATTTCTTGTAGCACCCTGATCATTTCCCAATATACAAGAGCCCTAGAGGGCCTTTCCACAGAAAATAGATAAATAAAACCATAGAATATAGCCTTTTCCATTATCAGGATAAGTGACATGCAAGATGCTCCCATCTTGCAAGGCTTGTTAGCAAGATGACAGATACCCCTTAAAGGTACACATAGGCAGTAAGGTGTAGGGACCATATAGTTCTTTAACTTAAGGAGATTTGTGGAACAACTTAGCTCGGAGAGGAGAGCTGAACTTCTGAACTTAATTCAAAGACAAAGAAACATGGCATAGACTATCAGGTACAAAATGGAGTTAGAATCAACTTGAGTTTCCCAATATAAAGCTCTATGCTAAATCTTAGAGATTAAAATAGAAAAGCAACAGAATTCTTGCTCTCAAAGAGCTTACATGCTAATGATATAGTTGGTCAGAGGAGACATACTGCTCAGTTCAAGAAATAGTTAAGTCTAGTCTGGCTAGAAGACAGAGTTCATGATTGGGATCATAGACTAGAATGTGGGGCTCATCTAGTCCAATTTGCTTATTTTATGGATGAGGAACTGGGCTCACCTAACTGAGGTTAAGTGACTTCTCCTCAGTTTACAAAATGACAAAACTGGATTTGAAGTCAGATCGTCAAATTCCAAACCTTTCTTCTTCCAACCTCTTTCCAGGACACCATACTTAGGGACAGAGATAGAAGCTGATTTTGCTGCTACAGGGAACTCCTGAATGTAGAAGTTCCCACCACCAATTCAGGTCAATATCTTCTCTGCACCTTAGTCTTGGAGTTGCCTAGAGTGTCAGGTAGTGATTCCATTTGCCCAAATTCACACCATCAGTTTGTTTCAGAGATAGAACTGCATCCCAAGTCTTCCTGGATCCAAGGCTGTCTCTCTATTTACCTTGTGAAGCTGCTTCTCATTAGTATGCTCAGAGCAGTATGAAATGAGACTTGAAAGGTAGACTAGACCCACAATGTGGAGAGCTTTAAATGCCTTCTTGAGGAATTCATGTTTTAGTCTTTTTCAAAGCATTTATTTATATTTTTATTTTCCCCTAGTTGAATATAAAAACAATTTTAACATTCATTTTTAAACTTTGAGTTCCAAATTCTCTCCCTTCCTCCCTTCCCCTTCTTCCCCACCCCAAGAATACAAACAATTCAATATAAGTTATATATGTGCAGTCATGTAAAATATATCAATAATAGTCATGTTGGAAAAGCTGACTACCCCTCCCCCTTCTATCACTTCCCCCTTCTCTTTTCCCCTTCCCCTCCTACTTTTCTGTAGAGCAAGATAGATTGCTATACCCAAATGAGTATGTATGTTATTCCCTTTTTGAGCCAATTTTGATGAGAGTAAGGTTTACTCACTCCTTCTCACCTCCCCTCTCTTCCACTCCACTTTAAAAGCTTTCTCTTGCCTTTTTTACAAGATAATTTATCCCACTCTACCTCTCCCTTTCTCTTTCTCCTAGTACATCTCTCTCTCTCTCTCTCTCTCTCTCTCTCTCTCTCTCTCTCTCTAATTTTATTTTTTAGATAATATCCCTTCATATTCAACTCACAACTGTGCCCTCTGTCTATATATACTCCATTTAACTACCCTAATAATGAAACAGATTTTATGAATTATAAATATCATCTTCCCATGTATGAATGTAAACAGTTTAAAAGTACTAAGTCCCTTATGCTTTCTTTTTCCTATTTATCTTTTTATGCTTTTCTTGAGTCTTGGATTTGAAAGGCAAATTTTCTGTTCAGCTCTGGTCTTTTCATTAAGAATGCTTCAAAGTCCTCTATCTCATTGAATTTCCATTTTTCCCTCTAAAGATAATACTCAGCTTTGCTTGGTAGGTGATTCTTGGTTGTCATCCTAGATCCTTTTGGAATCTTATATACCATGTCCTCTGATTCCTTTAATGTAGAGGCTGCTAAATCTTCTGTCATCCTTATTGTGGCTCCAATTACTTGAATTGTTTATTTCTGGCTGCTTGAAATATTTTCTCCTTGACATTGTAACTCTGGAATTTGGCTATAATAATCCTGGCAATTTTCCTTTTGCGATCTCTCTATTTTCCCTCTGGTTCTAGAATATCAGGGCAGTTTTCCTTGAAAACTTTTTGAAAGGTGATGTCTAGGGAGCTCACTTTGAGAAGTGTTGTGTGAGCCACTGCCCCCCCCCTCCAGCTTTAAAAACCAAGATGTTGGGGCAGAGACAAGATGGAGGAGTAGAAACAGCATTTCCAAGGTGCTCTCCCACCAGATCACCTCCAAACTATGTAAAAGGGGACTCTGAACAACTTCTGGAGCCCCAGCACCCACAGAACAACACAGAGAAGCTAACCTCCTGCTGAGGACAGCCAGCATCCCTGCAGGAAGGGCCAGCTCAGTGCACTGGGAGCCAACAGACCAGTGCATGGAGAGCCGAGCCTAGGCCCACGTGAGCCGTAGTTTTAGCCCCAGGACGACCAGGGCCAGCAGCTGGCTGGAGGGACCCCAGAACACCAGCAGCTGTGGCGATTCCAGAATTACCAACACAGACATGCCTAGGACAAAGTGAGAGGTTAGTGTCCTATGGACTTTGGGACCAGTATTTGGGGAACACGTCGACTTCCTCCCCTGGGGACTAGAAGCCACTGAGGAGACACGCCATTTTGCAATTTCAGTGGCAGCGTCAGCTCCTGGCCTGTGAACTGTAGGGAGGTCCAGCAATCAGTGTTGTGGGTAATCACTCTTGCTTTAACCTCCCTGGATCTGGATTGTGGTCTGGGTTGGAGGTCATGGGGTAGGTATCCAGCTTGTCAGAAGCAGAAGTTGTGAAGACCCCAGCTTTGGGACAGAAGCTCCCCTGTCTGGTGGCAAAGCCCTACTGTGGCAACACGCCCAAAAATCAAGTAATTAAGTGGCAACATGCCAAGGCAAAGGAAACAAAATAAACAGGAAAATGCAACATTAGATTCCTATTTGGGGGGCAAAGAGGATCGAAGCATGGAACAGGAGGAGGACTGTGAGGTCAGAAACCCTGCTCCAAAAGCCCCAAAGGAAAATATGAGTGGGTTACAGGCCATAGAGGACCTTAAGAAGGACTTTAAAAATCAAATAAGAGAGGTGGAGGAAAAATTGGGAAGAGAAATGAGAAGGATGCAGGAAAAGTATGAAATGAGGGTGAACAGCCTGACTGAGGAAAATAACACCTTAAAAAATAGACTGGCAAAGGAGGCCCAAAACAGCAACAAGAAGAAGAATGCCTTAAAAAGCCAAATTTGCCAGATGGAGAAAGAATCTCAAAAGCTCACTGAGGAGACTCATTCCTTCAGAGTTAGACTGGAGCAAATGGAAGCTAGTGACTTTATGAGAAATCAAGATGCTGTTAAGCAGATCCAAACAAATGAAAGAATAGAAGGCAATGTGAAATATCTCATGGGAAAAACCACTGACCTGGAAAATAGATCCAGGAGAGATAATTTAAAAATTATTGGACTACCTGAAAGCCATGATCAAAGAAAGAACCTAGAAATCACCCTTAAAGAAATTCTCAAGGAAAATTGCCCTGATGTTTTAGATCCAGAGGGCAAAATAGAGGTTGAAAGAATCCACCGATCACCTCCTAAAAAGATCCCAAAAAGAAAACTCCCAGGAATATTATAGCCAGCTTCCAGAATTCCCAGATCAAGGAGAAAATACTGCAAGTAGCCAGGAAGAAACAATTTCAATATTGTGGAAACACAATCAGAATAGCACAGGACCTGGCAGCTTCTACACTGAGGTAATGAAGGGCATGGAATATGATATTCCAGAGGGCAAAAGAGCTGGGATTGAAGCCAAGGGTCACCTACCCAGCAAAATTGAGTATTTTTTTCCAGGGGAAAATATGGGCATTCAGTGGAATAGAGGACTTTCAAGCATTCTTGAGGAAAAAACCAGAGTTGAATAGAAAATTTGACATCCAGACACAAGAAGCAAGAGATGCCTGAGAAGGTAATCAGGGAAAAGAAATCAAAAGGAACTTATCAAAGTTGACCTATTTACATTCCTACATGGAAAAACAATAACTGTGACTGATGAAGCTTTTCTCAGTATGAAAATAATGGAAGAACGGTATGTGGGCATATGAATACATATGTGAATGTGTGTATATATGTTTGCAGTTATACATGGATAGAGGGCATAGGTTGAATTTGTTGGGAAGGGAGAATACTCAAGGGATGAAATTATGAGGTGAGAGAGGAAAGTGACAAGAGGAGATGGGGAGAAACAGGATAGGGTAAACTATCTCATGTAGAAGAAGCAAGGGAAAGTAGTTGCAGGGGAGGGGAAGAACAGGAAGGCAAAAAGGTGAAACAATATTCTCATTGAATCTGGCTCAGGGAGAGAATGACACACATACTAAATGGGATATCTCACCTTGCTGGAGAGTAGGGGGAAGGGGGATGAGAGAGAGGATGATGGAGGGGAGGGCTTTCTGGGTGGAGGGGAGGTTGGAAGTACCCACTTTTGAAGAGGTATTGGATCAAAGTAGGGAATGGACCAGGTGGGGGGTGGAATGGGTGGGAGGGAATTATAAGCAGCCTTGTACAATGTATCTACTATGGTGATATTTTGCCTAGCTATACATGTACAATGCATACTGAATTACTTATCTTCCCAGAGGGAATGGGTGACAAGGGAGGAAGGGAATGGATCTAAAATTCGAGGTCTTAAAAGTAAATGTTTCAAATATATATAAATACTATTATTAATACTCTTTTGCTTATAATTGGGAGATAAGATGTACAGGCATTGGGGCACAGAGATTCACCTTGCTCTAATGGAAAAGTTGAAGGGGGTATGGGAGAAGATATGGGAGAGAGCAGATTCGAGGAAGGGATATCTTGCGGGACTGCTATTCTGGGAGGGTGGGTAGGGGGAAAATGGGGAAAAAATTGTAACTCAACATCTGATGGAAATGAATGACGCAAACCAGAAGTCAATAAAGTATTTGTTTAAAAAAAGTGGAATTTTACTGGTATTGCTTAGACAGTTGAATAAAATGTTCATGGCAATATGATTATATATCTATTAAAAAAAAACCCCAGATGTTGATGCTTCCCTCTCTGGTAACTATGATTTTGTATGGATGTAATTTTTGGAAAGTTTGGAAGCCTGTCTGCTTGATCTGTTTCTCTGTCTTATAACTTCTGTCTGTATACTCTGAAGTTCAGGGTGCTGACCTTTTTCCCCTGAACTAGGTAAACAATATATGTTTGATTGATTAAAGTAACCTTGTTAACCCAAAAAAAAGATGATGTCTAAGTTCTTTGTTAAAAAAAATCATGGCTTTCAGGAAGTCCAAAAATTTTTAAATTATCTCTTATGGGTCTATTTTCCCGGGTCAGTTGTTTTTCCAGTGTTTATCCAGTTTATCCAGTGATATATTTAAATTATCTTCTTCCCCCTCCCCCTTCTTGAGGTTTTGTTTAATTGTTTCCTGATTTCTTGTAAAATCATTATCTTCCATTTACTCCATTCTAGTTTTTAAGAAATTAATTTTTTCAGTGAGCTTTTGAATTTCTTTTTCCATTTAGCCACTCCCGTTTTTTAAGACATTCTTCTCCTCATTGGCTTTTTGTACCACTTTCAACATTTGGCCTATTCTGTCTTTTAAAGCATTATTTTTTAAAATATTTTTTGTATCTCCTTTACCAAGATGTTGACTCTTTTTCCATGATTTTCTTGCATCACTCTCATTTCTCTTCCCAATTTTTCCTCTCCCTCTCTTACTTTATTTTCAAAATTCTTTTTGAGCTTTTCCATGGCCTGGTTGATTTTGTTGTCTTCTGAGTATATGTTTTGAGCTTCCTTATCAACACAGTAACTCTCAATAGTGAGAGTTTTTCCATTGTTTGCTCATTTGCCGAGCCTATTAGCTGACTTTTAACTCTTTGTTAAAGTGGGGCTCTTCTTCCAATGTGGAGGGTCCCAAGATTCAGGGGTTTGTGCATGTATTTTCAGGGATACTTCTAGGGACCTGTAAGTTTTCAGTTCTTCCAAGGTGGTTGGATATAAGGACAGGTTTTTACTACTTTCCTGGCCTGTGATATTGTTTGTGAGTAATCACAAACACTTTTTTCTGCCCTGGAATTGTGAGGAGGGTGCCCCCCTCCACTGTGGCCATCAAGCTTTGCTAGGCTAATGCTCCTCCTCACCACCCTGGAATGTGACCTGGATCTAAGTATGAGCAAAGCAACAGAGTCTTGACTCAGTGCTAGCAAAAGACCCCTGTAATCTTCTTCTGACCAGTTGTGTACCCCCTTACCATCTGTGGGCTTAGAGCCCAGAAGTAACTGATGTAGCCACTGCTGCAACCATTGCTGCTGATTCAGTCCCTCTCAAGGCATGCTTCTGTTTTGCTGGGGATGGGTTGTGCTGGTGTGGTCTATACTGTATTGCATTCCACTCTCATTCTGGTGCAAAAAACTTTCCTGTCAATCCTCCAAGTCTCCAGCTGGAAATTTGTTTCAATCTGCCTTTTTGTGGGTTCTGCTTCTCCAGAATTTGTTTAGAGTCATTTTAAAAGGTATTTTGAGGGATTTGGGGGAGAATTCAGGTGAGTCCCTGCCTTTATTCCACCATCTTGGCTCTGCCTTTCACCAAAGAAGATTTTTGAGAAAGGGAGTAAGATGGACAAACTCTGCCTTAAGGAGATTATTTTGGCAGCTGTGCTGAAGGATGGATTGGTACACGGGGAACACTTCTAATTGAATTTTATTTTTTTTCCTGAACAAAAGTCCTTTTTCCCTCCCTTTCACCCCTCCCCTATCCCATTGAAAACAAATCAAACCAAACCTTGTAACAAATATGAAAAGTCAAGCAAAATAAATTCCCTCATTGACCACACTCCCAAAATAGATGACTCATTCTGCACCATGAGTCTGTCACCTTTTGTCAAAGGTGGGCAGCATGCTTCATCATCAGTTCTCTTGAGCTGTCAGTCAGTTAATAAATGCATATTAAGAACTTTCTTGTGTAGCTATGTTCCACAGTAGATGGAGCACTGGACCTGGGGTCAAGAAGACTCATTTTTCTGAGTTCAAATCTAGACTCAGACACTTAATAGCTGTATGATCCTGTGCAACTCATAGCCCTATTTGCCTCAGTTTCTTCATCTGTAAAATGAGCTGGAAAATTGGAAACCACACCAGTATCTTTGCCAGCAAAACTCCACACAGGGTCATGAGGAGTTGTACACACCTGAACAACATCAAGAGAGTTTATTATGTGCCAGATACTGTGCTAAGTGTTGTGGATATAAACAAAGGCAAAATACAGTTTCTGCTCCCAAGGAGCTCACAGTCTAATAGGGGAGAGTCATCATAACTGGTCATTGCATAGATCAGAATTCTTGAGTCATTCAAAGCTGCTTTTCTTTGTAGAGTTATTATTATATAAACTTCTTGTTTGGTCTTCTTCACTTCTCTCTACATCAGTTTATACAAGTGGGAAGGGAGAATTTTGAGGGAGGGAGAAGAATTAGGAGACTATTACATCAGTCCAGGAAGGAAGCTCTCAGGACCTTAATGAAGACAGCGGCATTTCTAATGTATTACAAAGTCTTGTATAATATAAAAATAGCAAGTAAAGAAAAATGAAGATGAAATTACATTTGATTCTAGAGCTGGAGTTCTTGACCTTTTTTGTGTCATGGTGATATATAACAGTCAGTTAAATCTTTCTCAAAATATGGGCTCAGTTCAGATTCTACTGGTGGTAGTGATGGACTACTCAGTTCCCTTGGTCTTCGAATTCTGTTATCTTTTGCTCTTAATTTCCTTTTAGTCAATTCCATTCACTACATACTGAGTGAGTGAGTTCTTTGGGGCTATTCTGAAAAGGAAAAACAACATCAGTAAATGTAAGTGGGACTGGGGAACAGTCAAATAACTTACAGTTACAATTTTAAGGGAATTAGTTCATACCCCTAGGCTTAAATTCCCATCCAAGGGAAGGACACATTGGTGCATGTGTAGTTAGTACTGTGCTTAGATCAGAGTCTGGCACATATAGCACGTGCTTAATAAATGTTTATTGATTGGTTGATTGACTGATCAATCCATGGATGTTCCATGTAGCAAGTATTTCAAGAGCTATAGACTGAGATAAAATTATTTTTAGGGAGCGGCTAGGTGGTGCAGTGAGTAGAGCGTCGGCCCTGGAGTCAGAAGGACCTGAGTTCAGATCCGGCCTCAGACACTTAATACACACACAAACAAAAACCTAGCCGTGTGACCTTGGGCAAGTTACTTAACCCCAATTGCCCTCCAAAAAAAAAAAAAAAAGCAAAAAAAATTTATTTTTAAATTAAATTTTTTATTTTTAATTTTCAATATTCACTTCCAAATTTTCTTCCCTTTCCTTTCCCTTCCTTCCCCAAGATGACTTGAAATATGATATGGAGTTTTTCCTTATTATCCTTAATTTCCTTAATTACACATACATTTCTATTAAACACAATTTCACATTAGTCATGTTGCATAGAAGAACTATAACAAATGGGGAAAAAACATGAGAAAGAAAAGAAAAAAAATAAATTTTTAAAAAAGAAAAGAGTTTCCTTTGTTCTGCATTCCAACTCCATAGTTCTTTCTCTGGATGAGGTTGGCATTTTCCATCAAGAGATAAAACTATTAATTGTTTTTCAACAAGCCTGCTGAGAGTGTAGATGGTACCACCCAAACCATCACCCTGTAGAACACAAATAGCAGGGCAGGCCTGCTGCTGTTGGGGAGTCCAGCTCAGGAAATGGTATGTTGGTTGCACCAAGAGGAGAGCTAGTTAATAGGGAGAGATCCATTGTTTGTTCTCTCAATTTCAAAATTTCATATTTCCATGTTAAAATCATCTTTGGATAGTCATGAGGAGGGTGGCAGTATGTGGAAAGTGTGCCTGAAATCAGGAGATCTTGACCTGAGGTCTGTGAATTTATTTTTTTAAAAATTTTAAATATAATTTGACCTAATATAATTTTGACATAACTGTAACTGTATTTCAGTATAATTGGTTTCCTTGGTATTCCTGTTTCTCTTATGCATTTAAAGATATTATTCTGAGAAGAGATTCATAGACCTTACAAGACTGCCAAAGCAGTCTAGGACATAAAGAAGGTTAAGAACCCCTGGACTAAATCTATACCAATGTCCCTTGCCAGCCTACCTAATAATTAGTTAGTGGTACAGTTCCCAGTGCTGAGGAAACCCTATGTTCGCCTCAGATCCTGTCTAGAGGCAGGGCCACCCTTGGAGGAGCAAGAAGAGAAGACCAAACAACAGCAGGGGCAAGTTGGCCTCTGCCCCTGGGGCAAGAAGCGGCTGAGGTGCCTCAGCCCTGTGTTGGCAGCCACATGTGGCTGCTTCAGCTCCTGGACTACAGACTGTAGGGGGACCAAGCAACCAGTCTGAGGGGGAATTGCTTTTGCTTTAACCTGCTTGGATCTGGATTGTGGTCTGGGGTGGAGGTCCTCAGGTGTGTGATCAGCTTGCCAGAATGTGTGGAGGCTTCAGAGAGGGCACCCAACTAATAGCTTCAGCAGCTGAGAAAATCCCAGTGTTGGGGATGAAGCTTCCCTGTCTGGTAGCAGAGTCCTACTGTGACAAAAAGCCTCAAAATCAAGTAATTGAGTGGCAACATGAGCAAACATACATACATACATATATATGTCTATATAGGAGGGTATATGGACGTATGAATACATATGTGAATGGTGTATATATTTGTACAGGTATACATAGATATAGGGCACAGGACCAATTTAACAAGAAGGGATGATACTTAAAAGGTGAAATTAAGAGGTGAGAGAGGAATATAATGAGAGGAGATGGGAAGAGACAGAATGGAGTAAACTATCTCATATAGAAGAGGCAAGGCAAAATGGTTAAAACGGAGGGGAAGAATAGGAAGGCAAAAGGGAATGGGTCAACCTTATTCTCTTTGAATTTGGCTCAGCAAGGGAATGACATACACACTAAATAGGGTATCTAACACTACAGGAGAGTAGGGGGGAAAGGGAGGAGAAGGGGTATGATGGAAGGGAAGGCAGGCTAGGGGAGGGAAGTTGGAAGCACCCACTTTTGAAAAAGGACAGGATCAAAGTAGAGAATAGAACAAGTGGAGGATGGGATAGGAGGGAGGGAAATGTAGTCAGTCTTTAACAATATATCCACTATGGAAATGTTTTGCTTAGCTACACATCTATAACTTCTATTGAATTGCTTATCTTCCCAGTAAGGGTGGGTGATAAGGGAGGAAGGGAATGAATCTGGAATTCAAAGTTTTAAAATCAAATGTTTAAACATATATTATTATTATTGTTGTTGTTATTTTTATTATACATGTAACTGGGAAATAAGACATACTGGCACTGGGGCATAGAGACCTATAGTGCCCTACTGGAAAGTCAGAGGGGGTATGGGAGAAGATATGGGAAAGAGCAGATTGTAGAAGGGGATATTTTGGGCTGGTGGAAAGGGGAAAAATGGGGAGAAAATATGCAACTCAAAATTTTGCAGAAATGAATGATGTAAACTAGAAGTTAATAAAGCATTTGACTTAAAAAAATAAAATTTCAGGATGAGCATTTACACCTTGGAAATCAGTAGATGCTACAAATAAATGCCTGATTTATTGTTTTGCTGATTAGCTATACTTAAGAAAGTGATAGAGAAAATGCTAATAATGCAAATTAAACTTAAAATGTCAAATGAACCTCCCCCCCACCTTAAGCTGGTTATTAAATATTTGTCAACCCTCTGCTGTCACAAGTGGCCTTTGATTCTTGTGCCAGGTTACTGAATGGTGATAGACAGCCTTTTAATTGGCTACTGGGCCAGAAATGAATGTGCATACAAAAGACACAGGCAGTCTTTCTTTTTTCCCTTGGCAGTGTTTGAGTCACCCTCCAGGTGGAGAGAGAGGTAACAGAGATGGCAGGAGCTGACTGCTGCTTCCATCAGTCTCACACTCCACTTGGCTGCCATATGGCATGAAACCACTTTTTCTTCCTCTCTATGTTTGCTCATCCCTGATCTTAGGTAACAGCATCAGGAATAGAACAGAATAGGTCTTAATCTTGTAAGCTTTGAAAGATCAGAAGAAGCATTAGAGTTCAGCAACCATATACCAGAACAGAATCTACTGGAAGCCATGCTATCCAACCATGGGGAGGAACCAGCCCTGAAGAGTGACCTGCTTGAACCAGTCCAGCAGTGGATTGACTTGAGTCCTATAATCATTGGTTGTCTAAGCCTCACTCAGAAGTGACTTGAGATAAAAGACTCCCAGAGCCAGGAAGTGCTACCTACTTTAGGTTGGGGTAGTAGAGACAATGCTTTGGAATACCTACTGTAAGTCTGAACCCATTCTCCCCATGGATTGAAGTAATATACAAGAGTGTGATTCAGGATTTGGAATTCTGAACCTGGGCTCTTATTTATATCTTCTCAGTCAATATTCCTCTGTAAAAGCTAACTCATGTTAATTGATATTGAGAAAGCAAGTGGCCAAATTGATATTGGGAGATACTAAATGGTGATTGATATTAGGGGAAGATGCTGGATTCATTAGCTATAGGAATAGAAGACACCCCCACCTCTCAGAGGCCCCTAGAACCCTTGTCAGCCATGCTCTGTGGATCTGACTAGTCAATGCTAGCAGGGGTTGGAAGAGTGAGCCTAGAACCTATGTCCTCCATGCTTTTGCTATGGAATTTGATGATCAATGATAATCCAAAGCATAAACCCTTATGTTAGACATATGGTAAAGCAAGATATTATGTGAATTTGAGAAGCACTCACAGAAGGCACGACAAGGAATGGGACTAAAATCTTAAACACTTTGTGACTTTGATTTATGTATGGACAGTTATCATAGGACCATGAAGTGAGAGCTGGAAAGGACTTTAGAGTCCAACCCCCTCATTTTACAGGTGAAGAAACTGAGAAATGGCAAACCCCGCCAGTGTCTTTGCCAAGAAATAAGTCAGACATGTCTGAACAACCAAAAAAACTATATACCAGCATTAAGGGGATCTGGATAGGGTTCTTGTAGAAGCTGAATTTTAGCTTGGACTTAAAGGAAGCCAGAAGATAAAGATGCAGAAGGACAGCTAGTGTCTTTGGACAAAGGACAGCAAGAAGGGCATTGGCACTAGATCATAGAACACATGAGAGACACAAGGAGCTTCTGGGCGAAGACCACATGAAAAAAACTATGTACAAGCAACCTAAATACATGATACACTGTGAGAGAAACAAGTCTTTCTCTCTTATGTTAAACACCAATCATTAATTGAGATTAAGGTCCCCCCTTTCTATTTCCTCATTCAGAAATAAGCCCCTGTAGGTTACTCAGGCTCTGAAAGGACATTGCTGATAGATGAAACTGGTGTACAAATCTTGGGGGTACATGCCTTTTGATCTCGAGTGGGACTCCACCCAGTTAGGGGACCTTACAAAAAGAATCTAATCTAACTGAGATGTTGCCCTTAGGAAATATGCCTCTGTCTATCCTTGGAGCCTTCCATTAGAATTTAGGGTGACCCAGCTTGTGAAGGGGGAAACCAACCAGTGAGGTCTAAATAGAGATGAATTCTTTTGCCCACATTGCTGGAGGTGGCTGAGTCTCATGATGAGGTAACGTTTTTGACCATCTCCTCATTAATATATCCACCCTGCCATTGATTACTAACCAATCAGAATTGATTTCTATCCTCAGGGACACACCCTTTTCCAAGGGTTTTTTAAACATTCAGTATTTTCCAGTGTGAGAGATTACCTGCAGTGAAATTTCCCCATTATGAGCATCCTACTGCATTCTTATTTCTTCTTTATACTCTAACCAAATTCAGTTCTGTTTCCCCATACATATGGGGTCATCATGTATAAAGGAATGTTAGTGTGAGAGGTAGCAAAGGATTAAGTTTCTACAAAACTACAAGAATTGCTGAAACAAGACTATTGATAAAAAGTACCAGGCAGTTGCCTTGGGAAGAAGTTGGGCTCCCAGGACCCAGAAAACTCCTAATGATACTAAAAGTACAACAGCCTTGGGACACTAGGGCCCAGATAAGGACACAGGCTTGGATAATTTAATGTACATGTCTGTACATTAATTTAAAAAGGAAAGGGGGCCCCAAAAATGTGTTAGAAAGTTCTAGGACTGCTAAACTTACAAAATAACTGCATCTGCTTGTTCTATACTTTGTCACTGTCATCGGAATTGATTTATTGAATTTAGATTGTACCCTCAAAGCATGTGATACTGAGCTGAGAGGAAGGGAGTTAGGGAGGGGGAATTGCAAGTAGGGTCTATAAAAGAATCCATCTTACCTGTGTCTGGTATGGTCTGAACTGAGAATGTATTGAGTACAGTCAGTGTGAGTAACACTTTCTTGAGGGATCATAATAAACTCCTTTCTACTTTCTACCTTCAGAAGCTTCTGAATTTAATTTGATTAAGAGACTTTGCATGTCCCACACACCAGGAAGGGTCCTTGGTTTATGAGAAAAAATCAAATGATCATCTTATTAATTAACTACTAGCCATAACTAAGAAAATTATTAATTACCCAGAAACTGTGTGTCTTGAATTTTTCATATGTAACAACTGAAAATAATCGACAGAGAGAAGTCTTTAGCATTAAGGGGAAGCTACATGGTACAGTGGTAAGAGCAGAGGTCTTGGAGTGAGTACGATCTGAATTCAAACCCATGTTCAGACATTTATTGACTTTGTGACCCTGGGCAAGTCACCTAATCCCTATAAGCCTCAGTTCCTCATCTGTAAAATGGGGATACACTGGATAAAGGAAATGGCAAGCCCCTCCAGTGTCTTTGCCAAGAAAATAAGTCAGACATGTCTGAACAGCCAAAAAAACTATATACCAGCATTAAGGGGATGTGGATAGGGTTCTTGTAGAAGGTGAATTTTAGCTTGGACTTAGAGGAAGCCAGAAGATGCAGATGCAGAAGGACAGCAAGGAGGGCATTGGCATTGGACCATAGAAGATAAGAGAGGCACTAAGGAATAAGAAGAGAGAAAAGGTAAAAAGAAGTCTGCTTATGAACAGCTTAAAGAGCTTAATCCTGGAGATACTAGGGGGTCACTGGTGGCTGGGGATGGGGGTGGGGGATGATCAGACTTGCACTTTAGGAAGAAGAGCATGGTAGAAGAGTGCAGGATGGGCTGGAGTGGGGAGAGCCTTGGAACAGGAAGCCCAGCAAGGAGATCCATGAAGCAGTCTAGACAGGAGGCAAGGAGGACCAGAACTAGATTAGTGTCAGAGGAAATAGGAGGCTGTAGATGGCCACTAGGTGGCACAATGGATGGAGTGCCAAGACTGGAGTCAGGAAGAACTGAATTCAAATCTGCCTTCAGATACTTACTACCTTTGTGACCCTTGGCAAGTCATTTAACCCCTGCCTCAGTTTCCTCAAATATTAAATGGTGGCATAGTCAATATGGAATTCATTTTACTTGGCTATGCATAATTGTTATACCGGCTTTGTTGTTGTTGGTTTTTTTTTAATGTATGGGAGAGATGGAAAAATAAGTATGGATAAGGAAAGGTTAGCAAAAAAAAAAAAAAAAAGAGGGAGAGAAGAGAATCATTGAGATACTGAGATGCTTTTTAAGTGCAGAGAAGAAAATGGAAGGGAGGCCAAAAAGAAAAAGGGACAATAGGGAAGGTTTGAGGGCTACAGGCTGAACTTATATGCATAATACACTCATGGATTTAATTTACTTAAAAATAAAATCAAGTCAGGCATAATAGAGATCTGCAGTTTCAAGCACAATCCTTTTTCCCCCATTTCTGCTGTATACGTGCAAATGCCAGTTCTGTTGGCTGTTTATAAAATTCAGATTGAAAAAAGATTAATGAAGGGGTTGGACTCAGTGACCTTTAAACTATGATGCTTCAACAAACAAAAATAACATTTCATTTTTTTATGAGTTTATGTGTTTGGAACAGTGGAAAGGACATTGATATTGGAGTGACAGGCCTGAATTTGAACTTGAATCCCACCTCTACCACTTAATATCTGTGTAATTTTAAATATGTCACTTGGTATTTCCAAGACTGTCTCCTCAGATTGAGTGACCCCTCCACTCACTTCCAGCTCTAAATATACAGACATGGGATGGTTTGGTGGTTCAGTGAATAGAGCACTGGCCCTGGAGTCAGGATCACCCGAGTTCAAATCTGGACTCAGACACTTAACACTTAGTAGCCCTATGACCTTGGGCAAGTCACTTAACCCCAATTGCCCTGCCTTCCCCCTCCAAAAAAAAGAAAAAAATATGGATCCTCTGAACAGACTAATGCCTCATAGAAATTCTACATCCCAAGAAGTTGTTTATTTCCATAAGGTATCTGGCAAGGTCTTTCACAGTATCCTTAATGATAAAATAGAGAGTTGAGGACTAATTAATGACATGATCTGTTGGATTTAGAAACAATGAATCGTATGGATGGACCTGAGAGTTGATCAATGTCTGATCATGTCACTCTCTTTCTTGGAAAACCCATTTGGGACCCAAACTGGAGATATCCTTAAACACTGGCTATATTTTATCCTGGAAGCGACGGAATTCCAACAACATACACACATAGAGATGAGTTTATACAAACTATTCACAGACTAGATTCAAAATAACTTCAATAGGGAAAGAGCAGGAACAACCAAGGCATCAGGAATGGCCTTGGATGGGAGGTGGCATCTGCCCTGTGCCTAGAAGGAAGTTAGTGATGCTCTGAGGCAGGTGAGGTGAGGTAAGGGAGTAGAAGAGAAAATAGGACAATATTGGAGGGTGTCAAAGACATGATCCAGAGTGAGTGTGTGTGTGTGTGTGTGTGTGTGTGTGTGTGTGTGTGTGTGTGCTGCCGAGCATGCTTAGCTTGTCTAGACTATATAGACTGTCCTTTGATGGGATGCTGCATCTTTAACACTGGTGGGACAGAGCTGATTTCTCTCTGACATCTTTTTGGTTGTGTGTGTAGTTGCTTAGCCCACTGTGGTCACTGTGACCTGAATGAGTGATGAGGGGAAAGTTCTTGCCCTTCCCTAGTTCTCCTTTTTTCACCTGGCTTGGAGAAATAGGTGTGGGGTTGGGGGGAAGTGGGAAGTTCCAAATTCAAAACTCACCTGGGGTTCAAATCCCAGGCACCCTGGCTTCTTAGGGCTTTCATGTCAGCCTGTCTGGTTGCACCAGCCAACCTGCAATCCTGGCCCCCAAGTTGCCATGGTCTGAAATTCTGGTCCTGTGGGGATCACCTCTGACACCTGAAGCTGAATATCCTTGGATAACATAGACCACTTACTACCAGCACAGTGATCCCAATGACAGCACCTATAGGTATGGTGAGGCCGGCTATCCATTTACAATTCATTTCAAGGTCTCCTTGCTTGGGGTTTCTTCCTTGCTCCTGATCTTATCCCTGTAATTGAAACACAAGTCTATTATTTCTGCTTTTAAGAAAAAATACAAACTCATGATCTAGCTGCAGTCTGCCTTCCTGATTTCACATTACTTCCCCTTGTTCACTCTACACTTCAGTCAAACTGGACAACTTGCCATTCCCTATTGTTAAGGAAAAATAATATTTATACTATATTCTGCATTTTAGGAACAAGAAATAACCTGATTGCTAGAAACAATTTTATTTAACATTATTTCAATCCAAGACATTTCTAGTTTAGAGAGAGATGGCCAAAATAGCATCATTTCCCCATACTGCAGGACATCTCTCCCCTAAGACAATTTGGAGTAACATTTATAGGAATCTTGAATGAGGAAACATTTACTTCATATGTTAAAACATACTTACAGGGGTGGGTAGGTGGTGCAGTGAGCAAGAGTGCTAACCTTGGAGTTGGGATGACCCAGGATTGAATCTGGCCTCAGAAAATGAGCACCCATACATAAATAATGACTGGCCGTGTAACCTTGAGCAAGTTACTTAACCCCAATTGCTTTAGAAAAAAATAAAAAATAAACAAAATAAAATAAAACATACTTACAGATTAACATTTCAAAACAATAGCCACTACCCAGCTCCTTCCTTCCTTCCTTCCCCTCAGGAGTTGAAAAGGTCCCTTGCTATAACCATGATCTCAATCTTGTATTTTGGGAGTTTTCTAGGCTGTGTTTTTTCATAGCCCAGAGAGATTCTCATGCACTATCAGCTCTACAAGACTAGGAGTCAAAAAATGAGTATCAAGAATGAAAGTCTCCCCTGATCTTAGGTAAGTCATTACTTTATAATAACCTGCAGTGTTACTACTCAATGCATTGAAAAGAGCTTTCAAGTTTTTCCTGATGTCAGGAAGATTTGAGCTGAAACCTAAACCCAGACATTTACTGGCTTTGTGATCTTGGGCAAGTCAATTAACCCATATTTGCTTCAATTCTTCATCTATAAAATGGGGACACACTGAAGAATGAAGTTGCAAACAACTCCACCATCTAATTATATTAATTAATTAATTTTTTGCTTTCTGGAGGGGGGAAGGAAGGGCACTTAGGGTTAAATTACTTACCCAAGGTCACAGGGCTAGTAATTAAGTGTCTGAGGTCAGATTTGAACTCAAGTCCTCTTGACTGCAGGGCTGGTGCTCTATTCACTGTGCCACCTAGCCACCCCATCTCCAGCATCTATGCCAAGAAAACAAGTCAGATACTGGTGAACCACTGAAAAATGACCAGCTTTGAGAGGATCTGGAAAGATCTGTTGTTGAATTTTTTTTTTTTTATATATATATTTGAAACATTTAATGTTACGACCTTGAATTTCAGATCCATTTCCTTCCTCCCTTGTCACCCATTCCTTCTTGGGATTTAAGTAATTCAGTATATGTTGTACATGTCTAGCTATGCAAAACATTGTCATAGTAGATATATTGTACAAGGCTGCTTATAATTCCCTCCCACTGATCCCACCCCCCACCCGGTCCATTCCCTACATGATCCTGTCCCTCTTCTATAGTGGGTACTTCCAACCTCCCCTCACCCCAAGGATGCCCTCCCATCCATCATCCCTCCTCTCATCCCCCTTCCCCCTATCCTGCTGCAGGTTGAGATATCCCATTTAGTATGTATGTCATTTTCTCCCTGAACCAAATTCAATGTGAATGTGGTTTTGCCTTTTTAGCCTTCCTTATTCTCCCCCTCCTTTGCAACCACTTCCCCTTGCTTCTTCTACATGGGATAGTTTACCCTACCCTGTCTCTCCCCATCTCCTCTTGCCACTTTCCTCTCTCACCTCATAATTTCATCCCTTGAGTATTCTCCCTTCCCAACAAATTCAACCTATGCCCTCTATCCATATATAACTGTAACCATATACACACACATTCACATATGTATTCATATGACCACACCCCCTTCTTCCATTATTTTCATAGTGAGAAAGATATCATCAGTCACAGTTATTGCTTTTCCATATAGGAATGTAAATAGTTCAACTTTGATAAGTTCCTTTTGATTTCTTTTCCCTGATTACCTTCTCAGGCATCTCTTACTTCTTGCGTCTGGATGTCAAATTTTCTATTCAACTCTGGTTTTTTCCTCAAGAATGCTTGAAAGTCCTCTATTCCACTGAATGACCATATTTTCCCCTGAAACAAAATACTCAGTTTTGCTGGGTAGGTGACCCTTGGGTTCATTCCCAGTTCTTTTGCCCTCTGGAATATCATATTCCATGCCCTTCGATCCCTCAGTGTAGAAGCTGCCAGGTCCTGGGCTATTCTGATTGTGTTTCCACAATATTGAAATTGTTTCTTCCTGGCTGCTTGTAGTATTTTCTCCTTGATCTGGGGATTCTGGAACCTGGCTATAATATTCCTGGGAGTTTTCTTTTTGGGATCTTTTTCAGGAGGTGATCTGTGGATTCTTTCAACCTCTATTTTGCCCTCTGGATCTAAAACATCAGGGCAGTTTTCCTTGAGAATTTCTTGAAGGGTGATTTCTAGGTTCTTTCCTTGATCATGGCTTTCAGGTAGTCCAATAATTTTTAAATTGTCTCTCCTGGATCTATTTTCCAGGTCAGTGGTTTTTCCCATGAGATATTTCACATTGCCTTCTAATCTTTCGTTTGTTTGGATCTGCTTAACAGCATCTTGATTTCTCATAAAGTCATTAGCTTCCATTTGCTCCAGTCTAACTCTGAAGGAATGAATCTCCTCAGTGAACTTTTGAGATTCTTTTTCCATCTGGCAAATTCGACTTTTTAAGGCATTCTTCTCCTCATTGCCCTTTTGGGCCTCCTTTGCCATTTGAGTTAGTCTATTTTTTAAGGTGTTGTTTTCCTCAGTCAGGCTGTTGACCCTCATTTCATACTTTTCCTGCATCCTTCTCATTTCTCTTTCCAATTTTTCCTCCACTTCTCTTATTTGATTTTTAAAGTCCTCTTTAAGGTCCTCTATGGCCTGCAACCCACTCATGTTTTCCCCTGGGGCTTTTGGAGCAGGACTTCTGACCTCACAGTCCTTTTCCCGCTCTATGCCCCCAAAATAGGAGTCTAGGGTTGCATTTTTCTGTTTCCTTTGCCTTGGCATGTTGCCACTTAATTGCTTGACTTTTGGGCTTGTTGCCACACTATGGCTTTAAGGCCAGATAGAGGAATTTTCGTCCCGAACGTGTGGGGGGCAACTTCCGTTTCTGGCAAGCTATAAACCCACCCACAACTTCCACCCTAGATCACAATCCAGATCCAGGGAGGTTAAAGCAAGAGCGATTACCCCCCAAGACTGATCGCTGGATCTCCCCACGATTTGTAGGCTGGGAGCCGGAAATGCCTCTGAAAACTACAAAATGGCGTGTCTCCTCAGCGGCTTCTAGCCCCCAGGGGAGGGAGCTGACGCATTCCCCAAATACAGGTCCCAAAGTCCATAGGACACTAACCTCTTACTTTGTCCTAGGCAAGTCTATGTTGATAATTCTGGCATCTCCACAGTTCCTGGTGTTCTGGGGTTCCTCCAGCCGGCTGCTGGCCCTGCCGCCCTGGGGCTAAAACCTCGGCTCAGGTGGACCTGGGCTCGGCTCGGCTCCTGCGCTCTGCGCGCTGCCGGCTCCCAGACCACTGCGCTGGTCCTTCCTGCAGGGTGCTGGGCTGTCCTCAGCGAGAGGTTAGCTTCTCTGTGTCGTTCTGTGGGTGCTGGGGCTCCAGAAGATTTTCAGAGTCCTTTTTTACATAGTTTGCGGAGAATCTGGGGGCAGAGAGGCTTGGAAGAGCTGTTTCTACTCCGCCATCTTGGCTCCGCCCCCTGTTGTTGAATTTTAGCTTAGACTTAAAGGAAGCCAGGAAAGCCAGGAGATAGACAAAAAGAGGGACAACATTCCATGCATGAGGGATAGCCAAGGACAATTCAGGGAATGGGGAGATGGAGTGTCTTTGGACAAAGAATAGGAAGGATGGCAGTGTCACTAGACTGGAGAACACCTGCAGCTCTCCAAGCTTTCCTCCTTGTCTGTGCCTCTGTTGGGCTATTCTTCTATTCTCTTCTCTGCATTTTGAAAAACAAAGATATCTCAATGATTCTTTTCTCTTTCCCTTCTCTTCTTCTTCTTCTTCTTCTTCTTCTTCTTCTTCTTCTTCTTCTTCTTCTTCTTCTTCTTCTTCTTCTTCTTCTTCTTTTTTTTTTTTTTGCTAGCCTCTCGCTATTCATTCTTGTTTTCCCACTTGGCCCACACATTTGAAAACCAAGAAAATTTTTCTTGTAACAAATACTCATGGTCAAGGAAAACAAATTTGACATTGACTATGTCCAAAAAACATGTCTAATTCTGCATCTTGATTCCATTATCTCTCTGTCAACATCTGGGAAGCATGTCTCATCAGCTGCCCTCTGGAATTAGGATTGATTCATTGTATAAGGAAGGCTGTTGTTTCCTGATACCAATTTCACTTTCTTAAGAGAAAGATTGGATTTTGATGGCTTTTCAGGCTCTCTTAGCATATACTGTCAATCAATAGCATTCTTTGGCCGTAAAGAAGTGGCCAAGTATATTAGCTTTGGGGTGGGTGAGGGATGGTGGTCACAGTATTTGCTAAAGGTCAGTTGTTTGTTCCTGCAGAAAATTCATTTTTCAATGCCTGGTGTTGGGTTTAGCTCTCTGCTTTAGGAAAGCATCTATTCCAGGAAACAGCTTTTTCCCAGTAATCGTGAGTCAAAGGGGTCTGTCCTGGACCACTGTTCACAAATTGTTCAGCAATATCATTGTTAACAATAAATAACAATTAATAGAAATATTTATTTATCCTTAGTGTTTATTGAGTGTATACAAAGTCTTTCCAAAAGCTTTCAGCAAGTTTTAAAAAAATTCTGTGATTAGAAATTGAAAAAAAAATTCTTAGCCTGGGCATTTTCTCTAGCTGGAATGCTATTCCTACTGGCTCCCTTGGCTTCTTTTAAGTCTCAAGAAAAATCCCATCTTCTACAGAAAGCCTTGTCAATATCTCTGAATGCTAGTGCCTTCCCTCTGTTAAGTATTACTACTCCTCTTGTATATAGCTTTTTGTTTGCTTTTTGGCTCCCATTAGATTGTGAGCTCCTTGAGGACAGGGACTATCTTGTGCCTCTTTTTATTTTATGCCCTCAGAGCTTAGCACAGTAACTGGCACATAGTAGATGTGTGTTATTTAGTTAAATGTTCATTATTCACAGATATTGTCTATATAGCAAAATATTCATAATAGCACTTTTTGTGGAAGCTAAGAAATGGACACAAACTAGTTGCCTTGAGGGGAATAGCTAAACGAATCAGGATTCCTGACAAATAGGAAGAATTCAGAGCAGAGGATGACCTATATTTATTAGTGCAGAGTATAGCAAGTAGAACCAGTAAAACAATTTACACAATCACAATGACCACAATAATGTAAATAGAAAAAAAAAGTGAAAGCTATGTAATTGACCAAACATGGCATAAAAGAAAAGCTTAAAAATGTTCCTTCTCCATTTCGCTGCAGGGGTGGGAGGTAAGGGGGATTATGTGTGTGGGATATTGTGCCTAGAATAGTGCCAAGTATGGAAAATATATATTTTAATTCACTCAAATTGCTTTTTCTCTTTCATTCGTAATCTTTATTACAAGTGGATAGCTACCTGGTTGAAGACAAAGGACAGGAAGGAATTAATTCAGATATTACTTAAAAAGATTCAGTAAAGACCTGATTGCTTCTTCACATCTTAAATAGGGATGGTACAAACTTCTGCCCAACGGCAGCCCTTACCTGAGACAGTGATGAGGCTTTGTTAAAATAAAGGACTCAATGTTCCCCAGATGATAAATGGTAAAAGGATATGAACAGGCAATTTTCAGAAGAGGAATCCAAAGCTATCTATAGTCATATAAAAAATGCTCTCAGTGATTATTGATTAGAGAAATGCAAATTAAAACAATTCTGAAGAACAACTTTGTACCTATCAGAAATGAGAAATGTTATAGGTGATAAGGGAAAATAGGTACATTAACAAATTGTTGGTAAAGTTATAAACTGGTCCAACCATTCTGGAGAATAATTTAGAACTATGCCCAGAGGACTATAAAACTGTGCATATCCTTTGACCCAGAGATACATCTAATAGGTCTGTACCCCAAAGAGATCAAAGGAAAAGGTAAAGGATCTTTGTGGCTATTCTTTCTGTGGTGGCAAATTGGAATTGGAAATTCAGGGGATATTCATCAATTGGGATTTGTTAGACAAATCTTAGTATGTAGTTGTGATGGAGTACTATTGTGCTATAAGAAATGACAGAGGAAATGACTTGAGAAAAACATGACAAGACATATATGAACTGATTCAAAATGAAGTGAGAACAACTGGAAAATCTTTGTGCACAGTAACAGCAATGTAATGATGATCAACTGGGAAATACTTGGCTACTCTTGGGGTGGCTAGGTGGCACAGTGAATAGAGCACCAGCCCTGGAATCAGGACTTGAGTTTAAATCTCCCTCAGACACTTAACACAAATACTAGCCATGTGACCTTGGGCAAGTCACTTAACCCCAATTGCCCTCCAAAAAGCAAAAAAAAAGACTTGGCTACTTTGATGATGCAATGAACCAAAGTTCTAAAGGACTCATGCTAAAAAAAAATATCATCCACATCCAGGGAAAGAACTGATGAGCTCTGAGTGCAAATTGAAGTATAATTTTCTTGTATTTCTTTTGTTATATGACTAATATGGAAATGTTTTTTCATGATTTCTCATGTTTAACTGAAATCATACTGCTTCTTTTTTCAGTGGTTTGGGAGAAAAGGAGAAAATCAGAATTTAAAATTCCATAAGAAAAGAGTCCTAATAAATAACCAATACTATTTAAAATGCTTAAGTAGTACCCAAGAGTCAAATGAGAATAAAATAAATCTCAGGTATCTGAAAAAACAGTCACATTTCAGGTTTTTCCACATAGAGTGATTGCTTTCAAACCCATAAAGGTCCTGGTTATTGATTAACACTGACATGGCTGGCTCAGTGTTTTGTACAGAGATCCCTAGGGTAAAAGGAAAATCTTTTAAACTTTGGGCTATATCCAAAGTTGATTCAAATATGAAACCCTGATATACATCAATTGAGTCAATGTCTCCAGGGAGTTACCACAGAATCCATAATAATCAGTGGTCAGACAATTTATCATGTAATTGATTTCTATACCACATATGAAAACACTGAAACTACCTGCCCATTTGTCTGTGACTGCTTGTGTGTTTATGTTGGGGGAAAGGAAGACTTAATTTCTCTTGGAGCCAGTGTCTTAGTTATCTCTAGTCTCTGGTTTGAATTCACACACTGGGCTGTCTCCAGTCATCCCTGACCCAGATGGCTCCAGAGGAGCACAACCCTTCCTCTCTTAAATCCTATTCACTTGCAAATTATGGCATCAACTTCTAGAGCCTAGGTCATCTTCCAGAAAGGACAAACAATAACAGAATTCATGTGGCTCTCATTTACATACACTGCCCTATAGTATCTTCTTTCCTGAGCTGCTGAGATTTTATGATCTTAACAAGATAGAAAATTCAGAGCATCTGGCAAGTTCTCTCAGAACTTCTCACTGAAGTTGAAATGGACACTCGGACAGAATCAACAGGCCAAGACCATCAGTAATCGAATTCAGGAAGCGTTTATTAGCTGGCCAGCAGCAGTCCTAGGAATAGAGTCCCAAGGAGCTGCCCTGAACCCCAGTAGACACACAGTTTAAATAGTCAAAGACCACCATCGTATCAGGAGTAACAGTAATGGGGCAGACTGGTCAGGCAGATATCATTCAAGTGCAGGATGTGGGCTGGGGCAGGCTGTTCACTGATCAAGCCGAGGGGAGGATTCTTGAGTTCCAGGAATTCAAGGTACAAAGATGGGCCCCTTGTAAGGGGTGAAATGTCAAGGCTTACTACTTCAGTCAGGCAAGATATCATGCAGGTGCTGGGGGCACACTGGGTTCCAGGAATTCAGGATACAAAGATGGGCCCCTCGTAAGCCAGTGAAATGTCAAGGCTTACTACTTCAAAGTCTATGAAGCCCCTTGTCCTTTCACCAAACACAGAATTAATCTTGACGAACTTGAATACTTCAGATAGTCTTTAACCAGAAGAGCCCTCTGCTTTCTAGACAAGTCTCTAGTTATTAGCTCAAAGCTCTAAAATCAAGTATGAGATCAAAGAGTAGCTGACCTCCTAATGATACCAATGCCTTCCACTCTAGGCACCACCCCCAAATCAACAGCACTTGTGACAAGGATTTCCCCAAATCACAATGGGAGAAACTCATAAACATAACAGCAATGCAAAATAATATCACTGGAATAAAGCTTATTGCCAGTTAACACTATTTAAATGCATCTTTAAATCAGCTACATGAAAAAAATGTTTCATTCATCTGCCAGTCTTGGTAATCTAGACCACTTGTATTCTGAGAACAGTATCGAGTAGTTATTTTAGCTTTCATAGCTACAGATGTGTAGCATGAACAGTTACCAAAGCATGGATGAACTATTCTGTGAATAATAATTTTTTTCAATTAATTTATCAAACCCAATATAAATCCAAATTAAAAAAAATTAACAACATTGTAGCTACTTGTCCACATGTACAAGCATATAAAAATCTGTGAAATCAAACTTGATCAGGGGTGGGGCCTTAAGGCCCCATGTGACCTTTTGATTGAATCCAAATTTCACAGAACAATTTTTAAATAAACAATTTTATTTAAAGAAACAATTTTAAATAAAAGGATTTTTTTCTGTAAGATTTGGTGATCAGCTCACTCTGTTGATTGCTTGATAATCAGCTGGGTGACCCAGTGGGTAGAACAACCCTGGGATCGAGAAAAAAAAGTCTGACCTCAGACACTTAGGAGTGGTAACCCTGGGAAAGTCAATTAATCCTGTTTGCCTTAAGTCCTCACTTGTAAAATGAACTGGAGTTGGAAATGGCAAACCACTCTAGGATCTTTGCTAAGAAAACCCCAAAAGGGGTCACAAGTATCAACCCTGACAGAACAATAACAATCATGAGAAAGCTCAAAACTAAACCTCAACTTCCTGAGGAAGAGGCAAGACGTTTCCTGAGTGTAGTTAACAACTGTATATGCTTGTCAGACTTTCTAGTCTTCTCTCATCTCACTGATGAGATCCCACTAAAACAAGCATACATTTCTTGGGCTTCTTCCTTAAATCTTCCAAATTCAATAAGGATTATGCTCCCATACCACTCTGGTTCTAAACTCCCTTTTCAAGGGGCACTGTAAACCTTTAGATGAGAGAGCACAGAATTAATCTCTTTACCTCATAGATCTGTGGGGAAGAAGATTGAGTTCTTTGAAGGAAAATTCTTCAAGGAGTCTTCCTGGCCAGCTTCAAATTTTAAAATAACTTTTGCTGGGAATTTTCCTTATTCTGTTCCTCCTTAAAACAGTCTGGCTACTCTGTAGTATTCCTACAATTCACTTGGTCTTCATGCTTAATCAGAGTTTCTGTCCCCAGAGACTACACTACAGTGACCTTTCTTAAGGACAAGTTCAGCTGCAGCAAAGTCTTCCTATAGGTTTTCCCTTCAGTTCTAGAATTATGATAATAGCTAACATTTAAATAGCGCTTACTATGTGCCCAGCACTGTGTTAAGCACTTTTGTCATTATTATCTCATTTGATCCTTGACAACAATCCTGGGAGGTAAGTGTTATTATTATTCCCATTATGTAGTTGAGGAAACTAAGACAAAAGGCCCCCAGAGGTTAAGTGACTTGCCCAGGGTCACATAACTAATAAGTGTCTGAAGCATGATTTGAACTCAAGTTTTCCCCCACTCCAGGCCTGGAGTTCTACATTCTGTGCCATCCAGCTGCCTAGAAAAGAAACATTTGTGGAGTTAGTCTCCTATTCTGATTTTTTCAATTTTTAATCACCACTTATTGGTCATCTGTTCACACTACTATCAATCAAGCTATAAACATTAAGAACCTACTGTAGTGTGGTTGTGAAGATGCCAGGTAGTCTTAGCCTTGGGCCATGGTTTACAAGCCCAAGAATTTCCTGATGAAATCTCCAAAGTGTCAGAAGGACATTGAGCTGTATGCCAACAAGAGACAGTATTTGATTCAGCTTGGCTTCTTGTAAACAGATTTTAAGGGAAAATGACTTTTGCTGCCTTTTCAGAATGGGAAAGTAAAACCAACCATCACTTTGGTTAAAATTTTACTTTGTGCACCCTTTAGCTCCCCTGGGTGGAAGTGAAGTCAGCTACTTTTCTGAATTTCCTCACTGCTGCTATGAAATTGCTATAGGAGATTCTCAGCATGGGTTCCTCGAGAGCCTAGGGAGAATCTCATCCACTATCATGTCTGAAAGGCTTGGGACAGGGGAGGGAAGGGGAGGGTGTTGAGTAGCCAGACAGAAAGAAAAAGAAATTGATTAATGTACTAAGGAAGATTGCTGCCTCTTAGTAGTAGCTTTAACTTCTTAGGGTACTCATTGGATTGTCATAGCTTTTCAACCTTACTTAGAATACACAGGAAACCAGTGGCATTCCTTGGCAGAAAAGACATGATGAAGAGTGAAAGCCTTGAGGTCCTCAGAGTTGCTAAAAGGCAAATTCGCTCTTGTGGTAAATGCATTTCTTTGTGGTTAGTCTTATGACATTTCTTGTATTAGCCAATTTCTGAGATGGTGGAGACAAAAGTTAGAGTTAGTTATTACTCATTATTTGTTTTCCTAAGAAAGGGCTCAGTTTTTGTTTGACCCGTTTTTCTAAGGGGAAAAGTCCAGAAAGGTTTCTTTTTTTTTTTTTTTTCAATCAATCAATATTTCTCTAGGAAGCCTGGTTTTACAGTGGATAGGATATTAGACTTGGAATCAGGAAGATCTGAGTTCAAATTTGGCCTTACTCCCTTATAAGCTGTGAGACCATCTACCAATCAATGAAACTGTATCGACTTCAGTTTTTTACATATTTATTTTTAGTTTTCAACATTCATTTCCCAAAGATTTGGAGTTACAGATTTTCTTCCCATCTCCCCCCTAACCTCCACCCCAAGATGGCAAGCATAGTGAATACCCTTCCCCCAATCTGCCCTCATTTATATCCCTCCCTAATTCCCCCTTACTCAGAAAGTTTCCTTAAACTAAAGGAATGTTTATTTCTTAATATTCCTAGAGAAACAGAAAAGGGAATTTTAATTATACTCTCACCTTATATGTGACATTTCTTCTCCTGACCTCAAGTTTTAGCAAAGGCTTTCTAATCTGCCTTCTTCTTTCCCACCATCTCTGGAATGCTTCCCTTCCTCTCCTCTTCCTCTCAGCATTTTGAATTCTTTTCAAAATTAAGAAGCCATTTCTGACCTCTTCTTCTGTCCAATTCCCTCGTTAGTGTTCTTTCCCTTGGAATTATTTTGTATTTATTGTAAATACATCTTATATTTACTTTTCTTTGTGCATGTTGAATTCTGCCAAGGCAGGTATGATTTTATTTTAGAGTCTGTGAGCCCAGAATTTAGTACAGAGTTTTACACATAGCAGGTATTTTAAAATGCTTGTTAAATTGAATTGAGGTATTTTCTGTTTGTCCTTTTTTGTCTCATTTCATTGAATGTCAGAGTCATAAGGACCTGAAAGACCATTCAGTCCAATCTGCGCATTTTATGGATGATGGTCAGGAGGCTCACAGAAGAACACAACCACTTAGTCTTAGAAATCAAACCCCCAGGCATCTGGCTGCTCACCTGGAAGAACAGAGTTTACAATGCCTGGTCATGCTCTTAAGGACCCTGCCTGGGAACAGCCTATCAAGTAATAAGCATTCATTATGCACCTCCTTTATGTGAAACACGGTGCTAAGTGCTAATACCAGACTGTTTTCTCTCCAGGGTTCATCCATAGGAAGAGTTACTGACTCAAGTTCAGTGACCCTTCTTTTCCAGATTAAAAAAAAAAAAAAAACAGGGACACAAAACTAATTGGTGGCAGAGCTAGCACTAGAACCTATATCTTCTGAATTGTAATTCAGAGGCCATTACAGAGCTTTCCTTGGCCTCACTCTTTTGATTCTAGTTAGACAGTGCCAGTCTCCTGAGTTCTCAGGTTCCAAAACTAGAGTTAACTTTGATTCCTCTTCCTCTATTCTGTCTGTCAAATTAATCACCAAATCTGTTTTAGGTCCCACCCACAAGTTCACATAATACTTTCATCTTCTACAATGCCATGATCACTACCCTCAGAAAGGCCCTCTCCATCTCCTACTATTAGCACTACAAAAATATTTACCTGGTTATATTTGATTCCTCTGGCTCAGTATATCCCAGTCCCTTTCCCATTTAGAGCTTCTTACAGAAGGAAGGTCCAGGCCTTTGTGGTCCCTGGTTCCAAGACAGGAAGAGCGGTTTTTATTTATATTATTCACTTGTTGAAAGGAACCTCTGTGGTTAACTATTAGGATCAACTTTCCTCAGAGTGAGATACAGATAAGCCACTTTCATGGTGTCTGGAGACCCCTATGCTCACCAGGCAAAGTTACTTTGAGGAGGGTTTGAATCAAATATTCTTTGGCATTTTCCAAATCCCAGGTTATCTGACCACAAACTGAGATACTTAAGAAGACTAGGGAATCACCTTCATTATCCTAGAGCTGCAGGGCTTATATTCCAGAAGGAATCATATACAGAGAACCATAACCCAAATGAGCCCAAGGCATTCTCAAAAGAAAAGGACCTAGAAAGAACTCGGGGGACTTCCAGAAAAATGGTGAAATAAGAACACGTGTCTAAGCTCAGCCTGCTGCCCTGCCCCATAGCATCTCAAAATAGCAGGATGTGCTTCAAAATAGAATGAAATAAAAACAAGCCACTGTGATAACAATAGCAGCAAGTCCAGAAATTACAATGGGACAATGACAAGACTCTTCATCTGGAGTGGTTCAGAAGAATTTCAGTGCTTCCTTATTACCTCAAGGATCGAATCTAAAATTCTTGACTTGCCTTCCTAAACTCTTCCTAACCTGACCTCTTTTTACCTTTCCAGTCTCTTTATATCTTACTCCCTTTCATATACTCTGTGATCCAGTGACACTGGCCTCCATATTGCTCCTCATGACCCTCCATCTCCTGACTCAGAGCTTTTGCCCTTGCCATGCCCCAGGCCTGTTAGGGTTCCTGGGTCCTCAAACCTACAAGAACATATTACCTTTTCCCGGCATTGGACGTCTCCAGCTTCCAGGCCTTCTGGAAGATCTTAACCCACGCAGAACACCCTTCTGATTTTGGTAATTTTCTTTATTCACTCAGGACATACACGCAAACTCAGCCAGGTCTCTCCCTGGACTCCTCCCAGAACTCCCTGCCCCGTCAGGCAGCCTCCTTTTATCTAGCCTCCAGTTCTGGGTCATTAGCACCGCCTTCCCCGCCACTGCGAGCCAATCGCGTACTGCCCCGAGAGTGAGGGGTGGTAACCCACTGCCCACATGGACACGTCAGCTCATCTGGCTAAGAGTTTCCGGTGTAACAGACCAGGAAGTCTCCTAACCAGGAAGTCTCTCTACTGCCACGTCGACACTTAAGATTGTTTTGCTGACGGTCCTTTTGGCCTTCCGGGTTCCTCCTGTAGCCTGTTTCTGATAGGCCAGGGACCCTCCTGCCACTCCCAGGCTGTCGCGCTGCACCCCAGTTGGCTAAGGACTCTTCAAGGCCTGGAATGCTCTCCTGTTTCATCTCTGCTTCCCACCTACTGCAAGAAGTCTTTCTCAGTCCTCCTGAATCTTAATCCTTTCCTTTTGATATTACCCCTATTGATATTGATATACATTTTATCTTGTATATATCCTGTTTATATATACTAATTCGCATGTTGACTATCCCTTTAGACTATGAGTTCTTTGAAAGCAAGGACTTTTTTTATATGGTAGGTGCTTAATAAACACTGGTTGACTGACTGAAAGAAGAAATAAAAATGGGAATAAGAATTCTCAAGAAAGAATTTGTTTACTAGAGTTTGTTGTGGTTTCATGATGGGCTGTGATGGAACTGTCTCAAAGAATTCAGTCAGACAACCTAAAATCCAGGTATAGGCATTTATTGAGATTTACACCTCTCATGGAGGAGGCCAAGTTCCAAGAGGAACCAGCAACTTTCGTGAAAGCAAGGTGGATTTTTATAGGGTAAAGATGCAATTGCATAACAGAAATTATGAATATTAAAAAGGCAGGAGGAGTTGGTTAAGGGATTAGGTAATAGGGGAAGGGTCTCCACCTCAGTGAAATTGCAGATAAAATTACCCACAGACAGAAAAACCTATGGCAGGGTATGTATGTATGATAATGATACGATAATAAGCTTCTCTATGTCATAAGTTCATTCTAGGTCATTTCTTTACTATTATTGCTCAGGTGCCTACTTAGGGAAAGTCCCTTCTACTGTTTTGGACTCTACATTCTGCTTGGGCATCCTGGTGATGCTGCTTTCTGATTGGCTGAGTATTCTGATCCTGTCTGAGATTAGATGGGTGTCATTGTGGTTGAGTGTATGTACACACCTGCTGTTTCTGTGGGAAATGTGAGGAATGGGTCTGGTGGCAGTGGTTAGCTAGAGGCTGTGGTTGGGAATCCATCACATGAACATGTCTGTTTCTGTGAGAAATATGAATTCATGGACACACACTTAATTTTCTAATGAGTAGTGAGGCATATATGAGGAAGTTAGGATGGAAGGGAGTGAACTAGCTAGGCAGGGAAGTGGCTATATTGAGACTTGGGAACTGTGGTGTGGTTAAAGTCAGATTGTGGGGTTAAATCAGGGCATGACCGCTGTTCAGTATGGCCCAAAGGGGCTGAGAGCAGCTTTGCTAGGATTTCATCAAGCTCTTAATTTACTATCAAGAAAACAAAGAGAGAATTTCTGGATAAATTTCAAAATGGTCTTTGGCTCATAATCCAGCAACAAAGCAATTCTTCTTAGAACTTTCCCCCTAACTAAGGATTAACAAGAGAACAAAGAAGTGAAATATCTTGGAGGTGAAAAGTGATTTTGAGAGTATAGATCTCACTAAATTGCAGGATCGTCTGGAATGACTATCTCCCTTTTTACAAGGGAAGTGGGTAGGGTGGAGATGTGTCAAAGGGAGAGATGAGGAGAGGAGGAGATTGGGGGTAAGGGTAGAGGGATACAAAGGTTCCTGCTTGCCAGATTAGGGGAGAGGGAGAAGGGACCATTGTCTTTTAGATTTCTCACCTGTTCTGATAGTCATTAGGAGAGCAGGGAAAAATATTTGGGGAATGAAGTGTGGAGGAAAGAAATAAAATTCTACCTTTGGAGAGGGTAAACTCTGGGGGAGTCCCAGCATGTTTCCCTCTGGTGAGAAGGGTGGCATCTGGAGCCTTACAAGGAGTTCCATCAAGGGAAACTGGGCACTTTAGGTACCTTTCTTCTCTGGGCATTTGACATACTTTTTGGACTGTGATTCTCCCTGGGAATATAGGACTTTGTATCCCCAGGGACTCCTAGAACAGATGGGCAGGGTGTCTGAATTCCAGAGAGATTGGAGGGATAATTTGCAGTGAAGTTTCCCCATCCTGAAAAATCAAAAATAGAGTGGCTTCAACATCCACTAGGCCTAAGTTTAGAAGTCACCTAATCTTGTAGGAATCTAGGACTTAGAGCAATGGAATATATGCCAAATAAGGACAGAAGTGCTTTCTCAAAGGTACATTGGTACAATCTACTGTTTCCAGTACTTGAGGTAGATTGCCACACTTAGATTGTACACCTAACTTCGAGCCAATGGAAGAAAAAAGGTCTGGAGGGGAGTGGGGGAGAATTCCTCATTAGGGCCTTTATAACTTTGACATTTCCTTTTGTAAACTGCTTCTTCTCCCTAACCATTTGTCAGGAGGGTGGCCCTTTCTTCAGATCATAAATAAACCATTCTTTTCTGCTTCCTACCTTGAGAAACCTCTGAGTATTATTTGGGTAAGGATTTCTGTTGTACACAGTTTTGGGGTGCTCACAGTTTTAGCTGCTCATCCGGGATTTATCCTTTCATGAGAAGGTCCCACAAGACCCTTAACAAGGACCTGGCACCAACCAAGGTTTCTCAGAGGTCCTTGGAATTGGTCTGTGAGATCTAACTCTGATAGGATAACCACCCAAAGAGAGGGACTCCGTACTAAGAAGAAATTCTGGTTTTGCTAACAAAGACTGCCAGCAGGGATCATGCAAGGTTGTGTACGAAAACCCAGGTAAGCAAGTCCCTGGGTGATCCAGAGGTGGGGGACAGTCTAAGCAGTTCCAGTCTATAAGACTTCTCCTGCCAGGGGTCGCAGGGGTGGGGGACACTCTAGTTTGAGTCTTTAACACTCTAGTTTAAGATTTCTCCTGCCTGGGAAAGAGTTAGATAGGCCCAATAGATCCTGATAAAATTAAAACTATGGGTAAAGAGCAATATAAAACAGCCCACCCAATATAGCTTCCTAACACTCTGGAGGATAGTTCTCTTGGAGATAGACTAGCTAATTGGGATAATTTACCAAAATACAAGGGAAAAGACCAAAGGAAGATGTTAAATACTGTTTCCTCACTTGGGTTTAGTGATTATTCCCATTTTTCCACATCCTCTACAGCATTTATCATTTTCCTGTTTTGTCATCTTAGCCAATTTGACCAGTGAAATGTGGTACCTCAGATTTGCATTTGCATTTCTCTAATTAATAGGGATATAGAGCATTTTTTCATATGCTCACAGATAGCTTTAATTTCTTCCTCTAAAAACTGCCTGTTCATATCCTTTGCCATTTATCAATTGGGAAATAACTTGTATTCCTATAGGTTTGAAATGAGCCCTTTATCAGAGACACTGGCTATAAAAATTCTCTCCCAACTTTCCACTTCCCTCTAAATCTTTGGCTTTCTATGTACAGAAATTAAGAATTTTTTTTTGCAGGGCAGAGCCAAGATGGCAGAGTAAAAAGAGGACTTCCATGTGGCTCTGGCTCCTACTACATTAAATACATGTAAAACAAATGACTCTAAACAAATTTTAGAGCTACATTACAACAAAGTGAGAGAAAGAATCAAATCTCCTGCTGAAGTCAGCCAGGAAGCAGACATGAAGGGTCTATTGCAGCCAGCTGGGAGCCAAGCACAATCTCCAGTGAGCCATGTGGTTTGGCTCCAGGGCAGCCCTGACAAGCTGTGGCCAGAGCAGACTTCAGGAGAGTGAATCACCAGCAGCCATGGTGGTTTCCAGACCTCTCAACTCATAAGTGCCAAAAAGAAAGCAAAAGGTCAGGCAGAAACTATGGTGGAACCGGTTAGAGATGAGCTTCGACTGGCCCCTGCTCCCAGGGCAAGAATTGGTGGAGGCAAGGTGCTGGCTACAGCTGCTGCCCTGTGGCTGCTACCAGAGCTCCTGGCCTGCAGATGGTAGGGGGACCAAGCAATCATTCCGAGGGTGATCACTTTTGTGTTAAACTACTTGGATCTGAATTGTGGTCTTGGGTGGAGGTCCTAGGTTGTGTGGCCAGGGTGCCAGAGCTTTAGGGGGCTGCAGAGAGGGTGCCCTCCTAATAGCTCTGGCAGCTTCAAAAACCCCAGCAATTTCGGACATAGCTTTATGCAATCTGGAAGCAGAGTTCTACCATGGTAAAGAGTTCCAAAGTCAAGTATTTGACTGGCAGTATGAGCAAGCAGAGGAAGCACAAACAGACCAAAGGATCTGTTATGGGGACAAAAAGGATCAAAGCATGGAATGTGAGGAAGTCAACAAAGTCAGAACTCCTGCATCAAAAGCTTCCAAGAAAAATATGAAGTGGTTACAGGCCATGGAGGAGCTCAAGAAAGATTTTGAAATCAAGTAAGAGAAGTGGAGGAAAAACTGGGAAGAGAAATGAGAACGATGTAAGAAAATCATGAAAAGGAGTCAACAGCCTACCCCAAAAAGCCAGTAAGGCGAAGAATGCCTTAACAAGCCAAATTTGCCAGATGGAAAAGGAATTTCAAAAACTCACTGAAGAGAATAATTCCTTCAAAATTAGATTGGAGCAAATGGAAACTAATGACTTTATGAGAAATCAAGATACTATAAAACATATCTTAACAAATGAAAAATAGAAGGCAATGTTAAATATCTCATTGAAAATACCACTAACCTGGAAAATATATCTAGGAGAGATAATTCAAAAATTATTGGACTACCTGAAAGTCATGGTCAGAAAAAAGAGCCTAGACAACATCTTTCAAGAAATTATCAAGCAAAATTTCCTGATATTCTAGAACAAGAGGGCAAAATAGAAATTGTAAGAATTCACTGATCACCTCTTGAAAAAGATCCCAAATAGAAAACAACTAGAAATATTATAGCAAAATTCCAGAGTTCCCAGGTCAAGGAGAAAATAGTGCAAGCAGGAAGAAACAATTTCAGTATTGTGGAGACACAACCAGGATAAGATAAAACCTAACAGATTCTACATTAAGAAATCAAAGGGTTTGGAATATAATATTCCAGAGGTGAAAGGAGCTAGGATTGAAACCAAGCATTGGTTGAAACCATATTATTGGTTGAAACCATTGAAACCATTATACCCAGCAAAACTGAGTATAATGCTTCAGGGAAAAATATGGTCATTCAATGAAATAGAGGATTTTCAAGCATTGTTAATGAAAAAAAAAAGAGCTGACCAGAAAATTTGACTTTCAAATACAAGAAGTAAGAGAAGCATGAGAAGGTAAACAGGAAAAAGAAACCATAAGGAACATATTAAAATTAAACTATTTACATTCCTATGTGGAAAAATGATATTTATAACTCATAAGATTTTTCTCAGTATGAGGATAGTTGAAGGGAATATATATATATATATATATATATATATATATATATATATATATATATATATACATGCATATATATGTATGTATACAAGGGTGTATGTGTGTATAAATATATATATGAATGTGGGCATATGTATATTCATGTATACATAGACAGAGGGCACAGGATGAGTTGAATATGAAGGGATGATATCTAAAAAATAAAATTAAGCGGTGATAGAGGAATATATTGGGAGAAGGAAAAGGGGAGAGAAAAAACAGGGTAAATTATCTCATATAAAACAGGCAAGAGAAAACTCTTCCAATGGAGAGGAAGAGCAGGAAGGTGAAAGGGAATGGGTCAACCTTACTCTCATTGAATTTGGCTTAAGGAGGGAATAATAAACACACTGAATTGGGTATCTTACCCTACAGGAAAATATGGGGGAAGGGGATAACAAGGGAGATGCTGGAAGGGAGAGCCTATTAGGGAAGAGGGTAGTTAGAAGCAAACACTTTTGAAAAGGGACAGGGTCAAAGGAGAAAATAGAATAACTGGGGGCGGTACATATTTTCTTTTTTCAAGCTGTCGACTCTTTCCTCCTCCTAATTTTCTTGCATTACTTTCATTTTTTCCCCAATTTTTCTTATACCTCTCTTTTATTGTTTTAAAGCTCCTTTGTGAGCTCCTCCATGAGTTCTTTCTGGGTTTGAGACCACTTCCTGGTTTTTTGTTTTTGTTTTTGTTTTTAACGGGGGGAGGGAGTTGCTGCCCATAGGTGTTTTGACATTGTTGTCCTATTCTGAGTTTGTATTTTGATATTTCCTGTCACCACAATAACTTTCTATGGTTGGGTCCTTGTTTCCTTCTTTTTTGCTTATCTTTTTTGGCCTTTTTCCTTCCTTTTAAATTTGAGCTCTTCTCCTCGTGTGGAATGAGCACTGTAAGAATACAAATAGAGAATAAAAACAAAAACAAAAACATATCATAAATTTAGATATTGGACCTTAAATACAAAGTTAGAAAGAAATAAAAGCATGTCATGTGCATAGCAGAACATGAGAGGTTTCAAAATATGTAACAATAAATTTTCATTTCAAGAAAGCCTATATGATAAATAATACTCATTGTGTTGAGAATTATCTGTCTTTTCTTCGCTTCCTTGTGAATTCTTTTGTTCTCTGCTGTGTGCTTTTTAAATTTGTTCTTGTTCCCCTCCTCCCAAACCCCTGCCCCAGAAGGCCACAATAAAGTTTTGATATATTTCTGTGTAACTATAGATATATACATACATATACTTTCCCAAACCTATTCTACGCCTTACCTTTGTTTTTTTATGCATGATTATATCTTGTTTCCTATCTCTCTTGCCTCCTTTGCTTTACTTTTACCCACTACCTTGCTCTCCTATGACTTGCCTACCCCCCTCCAAGGATCCCTTCCCTATCCTCCCATTCCCATAAATCTAAACACCCTTCTTTACCCCTATTTACTTATTTTCTCACTCTCCCCTCTAAAGATCCCTCCCTTGTCCTTTCCCCCATCCCTATGACCATAGCATTTTATTTCTTCTGAATTTAGATGATTTCTGTGCTCTTTTAAATATGTATATATACACACATATATACATATACATATATATATATATATATATACATATATATTTGTATTGTTCCCCTTTGCACATATTCCCAAAGAAAGTAGGTTACCAGAACTACCAGCCCTCCTCCCCCATCTAACTCCTATGTATCAATTCTTCCTCTTGGAAGAATTAAAATAATTACTTCTTTTATTTTTTTTATTCCAAGACACGTTTATTCACATTCACAAAAGAATTCACCACAGGGGATGATTCCTGTTTGGCCATTATTTATAAATAAGTTTGCAAACGTGGGTCAACTCTATTTTGCCTGGAATGGGGCTTATCAGTGTGCTTGAGTTTTTCCCACAAAGACATTGAATAAAACAGGAAATTAGATTTAAAGTACTCATACTGAAGTTCTACCCTCAGTGCGTGATTCCCAGGCCGAAGAGGGTAAGGTTGGTACCTCAGGGATTGGTACTATGTAATGACTAAGGAGACGTATCAGGACTGCTCTGAGGAGACTGTAATAAAAGGCTTGATGCTATGACAGGACAGAAAAAGAAAATGACAGGATTGCTTAGATCAGCTAAATGACCTTTTGTGATTATTCCCACGCTCTCATTTATGGACTGAGTAGAGCAGAAAGGGATGAAAGGCATGTGAGTGGGAGGCACTCTGGGAGTGCTTCCCTAACACTGTGTATTTAAGGTCCTGTTGTCAGATAAATATAACCCTAAGGATATGGTATGACAAATGCGATGGATTGTCCTAGTGACTCTTTCCCTCTCTTTCATTTTCATGTGTCTCTCTTCTTCATTCCTCCTAAGATTGGTAGTAGAAATATACAAGTGCCCTCAAAAATGTGACTGCTCTTCTTACCTATCTGATGAGAATTGAAACTAAAACTCTCCAAGAAATTTCACTTGAACTTGGGGTCAGAGATTTGGATAGGCGAACTTCTCAGTTACCGAAATGTTGGGAGATACTAAATTAAGGCTAGAAAATGTTGTTGAGGTCATAAGTTCTTTTCTGCTTGCCTTCCTTGAACCAAATGGAGTCTATGGGATCTGTAGTAAATTTGGAGTTAGGAGATGTGGTTTAGAATCCCAATCCTCAACTTTAATATCTATGTGACCACAGGCAACTACTCACTTCTATGAGACTCAGATCCCTCTTCTGTGAAATCATATAATCATTTGTACTACCTAGCTATTAGTTTTCCATAAATGTTTCTTAAGCTCTTTATGACATACCAGGCACTAAGCTAGGAGCTAAGGGGACAAAAACAAAATAAAACAGTGCCTATCCTCAAATAGCTTACATTCTGCTAGGATCAGGGCATGTAAGTCAGTAAATACAATATAACATAAAGAGAGAGAACAAGCACCAAATCCTAGGGGAGACTGGGGAAAACTTCATTTTGTAGATATCACCTGAATGGAGCCATGTGAAAAAAGAGCTGTTCGTTCCAGGAATGGGCATAGTCTTTGCTAAGGTCCAGGTGCAGTCCCAGGAGATGGCGTGTGAGATTTATGGAACAATTGGGCTGGAATATAGAATTTGTGAAAGGGATTAAAGTGAAATATGTCTGAAAAGTTATGTCAGTGCCAGGTTGAGGATTGTGAATTTTATCCCAGAGACAATGAGGAGCCACTTAGATTTTGTGAGCAGAGTAGTCACACCATTGTTTTATGAAGCTTATTTTGGCCCTAGTATGCAACAGATATATCAAACACAGCCCGTGGGCCAAATGTGGCCACCAAAGCCGCCAGTGCAGGCAGAACCAGATTAAAATGTAACTGGAAAATATATAAGAAAAGAAATAAATGTATAATAAAACATAGGAGACATTATATTTTAAAACTAAGTCATTTTGTGACTCAGTGAGATCCTAATGTATGAATTAATGACCTGTTTCTGTTTGAGTTTGTCACCCCCGGTAAGGAGGGTGGTTTGGGGAGATGAGTGAGAAAGAGAGAGAGAGACAGGGACAGAGAGACAGAGAGAGAGACAGAGAGAGACAGAGAGAGAGACAGAGACAGAGAGAGATACAGAGACAGAGACTTAGATTTTTGTAATATTTATTGACACTATTGAAGCAGAGTAGATAGGATTTAGAAACTAATGGGCTAAGGAAGAGGGAAGAATTAAACATGATTCAGATTATAAACCTGGGTAACTAGAAGGGTGATGGTGCCCTCAACAAAAATAGGAAAGTTCTTTTTTTTTTTAATTAAACAAATGCTTTATTAACTTCTGGTTTACATCATTCATTTCTGCCAGATTTTGAGTTACAATTTTTTCCCCATTTTTCCCCTACCTACCACCCCAGAATAGCAGCCCCAAAAGATATCCCCTCATCCAATCTGCTCTCTCCCATATCTTCTACTATACCCCCTTCGACTTTACCATTAGGGCAAGGTGAATCTCTGTGACCCAATGACTGTATATCTTATATCCCAATTACATGCAAAATAGTATTAATAATAGTATTTTTATATATTTGAAACATTTTTTTGAATTTTTTTAAACAAATGCTTTATTAACTCCTGTTTTACATCATTCATTTCCACCAGATTTTGAGTTACAATTTGGTTTTCCCCCCTCTTTTTCCCCTACACACCCTCCAAGAATAGCAGTCCCGCAAGATATCGCTTTCTCCATCCTGCTCTCTCCCATATCTTCTCCTATACCCCCTTCGACTTTTCCATTAGAGCAAGGTGAATCTCTGTGCCCCGATGCCTGCACATCTTATCTCCCAATTACATGCTAAAGAGTATTAATAATAGTATTTCTATATATTTGAAACATTTAATTTTAAGACCTTGAATTTCAGATCCATTCCCTTCCTCCCTTGTCACCCATTCCCTCTGGGAAGATAAGTAATTCAGTATGTGTTGTACATGTATAGCTATGCAAAATATAACCATAGTAGATACATTGTACAAGGCTGCTTATAATTCCCTCCCACCCATCCCACCCTCCACTTGGTCCATTCCCTACTTGATCCTGTCCCTCTTCTATAGTGGGTACTTCCAACCTCCCCTACCCCCAAGAATGTCCTCCCATCTATCATCCCCCCTCTCATCCCCCTTCCCCCTACTCTGCTGCAGGTTGAGATATCCCATTTAGTATGTATGTCATTCTCTCCCTGAGCCAAATTCAATGAGAATGTGGTTTTGCCTTTTTGCCTTCCCATTCTTCCTCTCCCCTGCAGCCACTTCCCCTTGCTTCTTCTACATGAGATAGTTTACCCTACCCTGTCTCTCCCCATCTCCTCTTGCCACTTTCCTCTCACCTCATAATTTCACCCCTTAAGTATCATCCCTTCCCAACAAATTCAACCTATGCCCTCTATCCATGTATAACTGTAAACATATATACACACATTCACATATGTATTCATGTGACCACACACCCTTCTTCCATTATTTTCATATTGAGAAAGATATCATCAGTCACAGTTATTGTTTTTCCATGTAGGAATGTAAATAGGCCAACTTTGATAAGTTGCTTTTGATTTCCTTTCCCTGATTACCTTCTCAGGCATCTCTTGCTTCTTGTGTCTGGATGTCAAATTTTCTATTTAACTCTGGTTTTTTCCTCAAGAATTCTTGAAAGTCCTCTATTCCACTGAATGCCCATATTTTCCCCTGGAAAAAAAAATACTCAGTTTTGCTGGGTAGGTGACCCTTGGATTCAATCCCAGCTCTTTTGCCCTCTGGAATATCACATTCCATGCCCTTCACTCCCTCAGTGTAGAAGCTGCCAGGTCCTGGGCTATTCTGATTGTGTTTCCACAATATTGAAATTGTTTCTTCCTGGCTGCTTGCAGTATTTTCTCCTTGATCTGGGGATTCTGGAACCTGGCTATAATATTCCTGGGAGTTTTCTTTTTGGGATCTTTTTCAGGAGGTGATCTGTGGATTCTTTCAACCTCTGTTTTGCCCTCTGGGTCTAAAACATCAGGGCAATTTTCCTTGAGAATTTCTTGAAGGGTGATTTCTAGGTTCTTTCTTTGATCATGACTTTCAGGTAGTCCAATAATTTTTAAACTATCTCTCCTGGATCTATTTTCCAGGTCAGTGGTTTTTCCCATGAGATATTTCACATTGCCTTCTATTCTTTCATCTGTTTGGATCTGCTTAACAGCATCTTGATTTCTCATAAAGTCACTAGGTTCCATTTGCTCCAGTCTAACCCTGAAGGAATGAATCTCCTCAGTAAGCTTTTGAGATTCTTTTTCCATCTGGCAAATTTGGCTTTTTAAGGCAGTCTTCTCCTCATTGCCCTTTTGGGCCTCCTTTGCCATTTGAGTTAGTCTATTTTTTAAGGTGTTGTTTTCCTCAGTCAGGCTGTTGACCCTCATTTCATACTTTTCCTGCATCCTTCTCATTTCTCTTCCCAATTTTTCCTTCACTTCTCTTATTTGGTTTTTGAAATCCTTCTTAAGGTCCTCTATGGCCTATAACCCGCTCATATTTTCATTTGGGGCTTTTGGAGCAGGATTTCTGACCTCACGGTCCTCTCACTGTTCCATGCTTCGATCCTCTTTGCCCCCAAAATAGGAGTCTAATGTTTCATTTTTCTGTTTATTTTGTTTCCTTTGCCTTGGCATGTTGCCACTTAATTACTTGACTTTTGGGCTTGTTGCCACAGTAGAACTCTGCCACCAGACAGGGGAGCTTCCATCCCGAATGTGTTGGGGGACAACTTCCATTTCTGGCAAGCTGGAAACCCACCCCACGACCTCCACCCCAGACCACAATCCAGATCCAGGGAGGTTAAAGCAAGAGCGATTACCCACCAAGACTGATGGCTGGATCTCCCTACAGTTCGCAGGCCAGGAGCTGGAGCCGCCACTGAAACTGCAAAATGGTGTGTCTCCTCAGAGGCTTCTAGCCCCCAGGGGAGGAAGTCGACGCATTCCCCAAATACTGGTCCCAAAGTCCATGGGGCACTAACCTCTCACTTTATCCTAGGCATGTCTGTGTTGACAATTCTGGAATTGCCACAGCTGCTGGTGTTCTGGGGTCCCTCCAGCAGGCTGCTGGCCCAGCTGCCCTGGGGCTAAAACCATGGCTCATGCGGACCTGGGCTTGGCTCTCCACGCACTGTGAGCTGAGCTGCCGGCTCCCAGAGCACTGCGCTGGCCCTTCCTGCAGGGCTGCTCGGCTGTCCTCAGCAGGAGGTTATCTTCTCTGTGTTGTTCTTCGTGTGCTGGGGCTCCAGAAGTTGTTCAGAGTCCCCTTTTACATAGTTTGGAGGTAATCTGGGGGGAGAGAGCCTTGGAAACGCTGTTTCTCCTCTGCCATTTTGGCTCCGCCCCCCTGAAACATTTAATTTTAAAACTTTGAATTCTCGATCCATTCCCTTCCTCCCTTGTCACCCACTTCCTCTGGGAAGATAAGCAATTCAGTATGTGTTGTACATATATAGCTATGCAAAACATTACCCTAGCAGATATATTGTAAAAGACTGCTTATATTTCCCTCCCACCCATCCCACCCCCCACCTGGTCCATTCCCTACTTTTATCCCATCCCTCTTTGAAAGTGGGTACTTCCAACTTCCCCTCCCCACAGAATGCCCTCTCCTCCATCATCCCCCTTCTCAGCCCGTTCCCTGATGGGCTGCCGCGCTATCCTCAGCGGGAGGTTAGCTTCTCTGTGACATTCTTTGGGTGCTGGATCTCCCAAGGTTGTTTGGAGTCCCCCTTTTACATAATTTTGAAGTGGTGTGGGCTGGAGCGCCGTGGAAGTGCTGTTTCTACTCCGCCATCTTGGCTCCGCCCCCATAATTACTTCTGGGAGTTGTTCCTAAATGGTTTTACTTATTAAATGCATAGCATGCCCAGGTTTTCCCCAATTTTTCTTATGAACTACCCAATTATTAATAAGAATCTTGGACATAAATTTTACATTTTACATACATATAAAGTAAACAGACTGTCCTTATGGATCTCTTATAATCAGTCTTTGTTATGTCCCTTATATTTATATTGGTTCTTTTATGTCAAATTGTCTCTTAAATTCAGGGTTTTTTTTAATAAAGTTTTGAAAGTCTGAGAGTTTATCAAATGTCCATTTTTTAAATTCAAGATAATAGTTAACTTTGCAGGGTATGTTATTTTTGGCCGGAGTCCTACTTCTTTTGCTCTTTGATATGTTGTGTTCTAAGACCTGTAGATCTTTAATGTCTCTGCTGATGGGTCTTGTGTAATCCTAATCTTGTGTAATTCTAGGTTAGGTTTTCAACCAAGATGGAAAGTAGGTTTTCTTTGCCTCAACTCTTTTTTTCACTTGTAGGTTATAGAAAGGTCCTGTACAGCATCTGTTAATACTAAGCAAGCAGACATATTGGGTAAGCATTGGGAAATTTTTTTTAATTAAGTCTGAAAAGTGTTATATTTGGGGATAATTCTGATTTTTGTTTGTTCATGTGGTATTTCTTATGATCATGTAACACTGTTTATAGACTTATTCTGTAAGGTGCTGAGGAAGCAAGTCAAAGGTTATTGCTATGCCTTCTCAGAGACCACAGAGAACTATTCTGAATTGGGGACAAGTACTATGTTTGAAATGTACTCTTGCATATTTGCTTAGGATGGCAATTCTTTCAGAGATGAGCATGACAGAAGCTTGCTATATATGCTGACATCACCTAAGATGAATGTACCCATGTGGGAGACAGCAGGAACCTGCTTCTAGAAAAAGGCATCCTGTACTTTCCTGTCCTGTGAGTGGTAACAGCCTCTTCCTATTAGCTGTGTAGCCAGAATATGCTGGGAAAGTCTATCTCTTTCCAGCAGGGGTAAGATCCTATTGAACTGAAGCTTAGGCACCATGCACTGAGTGAGATGTGTGTGAAGGGTTAGCCACTCCTTATAGGACCTATAGCTCTGAGAATTGAGTTTGGGGTTTTGGTCTATTTTGCTGATCCTTTTTAGTTCCAGGGAGAGGCCATGGAGTTCCCAGACCTGCGAGTCTGAGTCATATTGAACTTGGAGGCAGGACTCCAGGCTGGACATTTCTGCTAGATGATCAAGGAAGCCCTGAGAAATCAGGGTGCAGAGATAAAAACCCAAGGGGGCTTTGGACTTAAACTTGGCTGGATTATAATCTGTAGGGTCTGAATTAAGTTGTGAACATAAGCACTCATAGAATAAGGTAGTATGAGGGGAGATTATGACTCCAGGTATTGGGAGAGAATGTCTATATGTTTGTTCTACCCTTTGGAAGTAAAAGTTGATCTTTGTAAACAAGGAAACAGAGCAGCCTCTAAGCAGGAAGACATTCAGGGCTTCATGGTCCTGGGCTGCCCTGGCCCTGTTCTAGAAGCCATGTTAACTCCACCAGCCCAATGTTTCTGACTCTCTTCTGTTTGGTCCTTGGTTCTCTACACAGGAACATTCACAGTATCTGGCCCTCTGATCCAGACCACACTGGACCGGGTGGGGACAGATGTCCTTCTCTGGTGTTACCTCTCCCTAGGATGGATGAGTGAGAAATGACTGTGAAGAGGGTCAGAGATCCCCTAGGTGTGCACATACACCACCTGTGGAAGGAGGTGATGATAGTCCAGGCCTTTGCATTCCAAGGGAGGACAAAGATGCCAAGACAGGGTGTGGCTGAAGGGGAGGTGACCCTGAACATTCACTAGGCCAGGTCTCTGATGCTGGTCAGCACAAGTGCTATTGCCAGGCAGGCACCTTTTAAGACAAAACCAGCTCTGACCTTCAGGTAGCAGGCAGGCCCTCCCTGAATTATGGATTCTCTCTAGAGCTGGAAGGGATGTTCAGACATTGGCAGTGGCACAGATCTTTAGAGTGTATAAAGTACTTCCCATGCACTGTCTCCATGGAGTCTCTCCTTCTACTTCCTTCCAGCTATGTCCAGGAGATGTAAAATTCCTGTTCACCCAGTGCACAGGTACCATGAACTGAGTTGGCTAAGGAAGGACTCTCTCTCCCCAGTTTAACCTATGTGTCCCTCCAGAAACAGACTTAGGTTGTGGGTGGGGTTTATTTCTTTGTCTTTCTCACTTCTAGGTAGAGTTCATAGATTCCCCACTCCATCCAGACCCAAGCCATTGTGACCTTGGAAGGAGAAATCAAGGTCAAATGTTGTTGTAAGGAAAGAGAATGCATGAGAAGCCAAGGAGCCTAGGACTTGAATCTAGTGGAAACTTTGGACATGGAACTTGGTGGGACTATAATATGTAGGGACTGGGCTAAGCTATGAATCTGAACTCCCTTCAGCCTGCCCCCTGCCAAGTTTCCAGAGACTGAGGTGGCCTGTGTGGGGAGGACAATGTCCTCAAGCATCAGGAAAAGTGTTTTTATATATATATATATATATATATATATATATATATATATATATATATATATATGTTGTTCTTATGACACTGTAGAATTAAATATTAATGTATAAATGCCAATCTAACTCCTAAGTGGTTAAATGGAATAAGGGTGCATATGAGCCTCTAGGACTAGAGGAACATCACTGGGGTGTTGGACTTGAGCCAGTGACAGAGAGCCTGGACACTCCTGAACCCCATTAAAGGGACCAGAGAACACTGAGGGGCCAAAGATAACAGACCCAGCCCTCAGGCTGTGGGGGCTGGGGTAAGTCCGTGACAGAAATACTAACCCCCAAGGGAGTTGTGAGACTCCAGGGAGACAGTGCATGGGAAGTACTTTCCACACTCTAAAGATCTGTGCCAGTGCCAATGTCTGAACATCCCTTCCAGCTCTAGAGAGAATCCATAATTCAGGGAGGGCCTGCCTGCTACCTGAAGGTCAGAGCTGGTTTTGTCTTAAAAGGTGCCTGCCTAGCAATAGCACTTGTGCTGGCCAGCATCAGAGACCTGGCCTAGTGATTGTTCAGGGTCACCTCCCCTTCAGCCACACCCTGTCTTGGCATCTTTGTCCTCCCTTGGAATACAAAGGCCTGGACTATCATTACCTCCTTCCACAGGTGGTGCATGTGCACACCTAGGGGATCTGACCCTCTTCACAGTCATTTCTCACTCATCCATCCTAGGGAGAGGTAACACCAGAGAAGGACATCTGTCCCCACCCGGTCCAGTGTGGTCTGGATCAGAGGGCCAGATACTGTGAATGTTCCTGTGTAGAGAGCCAAGGACCAAACAGAAGAGAGTCAGAAACATTGGGGTGGTGGAGTTAATATGGCCTCCAGAGCAGGGTCAGGGCAGCCCAGGACCATGAAGTCCTGAATAAAGGCTGTTGCAAGTTAATCATTATTGAAGGTGCAGGTGTTTCCTGATGACTGTTCATACTGTACTTCCACCTCTCCTCTGTGGAAAACAAACATGTGTGAAATATTATAGTGGCACCTGCGGAAGAGCTTTGTTCCCCTTTTATCACAGCTTCTTACTCAAGTGTATTTCCTGAGCTGTTTTTCCAGATCATTTCTTTCTTTCCTGTGAAATGGTTTTTCTTTGTTTATTTTTTCATCTCAGGCCCCTCAGGTCAAAGAGCAGGTGGCTCTTTTTACCTGTCAGATGCACTCTGGTGCAGCTGAAGATAGAGCAGTAAGGAGTCAAATGCTTTAAATTAATTCTGGAGGGTCTCTTTCCTTCCTTTTTTCTTTCTTTAATTTTTTCCCCCAATAAAACCCACACAAACAGAATTAGTCTTTGACCCTTTGTTTTGTACCCTTTGAGGTAACTTTCCAACTAGCAACCTGCTACTGTGATAGAATATATTGTTTTAATCTATTAAAAAAGAGAAATGGAACATGTTGGTCAGATGTATGCCAATGCTTGCCAGCTGAGATCTAGAAGAGGAGGCCAGACAGGCTCAGCCAGCTACACAGATGACCAGATTCCCCTGCTCCTCACTGAGCTCCACTTCTCTGTCACACAGAGCCCTCACCTGGCCCTTCCATATTGTAATTCACTCAACTGCACAGGCACAGTGTAAGGGCCTGGTTAACACTGGCCCAGAAGCCTGGGCTCCCTCCTCACTTGTAAGTTATCCATAGGCAGGGGTGGAGCAGAGATTGGTGCTGCTCCTAAGGCCACTGATGGCAGCTGGAGCCTTTCTGTCCCTGCCTCCAACCCCCCAGACCCCAAACCACTGAACTACCTCCATGACTGTACAAGGTAATCTAGAAAGAGAATTTACAAAATAATCAGAGTTTGGAAAGTGGGCCCAGAAGTGGATGCCCTCCCTCCTTGTCCTACATTGTCCTCTGATTTCCTTCTGCTCTGTCCCTGGAACTCCCCACAGGACCCTTCACTGTGATTGGCCTTGCTGAGCTCCTTCAAGCCAAGCAGGGGAAAGACTTCATGTTCTCCTGTCATTGCTCCTCTAAGACCAATGCTAGGAAGATCACTGTGAAATAGGCCCAAAATGAGACCCTTGTAGATGGTTACCATGGTGAGGACAAGTTGGAGGAAGCCCAGGACCCTGAGTTCCAAGGGAGGACCTAGCTGCTGATCTGAGGGGAAGGTGATCTTGAGAATCCATCAGGTCCAGGTTTGAGGGAGGGAGGCCTGTGCAACATCACCAGCTTCACTTTCTCTTCCAGAGCCATCTGGAACCAGTGACCTGATATTCATCAGGATGACTGGAGATGACCCAGAATGCAATGGGAATCCCTGGCCCTTTTTGCCTAAGGCCTTTGCAGGAACTCATTTTGAGTGAGGTAATGACCATTCAATGAATAAGGCTCTGTAAGAAGTGAGTCAAGGGAGCTCCACCCATGCACTTCTTCTGGGCCCCCTCCTGGGTTGTGGCGGTGGCGGGGGTGGCCACCAGGTCCAAACAGTGACTGCTGGAGGTCTACAAGTGGTCTTCATGACCTCACCATGGCAGCAAATGGCACTGTGCTTGCTCAGCTGTTCATTCTGGGGCCCTGTGATGACAAGATTCTTTCTGAGTAGTTCTTTGAGGAGAGCAAATTCTAGTCAAGGACAGTCTGAACCAAGCAAGCAAGCACTTAAGAAACCTAAGTTACCACAAGGATGGTTTAATGCTCCAGAAGATTCCAACTTAGAACAAGAGCCACAAGAAAAATTTCCAGGTGATATCAATCCTCTTGCAAAGGAAAAGGATGGCCCCAAAGGCCCTGAACCTACTCAATATAGACATTGGGAACGAAAAGGACGTTGTGTGGATTTTTAGTGGTCTAGCTCTCAACAGACTGGTCTCTTCTTCTGAATGTAGCATATTTAATTTAAGTTCTACATGTTTAATTTCTTTGTGTTCCTTTTTCTTTTTTTTAGCAAACAAATCATCTGATTTGGAGAATGTCAGTCCAAAATAGATTAATTACGCTTTGGAAGTATTTCTGCATTAGCACATTTGTTATTACAAATTTGTTAATGAAGAGACGACACTCAGGACTGCCTGTTAATTTATCAGTTAAATTAAAATTGCATATATATGTTCTGTAATTTAATTTTTTATGGAGTTAAAGTGGTTCATTGTTTGAAAAGGTTTGACTGAAACATAAAATGTCATAAATCCCCAGATATATGTTTCTGGGTCTAGTCTCTAGTCTTCTTAGCTGAAAGATCTGGAAACAAGAACTTGAAACATCATAATTGAGATCTTAAGAAATAATTATGTAATTTATGCAAAATAATCCATTTCAGTTCCACTAATTGAGAATTTGTGAAAATTTGAACAAGTAAATTAGTAAAGTAAATTAGACTACCATGTTATTATCATCTGCAAAGAAAGGTTTTGGCAAGCAAACAATAGCATAACCAGTATTTCACTTAAGCAAGTCCTTATTGAGTACCTTCTCTATACCTAACATGGTGCCAGATTGGGAGAAGAAGAAATAACAGAAGGAAAAAGGGGCATAGACCCTGGTCTTCAAGAGCTTATAGTATACTTGGGGAAGTACTAGTTTTAGTTTTCCAAATTGTGGACTATCCCACATTGGTAGGAGACAAGTCTTCTGTCTGTGGGGTCAGGAAAGTTTGAAATAGTAGCCGAAATTATTGGATGTTTTTAAATAAAATTATTGCATAAATACATCTTTTTATTTAATTGGAAACAAAGTTCAAATCAAAACAGACATGTGAAACTAGCATCAAATTGTTGATAGTTGGTGAGGTGGCAGAAATGGAGAATGCAGTTGTACAACTGGAGGCAGTGTGCCCCAACATAGGTGACATGCAAGGGAATAAGTAGTTATATGGGGGAAAGGACCTGGTCCTTACATGAGAGGGAGGGGTTAGGTACTTTTATTTGCCAATGCTGCTGGTATGCTCCCTACAAATGGAGGAAATGGAGGAAGCCACATTTGAACACAGAACCCTTCCTCTGGTGAGGGGTACTAACCTTTTTTTTTTTTTAAATCAAATGGTTTATTAACTTCTAGTTTACATTATTCATTTCTGGAAGATTTTGCATTAAGAAATTTATCCCCATTTTCCCTTACCCACCACCCCAAAATAGCAATCCCACTAGATGTATCCCCCTCCAATCTGCTCTCTCCCATATCTTCTCCCATACCCCCTCAAACTTTCCAGTAAGGCATGGTGGATATCTATGCCCCAGTGCCTATATATCGTATTTCCCATTTACATGTAAAATAATATTAATATGTATATACATATATATGTATATATATATATATTTGGAAGTTTGATTTTAAAATTTTGAATTCCAGATTCATTCCCTTGCTCCCTTATCACCCACCCTCACTAGAAAGATAAGAAATTCAGTATAGGTTGTACGTGTAGCTATGCAAAACATTTCAAGAGTGGGTAAATTGTAAAAGACTGACTATATTTCCCTCCTTCCTATACACCTCCCACTTGGTCTATTCTCTACTTTGATTCTGCCTCTTTTCAAAAGTGGGTGCTTCTAACTTCCCTCCTCCCCCAGCCTGCCCTCCCTCCCATCATTCCCCCTTCTAGTTCGCTCCTCCCCCTACTCTCCTGTAGGGTGAGATACCCTATTTAGTGTGTATGTCATTCCCTCCCTAAGACAAATTCAATGAGAATAAGCTTGGCCCATTCCTTTTTGTCTTCCTGTTCTTCCTGTCAATTGTAACCATTTTCCCTTGCCTCTTCTATATGAGATAGATTGCCCCATTCTGTCTCTCCCCATCTCCTCTCATTATATTCCTCTCACACCTCTTAATTTCACCTTTTAAGTATCATCCCTTCCTATTAAATTGGTCCTGTGCCCTCTATCTATGTATACCTGTACACATATATACACACATTCACATATGTATGCATACACCCATATATCCTCCTGTATATATATATATGTGTGTGTGTGTGTGTGTGTGTGTGTATGTATGTATTTATATCTATATCTATATTGATATCTATATCTATGTCTATATCTATACATATGTACACACATTTCTATTCCTTCAACTATTCTCATGCTGAGAAAAGTTTAATCAGTTACAATTATTGTTTCTTCCATGTAGGGACATAAATAGTTCCTTATGGTTTATTTTCCCTGTTTACCTTCTCATGCTTCTCTTGCTTCTTGTATCAGAATGTCAAATTTTCTATTCAACTTTGGTTTTTTCATCAAGAATGCTTGAAAGTCCTCTATTCCACTGAATGACCATATTTTCCCCAGAAACATGATACTCAGTTTTTCTGGGTAGGTGATTCTTGGTTTTAATACCAGCTCCTTTGACCTCTGGAATATCATATTCCAACCACTTTGATTTGTCAGTATAGAAGCTGCCAGATCCTGTGTTATCCTGATTGTGTTTCTACAATATTCAAATTGTTTCTTCCTGGCTGGTTATAATATTTTCTCCTTGATCTGGGAATTCTGGAACCTGGCTATAATATTCCTAGTTTTCCTTTTGGCATCTTTTTCAGGAGGTGATTGGTGGATTCTTTCAACCTTTATTTGCCCTCTGGTTCTAAAACATCAGGGCACTTTTCCTTAAGAATTTCTTGAAGGATGATTTCTAGGTTCTTTTTTTGCTCATGGCTTTCAGGTAGTCCAATAATTTTTAAATTCTCTCTCCTGGATCTATTTTCCAGGTCAGTAGTTTTCCCAATGAGATATTTCATATTGCCTTCTATTTTTTCATTTGTTTGAATCTGTTTAATAGTATCTTGATTTCTTATAAAGTCACTATCTTCCATTTGCTCCAGTCTAATTCTGAAGGAATGATTCTCCTAAGTGAGCTTTTGAGATTCTTTTTTCCATCTGGCAAATTTGGCTTTTTAAGACATTTTTCTCCTCATTGCCTTTTTGAGCCTCTTTTGCCATTTGAGTTAGTCTATTTTTTAAAGTTTTATTTTCTTCATTCAGGTTGTTGATTCTCATTTCATAATTTTCTTGCATACTTATCATTTCTCTTCCCATTATTTCCTCCACTTCTCTTATTTGATTTTCAAATTTCTTCTTAAGGTCCTCTATGGCCTGTAACCAGCTTGTATTTTTCTTGGTAGCTTTTGGTGCAGGAGTTCTGACTTTATTGCCTTCCTCCTGTTCCATGCTTTGATTCTTTTTGTCCCCAAAATAGGAATTTACGGTCAGATTGTTGTGCTAGCTTTGCTTCCTTTGCCTGCTCATGTTGTCACACAATTACTTGACCTTCAGGCTTTTTTGCCACAGTAGGACTCTACTACTAGACAGAGGAGCTTTGTCCCAATCGCTGGGGTTTTCTCAGCTGTCGGTGGTATTAGTTGGGTGCCCTCTCTGAAGCCTCCACACACTCTGGCAAGCTGATTGCACACCCCAGCACCTCTGCCCTAAACCACAAGCCAGATCCAAGCAGGTTAAAGCAAGAGTAATTACCCGTCAGACTGATTTCTTGGTCTCCCTACATTCTGCAGGCCAGGAGCTGAATCAGCCATGTGGCAAAGGCTGCACCACCTCTGTGCCTAAGCAGCTTCTCGGCCCAGGGGCAAAGGCCAATGGCACTCCCAATACTGGATCCCAAAGTCCACACTGCACTGACCTTTCACTTTGTCCTTAGCATCTATGTGTTGATAATTCTGGAAACCACCACAGCTGCTGGTGATCTGAAGTCCCTCTAGCCTGTGGCTAATCAGGCCCACCCTGAGGCTAAAACTTCTGGATTACACAGGGCTGGGGGTCGGCTCCCAAAACACTGTGCTGGCCACTTCCTGCTGGCCTTCCAGGCTGTCCTCAGTGGGAAGTTAGCTTCTCTGTGTCATTTTGTGGGTTCTCTAGCTCCAAAGTTTCTTCAGAGTCACCTTTTACCTGAATTGGAAGAGTTGGGAGCTGGAGTCCCAAGGAAGTCCTGTTTCTACTCTGCCATCTTGACTCTAGCCCTTTCCTAACCTTTTAACAATGAATTCAGTTCATTGATTATTTTATATTTTATGTTACTTTTACTTTATGTGTAAGTTTTGGTTTTTGTTATAAAATTGTGGTAAATACTTAATTTCACTTGAATAAAATGCAAGCTAGGGGGGAAAAAAAGTAAGTTGAGGAATGGCTTCTTTAATTAGAAAAAGAGAAAATAAATCCAGTTGGGAGGGGGAGAACCTAAGGTTTGCTGTTCCAAAGAGAAACAGTTGCCGTTGACATTCATTCAAATCCAGGAGGAGGCAGAGAAGTCACCAAAGAGTTCAGACAACACCTAGTCCAGCCAGTACATGACTGAAAATCTTGAAAATGTCTAAAATATCCATTACATATGATCTTCCAGTCACTGGCGGAGCTGTGTAAGGAGGCCTTGGCCCCTTCTGAGGTAGTGCTTCCCACCTGGGTCTGGGCAGGTCTGGACACACCCATAGGATACACTTAGTAGGAATATCTTTCCTTGATAGAAAAATCCTGCTCTGCAGATTCAAAGTGACAATGGGTATCATTTCAAAGGTAATGAAATGAAGAGATATTGTATATTAAACCATATAGAATGGATATATGATATTTCATATTATGCACAAACATATGGGTTAATTGAAAGAATGAATTAATTATTGAAAGAACAGTTAAGGAAGTTAAGTTCTAATAATTCATATAAACATTAGAAAGATAAATTGTTCACTGCTTTACATAATTTGAATAATAGACCATTGGGAGAAAGTACACCTCTAGCCAGAATGATGACCCCATATCTGCAAATTACAGAACAACAGACACATAATATACCAAATACTGACTATTAAACTATGACATAAGATGTCCCAGCACCATATCCAGGAATGCCTGGTTTGCCAGGATATAATTTACATTGTTTAGAGGACTTTTGGTTGGATGAGAAAAGAAATAAGAAACACCTCTACTGGGATATGTATGAGAATCCCTAAAAATAATTTTGGGTAGATAAATTAAGTTTAGCAGCTTGATGAATATATGTTTTGGCTGGCATAATAGATTCTAACTATCAAAGAGAAATTATTGTGACATTCCAAAATTTGGGTGAAGAACTTATATAGTTTTGTAAAAATGATAGAATCATTCAAGTGATCATTATTCCTTGTAAAACAATACCCCTTGTGGAAACTGGACTTCCTTCTGTAACTATCAGAGGAACTGAAGAGTTTGGTTCTACTGATAGAATAAAATTGGGAGCTAAAGTTGGAGTAAAGATGATGTTCCAAAGGTTGTGGAAATTATAACACAAATGAAAGGTAATGCTGTAATTATTTTTTATTCAGAGCAGGCAGAGCATTTTTATTCATGATTATGAAAATTGGACCCTTATCTCATATATTCTATTGTGAATGAGGAGGATATAATAGTGTGTCTATGGACTCCAGAAGTACCATTGACCCTATCTTTGTTTCTCTTTGGCTTTATGTCTGTTAAACTTTGTGAGATTTGTTTCCTGCAGGCGTAGGGCCCTCAACCTGCAGATACTTGATCATTTAAGATGGATATCAACCCCTGTATACAACTGTGATGTGTCACCCCTGGATGACTGAGCTCCAGAAGGCAGCTAAAGAAATGACCTTTCTTTTTTTCCTTTGATTTTATCTATTTATTTTTCGTTTTCAGCATTCATTTCCATAAGATTGTAAGTTACTCCCCTACGCCCCCACCCCAAGATGCCAAGAATACTGAATACCCCTTCCCCCTATGTGCCCTCTCTTATACCCCACCCATCCACTCCCTTACTTTCTTGTGGGGCAAGATGGATTTTTATACCCATTGCCTGTATATCTTATTTCCTGGTTGCATGTAAAAAATTTTTTTTAATATTTGTTTTAAACACTTTGAGTTTCAAATTCTCTCCCTTCTACCCTCCTCACCCACCCCCAGTGGAAAGACAAGCAAGTCAATATAAGTTATACATGTGTAGTTATGCAAAACATTTCCACAGTTGTTTTGTTCTGAAGGACTAACTACATTTGCCTCCATCCTATTCTGCCCTTCATTTATTCTATTTTCTCCTTTGACCTTATCCCTTTTCAAAAGTGTTTGCTTCTGACTACCCTCCCCCCCAATCTGCCCTCCCTTCTATCATCCCCTGTAGGAAGCCAAAATGCCTGATCCAGGATTCAGATAATTCTTGGTGGCCTGCTCTGAAGGATTTCCCCTGTGAATTGGCTTTGAAGCTATCTCCAGGTTTTCCTTTGTGAAGCAGCTGCATAAAAGAACTTACCTGATTGCTGAGATCAAAGGCTCTGCCATGTTCTAGGATTTTAGCCAGAAGGTGTTAACTGCCCTACAAGATTAGAGACATTTTGTATAGGAATGTTACATCCAGGACAGGATAACTATCTAAGCTCTGGTACTAAGCAGTAATAAGAAAGCATAGTGCTCTATAGTTACCTTCTTTGTCTCTTTGCTCTACAAAAACCTTGTTCAAAGAATCAGTAAATGTAGTTCTATCCTGAACTGCTGTCTGGCTCATCTTTGTCATGTCTCTGCTCACACTTGGGGCTGGCATCAAGTGGCCCCCAGCAATCCTCTCCTCTTATTCTCTTCCCCCCTACTTTCCTGTAGGGTAAGATACACATACATTATCTTGTGTATGTTATTCCCTCTTTAAGTGTGTATGTTATTCCCTCCTTAAGCCAAATGCAATGACAGTAAAGTTGACACATTCCCTTCCACCTTCCTGCTCTTCCCCTCCGTTATAATAGTTTTTTCCTGCCTTTTTTATGTGAGATAATTGACCCTATTCTATCTCTCCCTTTCTCCTTCTCCCAATATATTCCTTTCTCACCTCTTAATTTTTTTTTAGATATCATCCCTTCATCCTCAACTCACCCTGTGCCCTCTGTCTATGTATACACATAGACCAACCTATACATACATATATGTATGTTTATACATGCAGACATATATGTGTGTGTGTGTATATATATATATATTCCCTTCAACTATCCTCACACTGAGAAAAATTTCATGAATTGCAAATATTGTCTTTCTATGTAGGAATGTAAACAGTTTGACTTTAATAAGTTCCTTATGATTTCTCTTTCCTGTTTACCTTTTCATGTTTCTCTTGATTCTTGTGTTTGAGAATCAGATTTTCTATTCAATTCTGGTTTTTTCATCAAGAAGGCTTGAAAGTTTTCTATTTCATTGAATATCCATATTTTCCCTTAAAGAATTATATTTAGTTTTGCAGGATATGTGAGTCTTGGTTTTAATCCTATTTCCTTTGACTTCTAGAATATCATATTCCAAGCCCTGTGATCTCCTAATGCAGCATCTGATAGATTTTGTGTTATCATGACTGTTTTTCACAATAGTCAAATTGTTTCTTCCTGACTGCTTGTAATATTTTCTCCTTGACCTGGTGTAATGGGAATGAGAATTTGAAGATCTTCCCTGTCCTTTAATTGACCTTAGGGGGAAGTTTGAAGACCTCCCCTGCTTCGAAAGTAAACTCTGCCCCTAATAGGCTGAATGTAATCACATGGAGCCTGTGATGGAGGGAATTTGTTGAAGGGTGCAGCAGAGCCCACAGGACACTGGTCAAAGCTAGTGAGACAGTGGGGGAGAGAGGACATTTAGGAAAGTAGTCGATAGTATCCTGAGTAGATACAGATCTTGTTTTGGTTTGTGGGTAGGGTGAAGGATGCCGTGGCTCTCAGTGTTATTATGGCTTCTTGATGTCTGGCACTATGATAGAATTGGCTTACTGGTTTGGAGATTCAGTTTTCTGGTGTCTAAATAAATGTTTCAGTTCTCTTCTCTACCTAGAGAATATGGTATATTTTACAATTGAACCTCATGTGATATTTATAGTCATGGTCTTGATTGTGATCATGTAAATCATGTAAATATTGCACTGGAGCTACACCTGGGAACTCCAGAATTTAGCTACAATGTTTCTAGGAGTTTTCTTGTTGGGATCTATTTCTAGAGGTGACCAGTGAATTCTTTCAATTTCTATTTTACACTCTGGTTCTAGAATATCAGGGCAGTTTTCCTTGATAATTTCTTGAAAGACAATTTCTAGGCTCTGTTTTTGATACTGGCTTTCAGGTAGACCAATAATTTTAAAATTATCTCTCCTGGACCTATTTTCTAAGTGGGTGGTTTTTCTAATGAGATATTTCACATTATCTTCTGTTTTTTCATTTGTTCTCATCTGTTTAATGGTATATTGATTTCTATAATGTCATTAACTTCCATTTACTCCAATCCAATTTTGAAGGAATAATTTTCTTCATTGGGCCTTTGATATTCCTTTTCCATCTAGCTAAATCTAGTTTTTAAGGTATTGTTTTCCTCTGTATTTTGGGGGTCTCCTTTAGCAGGCTGTTGACTCATTTTTCATGATTTTCTTGCATCATTCTTATTTCTCCTCCCAATTTTTCTTCTGCTTCTCTTACCTGATTTTCAAAATCCTTCTTGAGTTTCTCCATGGCCTGTAACCAATTCATATATTTCTTGGAGGTTTTTCATGCAGGAGTTTTGACTTTGTTGTCTTCTTCTGATTCTATGTCAGCTAAAAAACTGTGTATGGGATCTCTTGGGGCAAGAATAGCTCTACATCCATTTTCAATAGCAAGTAGATATGGAAAAAGAGACCTTCACCTCTTGTTCCAAGATTTTGAGCCCCATTCATTCAAGGAGCGAAGGAGGGGATGCTTGTGTCCAAGCCCCCACCCTAAGATACTGTTTTATATACCTATTTTCTATTATCCCTCTTATATTGTTGACACCTGTTACCCTACCAGTTACCCCTAAACTCTAATTAATCTATGTAATGAAATGTATTATTAATGTATCTTTGCTATATAAGGGACATGAAAGATCTTGGGGTCAAATATATTGGTAATGGGAATGTGAAGTTCTTTCCTGCCCCTTAATTCCTAAGGGAATTTGAAAATCTTCCTTGCTTTGACTATATACCCTGTCTCCTAATAGGCTGAATGTAATCACATGGAGCTGCAAACACCCTAGCATACCCAGGATGGCTGGCACAGGTTCTTTGATCTCTTTTCTAAAGAAAAGCAACTCCAAAAAGGTTAACAACTTAATTTAATCAAAAGTATATCATTTACCTAGTTCAGGGGGAAAAGTCAGCACCCTGAACTTCAGAGAATACAAACAAGTTGCAAGCAGACAAAAAAACACAGACAGAAAATAACACAAATCAGCAGTCCAACAGACAGGGCTTTTAGCTGTTTGACCATTACATATATATAGTGTTACATACATTACATATATACAAAGAGAGAAGCATCAACATCTGGGTTTTCAAAGCTGGGGGGCTCAATGGCTGCCCAGACCCTCATCTGACCAAATCATACAACTTTTCCCATGACTGAGCCCCAAAGAAAAACCTCATCTCAGAGGTATATTTAGCCTTCTCTAGCAGTATGAGGAAGTTGTAGACCAAATGGGCCATAATTCAGTTCAATTCCAAAAATGTTTAAAATGTCAGATCTGAGCTCATCAGCCTAAAATTATATTCCTATCAACAACCTACATAATTTAATAAAAGGGTACTTGGCCTAGTCAACTGCTTGTTACTAGATATATCTTGTCTTTCTTCCTATATCTAGGGCCCTGCATATGGAACTTGACTGTCACATTTGTATTTCTCAGATTATAGACCAATTCACCTACAGTTGGCAGAGAACAGTGGGTACCAGTTCCTACTCACCCATCATCCCCAGGATGTGATCTATATTTGGATCTAGTCAACTTTCTCCTTGGGACCCACTGAGACAGGGACAGCTCTATGCCCCTTTTCAACCTGAAGAAGCTACAGAAGCAGAGACCTTCATCCTTTTTTCCCAAATGAATCTGGATCCCAACTCTATTAGGTGGGGAATGATGGAATCCTAAGAAACATGCCCCCAGCTTCAATATTCTGAGTTCATTATAGGCCTGACCCCACTGAACAGGAGACCCACAGTACCTATCTAACCCCCTTGCCAATGTTGTAACTTCTTCATATATGCCTCGTTGCTGACTGGAACAACAGATGTGTCCTTGAACTGTTAGTTTCCACAGAAACAGCAGGTGTGTCCATGTGATGGGAACCCGGCTACTCTCTCCACCTAGTCACTGAACCCAGACCCATCCCCACAGAAACAGGGGTGTTCTTGTACTCAACCAAAATCACATCATTCATCTAGCCCAAGACAGGACCACAATAGCTAGCCAACTGGAGGGCAACATGCCCAGCAGGTTTAACCACAGAACCATAGACGGGACCCCTCCTCCATTACCTAATCCCTTAATAAGCCCCTCCTGCTTTTTCAATATTTATAATTTCTGTTATATAATTGCATCTTAACACTATAAAAGTCCATCTGGCTTTCTCTGAAATTGGTGTTTCCTCTTAGAACTCAGCCCACTCTATGAGAGGCATCAATCTCAATAAATGGTGTGACTCTGAATTCATTGAGACAGTTCTACCACAACACATCATGAAATCCCAACAGTTTTGGGGTGGGAAAAGCCCCCACCACAATAGAGCTGAGTTCCTTGAGGAAGCCATCTCCAGGAGGTGACTCACTTTCTCTCTTCTGATTCACTCCTGAATCCCCTCAATCTTGCTTTGGACCTCTCCATTCAATTGAAGCTGTTGCCTCCACAGTTACCTATAACTGACTGATTGCCAAATCTAATGACTTTTTTCTCTCTTTATGCTTCCTGACTTTGTGAGCTGCCTTTGACACCCTCTCCTCCTTGATTCTCCCTGCTCTCCAGGTTTTAGTGACATTACTCTCTGCTGATTCTCCTTCTGACTGGCTGCTCCTTCTCAGGCTCCTTTTCTGGATCTTCATCAAGGTCTCACTCACTAATTGTGGGTGCCCCCAAGACTTTTTCCAGAGTACTCTTCTCTTCTCCTTCTATGCTGTGTCACTTAGTGATCTTGACTCCCATGGCTTCACTTATCACTTCCATGCAGATGATTCCCAGCCTTTATCTCTGTGCTGAGTTCCAGTTCTGCATTACCAAGTGCCTTTTAGATATCTACAACTGGATGGCCCATAGGCATCTTAATCTCCCCATGTACAAAAAGGCTCATTATGTTCACATACCACTCCCCAAACTTCCTCCTTTACTAACTTTCCTGTTACTGATCAGGAAAATAAACTCCTCCCATCTAGGTTTGTACCCAAGGTGTCAGCCTTAGCTCCCCACTAGCCCTCATTCCACACATCCAGCCTCTTATTGTAGCTTCTTATTTCACCCTGATAACACTCCTCAAATCTGTCAAGCTCCCTCCATTCCTGAAGGAACTTTCTTGTTACAGACCCTTATCTTCTCTCCCTGGGAATTATTTCAGTAGCTTTCTCATGAGTCACTCTGGCTAAAGTGTCCCTTCCCCCATTCATCCTTTCCTCAGCTGCCAAAGAGCTTTTCCTAAACTGTAGGTCTTGGATAGAGAAGAAGCCCCAGCCTGCTGATTTACAAATCCCAAAGACGAATCACAGCCCTCTCACCTGCATCTCATCAGGGGACAAGACGAAACACTAGAGCCAGGTAAGAGAGGGCTGGGGTCCCCAGCAGAGACCGCAGCTTCTCCTGGGACGTGGATGGCTCAGGGTCACGTACAAGTTTTCCCATGGGACAGTGGGAGCTTCTTTTGTTGTTTACATTTGTTCAAGGCAGTTTATATTCTCTGTGAGTCTCAGGGACAAGTAGGTTCTGATCTCATCCCTATAAGATCAGATAGATAGATAGATAGATAGATAGATAGATAGATAGATAGATAGATAGATAGATATATGTAGTACATAATGATAATAATAGCACTTTTGTTCCCAGGGTCTTTTGAGGATCAAATGAAATGATAATTATAAGGCACATAAACAAGTTCCTTAATACATAAGAGGGTCATAATAAATATACCTTCCTTCCTTCTTTGCCTTTCTTCCTTTTTTCCTTCCTACTTATCTTCCTAATTCTGTCTCCTTGAGTTGTTGTGAGGCCAAAGCCATGTAGTCCTGAGAGCACTAAAGAAATGGGAGCTCCTGAGAAAATGCAAACTGGACCTCTTCTCTCTGACTTGTGGAGGATAAGGAGTGCTGGGACCCTGAAATAGCAACACAGGTCCTGCCCAAACGTATTTGACCCAAGCCTTTTTTTCAGCCAAAGAAAAACTGAGTTTATTAAAGATCTGCTATATTGGCTGGACTCTTAAGAAATCTCAGCATTGGCTAGACTCTTTTTTTTTTTTTTTTGGGAGGGGGAAGGTAAGGCACTTGGGGTTAAGTGACTTACTTGCCCAAGGTGACATGGCTATTTTTTTGTGTTAAGTGTCTGAGGCCAGGTTTGAACTCAGGTCTTCCTGACTCCAGGGCCAGTGCTCTATTCACTACCCTACCTAGCCACCCCCTTTGGCTAGACTCTTAAGGAATCTGAGCATTTGTATCTCTAATGCCACCAAGTGGGATTGAATCTAAACCCCTGTGTCACTTGTATTAACAAGCAGGCCAGAATGAATCTGAGCATCTTCATGGAGACAAGATGGATTTTATACACAGAAAGACTGTGGGAGGGATCTGGGCGTGGTCAAGTAGTCTGGGGTGACTGGACGAAGGGTCCAGGGAGGATCTTGATGGGAGTGGCTAGTAGTCTGGGTGATTAGAGGTCAGAGGCCAGGAACCAAGAGAATAGGGTTTTATAGCTTCAAGGGTGGGAAGTAGCCAGAGCCCATCCAGAGGTAACAGAAATTTAGGCATCATGGTAATGAAAGGCTTATGGTCTCAAGTGAAAGCCAGATCTAGTGGGAACATTCAAAGAGAGTTTAAGGGGGTTCCCAGAGTTTATATACAATCAGACCATTCCTCACTGACCATGGTCTCCTGTCCTTCCATCATACACTTGCCCTCTTACACCTCTGAAACCTGCTCTTCCTACTCAGAGCAACCCACAAGCACCCCTCCCATTATTCTGTGTCCTCCAGGCCCCACCTTCCCCTCTCTACCATCTTTTTTTTATTGTTAGGTCAGTCACCACAGTGTCCTTCAGCCCTGAACTGCTCCTGCCCTGTAATCCTCAGCCCTGGGCTACCCCACCATATACTCTGTCTGCTTCTGTTCCTAATCTGAGAAAGTCATCCCACCAGGCCTATTCCCTGCCAATTCTTATCTAATGATTAATTTCTCCCTTATAGACACAGAAAAATCTTTTATTTTTAGTCAAGTTTTTCCAGATCTCTCTCCTTTAACCCCAAGCTATTCCCAGACCCTTGTCTCTCTTTCCTTCAACTCCAATAAACATTCCCTCATCCTCTCCTTCCTTACTCAAGTCTCTGACAAACACATTATCCTACTTGCTGAACTAAATCTTTAAGTGTGCTGTTGATCACAATCCTTCCCATCTCTTCTAGGAATTTCTCTGTAGATCAAAGAAGGACAGTTCAAATCTGAGAGTCTTCTTGTCAGTCATATGCACACACACACATACACACGTGTGTTTATATATGTATGCATGCACGTATTTGTATATATGTGTATATACATACACACATACTATATATATGTGTGTGTGTGTGTGTGTACATAAGTGATAACAGCAAGAATGTGAACCAAAAAAGAAAAAATGACCTTGTTATCTTAGTTTTAGGGATTACTCTGTTTCATTTTCTTCTTTAATTCTCAAAGAATATTGCATTTCTGAAGGAAAAAATAACATCTCAGTTGGACACATACTTTCAGATTTGATTAAAAAATTATTCACAATTGCAGACTGACAAGCAGGAGCTGATGGGAGTCAAATGAACTTTCTAACTCTAAGTCATACAAATTCTTGGTACACAGATTCTCATGTAATCTATAACATTTTATTACATACCTACCACATGTCAGCTCATTGCTTTAGTGCAAAAGATATAAAGAGAAAGAGAAAATTTCTGGCCCTCAAAGACTTTACTTAGATCTTGGTAGTAGGATGAAGTGAGTTAAAAAAACGACTAAAATGTCTGTGGAGTAGACTTACCTGCGTGGATGCTCTGCACTCCAAATAAACTTAGACAATGGGGCCAAAGAATGGAGGAGCTGACACACCTCTCTTCGTGGAGAGAAATCAGTTGCCCTGCCATTCGAAATAATCAAGTAGCTCATGAAATTGTGTTTTGTGTTGCTTTGGAGTCCACAAGAAAAACAACTCCACTAGTTCTTTCATTGCTTTTCCCATGGGAACCAGTGATGTCTCTTCATTTTTAGCTACAATTTATTTCCTCCTTCTAGTTTTTATTGAAAATATCAAGATTTCTAAGACTCAGTTTCTCCTGTAATACATCCCTCCATTGGTCATCGGACCAGAGCGTTAGCTTGAGAATACCAACAGCCAAGTTCTAGTTTATAGGTGATCCAAAAGCTGTTGAACCTGTAGTATGCTTTGCTTCCTTTTCTGCTACTTTGAAGAGCTCCAAGGGGACTCTACAGGAAGAAGTATTGTGCACCTACCTTGGTTTCCTGGATTGCCTTAGCCAACGAATTCATCCCTAAATGGCCAAACTACTGGTGATAAACTTCTCTGTATTTAGTTTGGTCCTCAGGCTACCAACTCAGGCTATTACTAGTCGTGAACAACAAGCATTTCAAATATGATAGGACCTGTCAGATCTGGGAAAGTCTTTGAGAACCAAGGTAACATCCATAACATGAGGATGCATAGAAATAGACTTGGTGAAGGATTTGCCTTCCACTAAAGCAAAACTGTCCTAATAAAGTTTTCTCCTTTTGGTTAATTTGTTTTTAAGTATAAATAATTTGTTTTATATTTTATACTTGACAAATGCCAGTAAGAAGGAGCATTTTCATATATAAAGGAGAACAGAAAAATAAAAGGATGGTGTATGAAATCACAAATTGTGATTTTGTATTTTTTGGTTTTTGTAGGTATAAAAGTGACTGTCTTGCCAGTCATTATCTGAAATCTATGTATGGTATATTCCTTTTTCTTTGAACTTGACAAAATTAACTTCCTGTTTTTCCCCCCTTTGTAGGTAAATTGATAATCTCTTTGATTTCATCTTCTGAAATTATTTTATTTCAATTCCTTATTTCTGATGCTATACCCTAATCACCTATCCATTTGATTTGTTGTCAATCTTGTTAGCATACAGTTGGGCAAAGTCTTTTCTAATAAAATTTTTAAATTTCCTCTTGATTTGTTATATATTTTCTTTTTTTTGTTGTTGGTTTTTGATACTGGTAAAGTAATGTTCTCTATTGAAACAACAACAACAATGCTACATTATAGTTTATAAAATATTCCCCAAGAATTGATTTGTTAATCTTTTAAAAGTTTCTTTTCTCATTTTTGTCATTTTGTTTGAAGAAATTTTATTTATATTATTTGTTTTTTAATGAATAAATTCTTTTGGATTAAATACTTAAATAATTTAAATTATCTCTTTAAAAGAATGATTAAATCCATTTTTGTTTCATTGTGATCAGTAAATTATATGCTTCAAATTTTTATTCTTCTGTAATTAAACATGGCTAATTTCTGTAAAAATGCCATTCATAGCTGTGACATGTGTAACCTTAATTATATTCCATCTCAGTAATCATAGGGATTTAATGTATCTCATTTTCTTTAGCTCTATTCAAGGCTGTAACCTTGCAGCCTTTGATTACTTAATATTTCTTAAATGATTAAGTTAAATGTTACTCTGAAGAGTAAAATACAGTCACTGCCCTCAAAGAGCTGTGGTGAATAAAACCGAGAGAGAGAGAGAGAGAGAGAGAGAGAGAGAGAGAGAGAGAGAGAGAGAGAGAGAGAGAGAGAGAGAGAGAGAGAGAGAGAGACACAAGGCTTCCAGGTGTTATTAATCAATGTATTAATCAGGCTAGCCAATAAAACAAACTGATGGTCAGTGGTTTCTCTCTGGAACCACAGATGCCAAGGGAGACTGAAACACCTCAAATCAGGTACTTTCTGACAGGAAACTCCCCAGACAAATGAAACTCGGCGTGATGTGTGGATATTTGATAGGGAGGTGGGCTAAAAGTCTTCAGCTCCTCCTGCTGAGAACACAGAGGCCAGATCTTGAGACTCAATAAGCTCAAGGCATCCGAACAGGGGAAACCATTTCTATCCAGACCTCACTAGCTACCTTTCTCCTTCATGAGCAGGGTCACCTTAAATTCCAATGGAGAGGATCAAGGACAACCAGGCAAGTCCCAGGGAAAAGATCTAGGTGAGACTGGCTCTAGTTTACAAAGTAGACAAAAAGAAAGGGTCCCTGCCCAGGTAGATGTCTTGGGGTTGGGAGAAGATTACCTTACCCAGTTACACTCTTTAGAGACTATATGACCTTTTCTGGAGAGGGAACTTAACAGAAATAGGAGGTAAAGGATAGATTGCAAATTTAAAATTAGTTTTTAATATGATAATATAAGATTCATTTCTCTGAGAGCTTCCATTCTGACGACTCTTAGGAAAATGATAGATCAAAATTCATAATTAGTTATCAGTATAACATTAATCTCTAACATACACAGTCTAATAACAACATTTATGCAAATGTAATATATGAAGGATGTATTGGAGATAGCATTGAGAGAGTAGACACCGACATTAAGGGGAATGGGGTTTCATGAAAAAAGTTAGATTTGAACTAGCATCTGAAGAAGGCCAGGGAAGCCATGATATAGATATGCAGATATGAAGAAGTAGAATTCCAGGAATGTAGGACAGCCAGGTGAAATGCTCCAAGTTGGGAGGTGGAGTGTATGGTTTGAGGAGAACCAAGGAAGCCAATGTCACTAAGTGTCAGAATACATTAGGGAAGGAAAGTGGGAATAAAATACATGGGCTAGTGTGCATGTCTGATAAGTGGCAGAACAAGGTGTGTGTGTGTCGGGGGAGGACAGAGGGACAGGAGGGGAAGGAAAAAGAAGAAGAGAGGAGGGAAGAGGAAAGGAGAGGAGAGGAGAGAGGAAGTGTCACAGCAGAGAAGGAGATGAATATTTGGTAAGTTTGAAAGGTAGAATGGAGAGGACTTGGCCACCAATTAGAAAGGGGGAGGCAGAGTAAGAGTGAGGGGTAAGTTGAGAATGACATCTAGGTTGAAGCCTGGTGTTGTCCTTGACAATAATTGAGAAGTTAGGAAATGGAGAAGTTTAGGGGAAAGACAGTGAAGTTCCATTTTGGACATGTTGACTTTAATGTGGGATAACTGGCTCAGATTCTCCAATAGGCACTAGAAGTCAGGGAGAGGCTGACAGGCCTCTGCACAGAGAAAGTCATTCAATCCATGTGAGCTGTTGAGATGGTGAAGTGAAATACAGAGAGAGATGATCAATGAGAAAGTGGTTGATGCAAGAAGTCTTCTGGGAGTAGGTGGCCCACTGAGTTAGGCACTAGAATATTGGAACAAGTAGAAAGGAGCATAGAGGACATTATAGGCTAGAAAAAATGGTGTGAGTTGAGCTATGGAGGTAGAAATTAATATGGGGGGTATGGGAACCAGCCTGCTCTGTGAGATGTGTATGAAGAGGAGGAGACAAGCTGGGATGGACACAAGCTGGACCACAGTGTCTATGCCCTTTAAGGTGCGGTGTTGTAGACTTGGAGACAACACTTGGAGATGCCTAGGGGAAGGGAACTCTTTTCAGGTCAGGTTAATCTGACCTTCACAGCCAACATGTTCTTCTTGTTCTTAGTGTCTCCTGGTTGTGTTCCTGCCACCCATGATCTGGACCATGAAGTGGAATCCCTGGCCAGCTGCCTACAGAACTTTATACCTCATATGTCTCATCTTCCAGCTTCCTTGTATTCCTGGCTCAAGTAAGTTTTCTTTGGTTTCTGCAGCATGGTGTTCCCATATCACTACCCACTCATACTTTACTTCAGTTAAACCACAAATTCAAGAAATACTTATTTAACCCTGTTTGCACACAGAGCCCTTTGTTTTAACACTAGTAGAGGTACAAAGTTCAGATAAGGCATGGTCTCTGATCTTAGGTCGCCATCCTCCATCCCAGGATCTGCCATCAATATCTGCAATTCAGCATCATGGAATTGTGGAGCTGGAGGGGCCCTCATTCAGTTCAGGCCTTTTATGTTCCTGGCATCTGAAGGAAGGAGATGTTTTTGAATAGAATCTTTTCTCTTAATAGGGATTCAAACTTGTCACTAATGTAGTAAACTGTCACTGTTCCTCTCAAAGAGAGGGGGAAACTTTTGATATTCTTGTACAAAATATAACGGGTCTCTGAGAGTGATGGGGTGCTTGGGTACCTGTGCTTTAACTCCAGTTCCAAAATCACATTTCTCCCTAAAAATCAAATCTCTCCCTAATCTCAAAACACTGTCTCAGGCAGTTTCTTCCCCAGTCCAAGGATACTATGCCTAGCAATTACTCATGAGTGGGCTCTAGCAAAACACTCATCTCTCTTCCCAGGACAGCAGCCAGCTGAACCTATAGAATTTAGTATTTTGAACCAACTGTGTACTGGCTGAACTGGCTGTGTACTGGCTCATAAATATATTTGCTACTCACTGACCTAAGTCTAGCCTAGGCTTAGACTATGTCTACTCCCTTACACTTATCTTCTATAAGTGGGGGCAGCCTGGGTATTTCTCAGTCAGCCCTGACTGCTAGCTGACTTAATGACATTGCAGGCCTAAAACCACACCTCCATGTAGCTCCACTTGGGCTATTTCCTAGTGAACTCTGGGGAAAATACCAGCTCAGTAGATACTAAAATTGCATGTTCCTTGGAGAACAGACCACTCCTTAACAATTCCCTAATCCCGCCTTGAATCACCTAGTTAGCATGTTTGGCACATGTTTTACTATAGAATATCCTACATAAACTTTAACTGTACCCCAAAGGTTACAGGTTCCCTAAATGCAGCTTCTCTGAGAACTTTTGCCTGCTGAAAAGTGCAACAATAAATCTTTGCCACCTTGACTTAGAGAATGCTTGAGACCACAGATTAGTTCCAGGCAACTTTGCCCTGGGAACTTTAGTCTTGGGTCCTGTATCTCTGGCATCTCCTTCAACAAGAGAAATATAGAAAATCTTTCATACATCTCTGAGAATCCATCTAAACCTAGACACTTTAAATTTCTCTCTGTTCTACTAACACATCATATTAAATATTCATAATATAGGAAAACAAGAGAATTCTTGCCAACTTGGAATATCATCCCCCACAATCCATGCTTTTGTGGCCAGCAAATATATAAATATAATCAGATATTACCTATATACTGTAGATCATATATTTTATAAATATATATATATGTGTGTGTGTGTGTGTGTGTGTGTGTGTGTACACACACACAGCAGGAGTTTTAATGCTGCCTAATTCACCTAGCCTTATTTTTTTTCTTTCTGTCTTGACCTGTTTGCATGTGAATAAAAAAGTCCTTGGAATTAGTGGGATTTTGAGCCCCAGAATCTTTCATACAGATCCCATGGAGATTGTTGGACAGTCCTCAAAATGGGTTTTGGGTATAGAAGCTCACAACCAAAGAACTGATGGGAATTCCTGCATGGAAAGATGATATTTGTAACTCAGGAGATTTTTTTCAGTATTAGGATGGTTGAATGGAATATACATACATACATATACACATACATATTCTATATGATACATAGAATATATATATGTATGTGTATATATATATTTATTTGCATGTGTATGTGTATATGTACACATATATGTATGCATAGGTGGGTATATGTCTATGTGTCTATTTATATGTATGTATATGTATACATAGACAGAGGGTACAAGGTGAGTTGAATATGAAGGAATGATATCAAAAAATAAAATTAAGAAGTGAGTGAGAAATATATTGGGAGCAGAAAGGGAGAGATAGAATAGGGTAAATTATCTCCCAAAAAAGAGGCAAGAGAAACCTGTTACAATGGAGGGGAAAGCAGGGAGGTGAAAGGGAATTAAGTCAACTTTACTCTCTTTGGACTTGGCTTAAGGAGGGAATGAAATACATATTGAATTGGGTATCTTACCTTACAAGACAGTAGGAGGGAAGGGGTAAGAGGGGAGGATGATTGGAAGGGGGGGGCAGTTTGGGGAAGAGGATCATCAGAAGCAAACATTTTTGAAAAGGGACGGAGTCAAAGGAGAAAATAGAATAAATGGGGGTGGGATAGGATGGAGGGAAATATAGTTAGACTTTCACAACATGACTACTATGCAAATATTTTGGGTAACTACACATGCATAACTTATATTGAACTGCTTGTCTTTCCAGTGAGAGTGTATGAGGAGGGAAGAAAGGAGAGAATCTGGAACTCAAAGTTTTAAAAACAAATATTAAAAAATTGTTTGTACACACAACCAGAAAATAAGATATATAGGCAATGGTGTATAGAAATCCATCATGCCCTACAAGAAAGTAAAGGGAGAATGGGGGGATATAAGACAGAGTAAAAGGCAGGAAAGGGTATTCAGTATGCTTGCCATCTTGGGGTGGGGGATAGGGGAGAAATGGGGAGAAAATGTATAATTCAAAATCTTGTGGAAATTAATGTTGACAATTAAAAATAAATGTGTAAATTCTGGAAAAAGAAAGTAGAAAATGTTGGAATGAGTCATCAGCTGCTTCTCACCTTCTGACAAAGAGGTCAAAATGCCCAACCTTTTTGAGGTCTCTGTACCAAAGAACTGCAGCGAGCTTCTCCCCTGTGACTTGCAAGCAAAGGAAATACAAAGACACAATCACAGTTTTAGAACTGGAAAAGGCCCCAGAGATCATTGAGTTCAATCCTCTTATGTTACTAAACAAAGAACATCCCACAGAGGTTTGGTGACTTGTACAAGGTCACATAGTTAGTCAATAGCAGAGCTAATATTTAAAGTCAAGTCCTTTCCTTCTAGGTCCAGTCACCCAGGATGTCATCCCTACAGTAATACCCAGGAAGCTCTCCACATTTCCATGATCACACCCTCCTTCCTCCCTGAGCTACAGTACTATGTCACACAGGGGTCTCCCACAGTTTTCTGACACAGCCTCCTTCTAAAACTCTCAGGTGCATGGCCACAGAGTCAGGGCAAGGCCAACACCAGCCCGGAAGCCTGGACTTCCTCTGCTGTAGAAAGTTATCTATGGGAAGTCTCAGCAGTGAGTCAGAGGCAAGTCCCTCCATGGGCCCCTTGACAAGAGCTGTTGCCTTCCTGCCTTCACCTCTGAACTTTTAGCCCCCAGTCAGCTGCCCTGTCTCTCTGGATATACAAGGGTAATAAGGAGGAGAATGTCTTATCTCCATCTCACAGATACATCATGCTGTGGAAAGTGATTTCCCTAACTAGGGTGGGGGTGAGTGGGGCTCGAAGCAGAGCAGCTAAACAGGAACACATTCAGGGATTCATGGTCCTGGGCTGCCCTGACCCTGCTCTGGAGCCCATGTTAGCTCCACCACCCCAGTGATCTCTGATTCTCTTCTGTTTTGTCCTTGGTTCTCCACACAGGAACATTTACAGTATCTGGCCCTCTGGCTCAGCCCATTGTGGCCTGGGTGGGTGAAGATGTTCTGCTCCCTTGTCACCTGTCCCCTGAGATGGATGCTAGGGGAATGACTGTGAAGTGGGTCAGAGGTCCCCTGGTTGTGCACTTGTGCCGCCTGGGGCAGGAGGTGGAGCATGTCCAGGCCCCTTTATTCAGAGGGAGGACAAAGATGCTGAGACAGGACATGGCTCAGGGGAAGGTGACTGTGATCATCCAACGTGTTCAGCTCTCTGATGCCGGCCTGTACACTTGCTATTTCCAGGCTGGTGCCTTTTACAATGAAACCAGCTTTGACCTTCAGGTAGCAGGTATGTCCTACTTGGGCCATGGGTTCTCTCTAGAGCTGGAAGTGATGTTCAGATTAGGCAATGACAGAGATCTTTAGAGTGTGTAAAGTACTTTCCATGCATTGTCTCCCTGGAGTCTCCCAGCTACCTTGTGGGTTAGTGTTTCTTTCACAGTGACTACCTTGGCCCCCACTCACTGAAGATTGGTTCTGTGATACTTCAACCCTTCCGGGTTTTCTCATAACTTTAAGGGGGGTTGGCACTGTCCAGCCTCCCTGTCACTGACTCAAGCCCCTCCCCCCAATGATGTTCCCCCAATAATAGTGGCTTTTCTATACTTTGAGTCAATGTAACCACTTTATAGTCAGATTAACTTTTATACAGTAATATTTAATTCTACAGTGTCGTGAGAACAAATATACAAATGACATTTTCACTAATACCTGGGGACATTGTCATCTGCACACAGTAACCTCAATCTCTGGTGAATTTGAGGGGTGCAGTAGATTCAAGGACATAACTTAGCCCAGTTCATACATTATATAGTTTCAACTAATTCCAATTCCAAAGACCACCTTGTACTCAAGTCCCATGCACCCTGACTTCTTAGGGCTTTGCCTCTGTGCTGGAAGCAGCATTTAGCTTTGATTGCTCCCTCCAAGGTCACCATGATTGGGTCTGGGTGGGCTGGAGGATCCATCAGCTATGCCTAGAAGTGAAAAATACAAAAAGGTGGACCCCACCCGCACCCAAGCCTGTTTCTGGAGGGTCCTAGGGCCTAAATTGGGGAGGGCAAAAGACTCATTCCTTACCCAGCTCAGTGCATGGTACCTGCGCTGTGGGTGAGAATGCCCAGAACCCAGAGATGGAAAGTCTTTTTTATGGAATAGCCAGGAAGCCTGTGTCACTGGATTGAATAAGGTGTGTTGGGGATCAAAGATTGGGAGGTAGGAGGAACTGGGTGATGAAGGGCTTTGAATGCTCACCAGAACGTTTTGAATTTATTCTTTGGGGCAATAGGAAGCCACTAGTTCATTGAGGAGCATAGTGCCATGATCAGGCCTGGATTTCAAGGAAATCTCTTTGGTCACTGTATTAAGGGTGGATTGGAGTGAGGAGAGACTTGAGACAGGCAGACCCACCAGTAGACTATTGTAGTGATCAAGGCATGAGGAGCTGAGGGACTGCCCTAGAGTGGGGGTAATGTCAGAGGAGAGAGAAGGGCCTTTCAAATGTGAAACCAACAGCCTTAGGAACAGACTGGATGTGGGAGATGAGAGAGTGAGGAATCCAGGTTACTGCTAGGTTGTGAGGCTAAGGGGTTGGGTGGATGGTGTTGTCCTCTACAGCCATACTGAAGGTAGGGTGTGGGGTCAGTGTAGGGGAAAGAGAATAAGTTGTGTTTTGGACATGTTGAATTTAAAATGACTACATGACATCCAGTTTGAGATGGCTGAAAGGCAGTTAGAGAGCTGACAGTGGAGGTCAGCAGACAGACTGGGGCAGGAAGGGTAGATCTGAGAATCATCAGCATAGGGACAGTAATTAAATTCATGGGAGCTGATAAGAAAACCAAGAAAAGTCATGTAGAGAGAGAAGAGAAGAGCACCAAGGACAGAACTCTGAGAGACACCTACCCTCAGAGCCAACATACTCAGGTATAGAAATCTAATGCCCTATAGGCCATTGGAGGGAAAAGGGGAAAGAAAAGGGAGGGAGGGATAAAGGGAGGGAAGAAGTAGTAAGGGAATAGTGAAAGAAAAGGAAGCATGGATGACAGAATGGAGGGCAGATTGAGGGAGGCAGTGGTGAAAAGGAAAACTCTAATGAGGAGGAAAAGGGAAAAAGGAGAAAGAAAAGCATAACCAGGCAGGGCAATAGGATGGAGAGAAAGGTATAAATAGTAATCATAACTGTGAATGGGAGTGGGATGAGCTCTACCATGACATGGAGGCAGATAGCAGAATGGATTAAAAATCAGAATCCTACAATATGTTGTTTACAAGAAACATATGTGAAACAGGGGGATACACACAAGGTAAAGGAAAAAAGTCTGGAGTAGAATATGTTATGCTTCATCTGAAGTTAAAACAAAAAGCAGGGGCGGTAATCTTAATCTCAGACAAAGCAAAATAAAAAATAGATCTAATTAAAAGAGATAAAGAAGGAAACTCTATCCTGCCAAAAGGCACCATAGACAATGAAGCAATATGATTACTAAGCACATATGCCTGAAGTGGTATAGCATCCAGATTCTTATAGGAGAAGTTAAGGGAGTTACCAGAAGAAATTGACAGTAAAAGTATATTAGTGGGGGACCTCAACCTCCCCCTCTCTGAACCAGATAAATCTAACCACAAAATAAACAAGAAAGAAGTTAAGGAGGTGAATAGAATTTTAGGTAAGCTAGATGGTAGATTTCTGGAGAAAATTGAATGGGGATTGTAAAGTCAAGCATGAGCAGCTTTTCGGAAGAATGCTGCTGTGAACAGCTATTCAATGTTCTGATTACATAGTATACTGAACACTCTATTCAATAAATCAGAGAAAAACATTCACAGTAAATCAAAGCACAGCATTCACAATGTTACAACTTATCACAGAAAATCAAAATACAGCATTCACAACAGCTTATTACTAAAATGGCCATATAGTTTTCACCACAGCGATTTTTTCTAGAGTGACTACAGTTGCTATCCCAAATGAAGCGAGACAAAAGATCCTCGAGATTAAATTGGAATGTTGATTTCATTACTAAGGGACTGTCAGGGTAACTTACCCAAATCAGACAGTGAGTTGGCACAGACAGGGTACTGGTTTTTAAAGAAGTTCAATAGCCAGGTTAAAGAAGCTGAAACTACAGTGATTGGTCTGTGCACATTTGAATTTCCTGCCAGGGAGAAACTTTAGGCTGAAACTCCCAACAACAGATCAATTGCTAGTTTGCAGATCAATTAGGGGAAGGGGAGGGTGGAGTTGTGCCTGCTTACAGAACAATTAGGGGAAGGGGAGGGTGGAGTTGTCTGCTTAACAGATCAATGAAGGGAAGGGGCAAGGTGGAGTCCAGCACAGTAATGGGGAGCTCTGTGAAGGTGACCTAGGCTTTACACTCAAAATTAATCTAGTTAAGGAGCTTGTATGACTACCACAAGTAGTAAATGTCAAGCTCATGACAAAGCAATTACTATTTATAAGAAAGCACCTTGTTATCATCATTTGTGCCTATCCTTCCACCATGACGAACCCTGATAAGGTTAAAGAAAAATTTTATATTCATAGAGGATGAAAATGGCATCCAGCTCAGCTACTGCACTGACAGCAAATTTTTTAACTTGAAAACACTGCAAGCCAAAACTAAAGTGGAGGAAGAATTGGTGCATGACTTTTTGTTTGTGGATGATCATTCATCCAATACAGGCTCTGAAGCTGAGATACAGCAGGGTATGGATCCAGTCATTGATACTTGTGCTAATTTTGGCCTGATGGTTAACAGCAAGCAAAGAGAGGTTCTCTACCAGCCAACACCACATCATTCATACATGGAACCATCAATTACAACAGATGGAGAAATTTTGAGTGCTGCAAATAAGTTTACTTACTTTGGCAGTATACTTTACAGGGATGTCCACAGACATGGTAGGTTGATGCACACACTACCAGAGCTAGCTCAAAGTTTGGGAGGCTCCAAAGAAAATGTTGGAGAAAAGAGGTATTACATTGCCTGCCAACTGAAGGTCTACAGAGCTGTTCTATGACCTCATTGCTGTGTGCCTGTGAAATCTGGACAAGCTACTGGTGCCACATCACAAGCTGGGACATTTCTGTTTGAATTTTCTGAGAAAGATTCTCAAGATCACCTGGATGCTGAGGTCCTTTCTCCAGATAAACTATCAAGCATTTGTAATAGTAACAGAATTTAAAGATCCCCTGTATTGGCTTGGTTGGGTGTTAAAACCCAGAGCTTGTGAATCCCACCTGTGGTATGGACTTGTTGATGTGAAAAGAGAGGGCTGAACTGGGAGGAGCTGGTGATAAGGATTTACAGAGGCACAAGCAGAGAGAGAGAGGCAGAAGAATTGTTTGGAAGCAGCATGGTGGAGGAAGAGAGACAAAGAGGGTTGCTGAGGGCCAGTTTGAGCTGCCCAGGACTTTTGAGAGCTGCTACCTAGAGCTGCCAAGGACTGAGGAGACATGGCTGTGGTGCTGATACTTTGTCTGTCTGTTCTGATGTTGTTTTGCCAGATTCATCTGATGGTGAAGGACAGTGCTATTGTTGCAGAGGTCCTGGAACCTTGCTGTTGGTTCAGAAGCCCTAAAGAAGGATTTTCTTATTGTATGTTTACAGAAATCCTGGAAGAAGGTCTTGTGATGTTTTCAGAGGTCTTAGCAATGTTCTGCAGACAGAGAATGAATTAATGAGGACACTGGCAATGTATCTTGTGGCCTTGTTAAGCTTTGTCTCCCCAGGAACAGAAATTGCTGAGAACTTGAAGAAAAGACCTCTCTTTGGGTATTAAATTCTGTCACTATATCTAAAGCTTGTTGTAACTCTGGGGCAGATGGCCTATTCAGTTGTGATCCAGGGGTGGGAAACTTTTGACCTTTTTTTTGTGCTCTCTGACAGACCAAATAAATGTGCTTTGTTTATGATTGGAAACTAATCTTGATTTGAGAAGAGGGTCTTTGGGATTGACTAAATGAATGTACTGCCCAGGGGTGGAGTAGTACTTAGAAATTATTGAATTACACTTGGTGAATGCTGTATTTTGAATTGTGCTGTATTTCGATTTTCTCTGTTCTGAATTTGTCACTGAATAAAATGGACAGCAGCTATGCTGGTATTTTGAACCTTTGGGAAGTTGCCTTTGCTTGGCATTACAGCATTCAAACTCTATTTCAGAGAATATGACTCCAATGAGCTGGCCTCATTATTGGAATGCCAAACATACATTTGCCAAGTAGGACTCACACGAAGCAAATGCTTATATGGAGGTCAGAAGAAGCAAAACAAGGACCCTCTCAAGGTCTCTCTGAGGAACTTTAGAATTGATTGTGAGACAATGGTCACACTGCCACAGGACTGCCCAGCATGGTGTGCCCACCTCAAACAAGACACTGTACTCTATGAGCAAAGCAGAATTTCAGAAGCTCTAAAGACACATGAGATGTGTAAATTTAGAGACGTTCACACTCCAAATGTTCATATGGAACATTTATGCCTGACCTGTGTGGTAGTCTTCTGAGCTTATGTTGGTCTGATCAGCTACAGTTATTGACACTGTACCTTGAATCAAACATGGTGAAGTCATTTTGGTCCTCTTAGAGACTGAAGGACAACAATCCACCAAATAAAAATACAAAAATGAAATAGTCCTGCCCTCAAGGGACTTACATTACAACAGGATAGACATTAGGAAGAGAAGAGTGTTGGAAGGGAGCTGTGATTTGGGGAGTTGGGGAGTGGAACAGTAGTGCAGTCCATTGACACACTTTCCCCAGAGGCTGTGGTTACTGTTGATTCAATTAAAGAGCTCAGAGCTGGATGTGGAAAGGCAAGAAGAGTGGGAGTGAGGGTGGGGGAAGATGAAGGATCCACAACATCAGGGTGGAAAATGACCAAGAGAAGGAGTCTGAAAGAGGAGAAAGGACTTTCCTGCAGTCACACAGGAGGGTGTTGGCACAGCCAGGTCTAGAAGCCCAGTCATTCAGCTCTCATAGAATCTGTTCATTACATTTCTGAGAGTATCCTATTAAAGTCTAGATATTTCTGGGCGGGACTGGCATATCAAGCTAACCTGTGCCATAACACTTAAGCAAGAATGAGTGGCTTAGACCCTTCCCCATATTAGCCTGGGAAGATCCAGACTAGGACAGCAGACAGACCTATCCATCAATCAAGATGACCAGACTCCTCAACTTCTCAGTGAGCAGAATTTTCCCCCTCATAGAGACCTCACCTGGCTCTCTGGACCACCCTTCTTCTACCTCAGCTGCACAGCCAATAGGATCAGGCAGAGACCTGCCCAGGAGCCTGGGTGCTCTCTGCACTTGTAAGTTTTCTATGGGGAGTAGCAGAGCAGAAGCTAATGAAATGCCTCCCTTAAGGCCATGGATGGAAGCTGTTGCCTTCCTGACCCCATCCCCAACCCTCCAGCATTCAGAAAGCTTCCTTCTGTTTCCCACTATGCAAAGTAGTCAAGAGAGACAATGTCTGTCTAGAAGGGAATCAGAGGAAGGAAAGGAATTTGGCCAGAAGTGGGCCACAGCAGAGCAGCAGCTGAACCACAAGTCAGACCTTCATCTGCTGGGCCTCCCAACCACACCAACAAATACTTTAATCCTGGACCTACCTTGTCCTCTGATGTTCTTCTGTTTTGTTCCTAGAATGCCAGAAAAGACCATTCACAGTGGTTGACCCTGCTCAACTCATTCAGGCCAAGCAGGGGGAAGATGTCACATTCTCATGTGAACTCTCCCCTAAGATGGATGCTCAGGGCATGACTGGGAACTGGTTCAGAAACCACACCCTGGTGCACAGGCACCCCACTGGGAAGAAGCTAGAGGAGTTCCAAGGCTCTGAGTTCCAGGGGAGGATGGAGCTGCTGAAACATGACATGGCCAAGGGGAAGGTGTCCTTGAGGATCAAGCAGGTCCAGGTCTCTGACTCTGGTCCATATACTTGCCAAGTCCAGTCACCTGACTATCACAGTGAAGCCCACATTGAACTGCAGGTAGCAGGTAGGTCCTGCATAATTTATGGGTTTCATCTGAATCTCAGATTGTCAGAGCTGGAAAAGATTTTAAAAAGCAATGAGTTAAAACCCCCTCATTTAACAAATGAGGAAAATGGGGCACAGAGAGAGGAGGGACTTTGTGTAAGATCATAGAAGTTGGAAATGTCTGGGCTGGGACTCACTCATCGCTTCTCACCCTGAATCTGGCCATTTTTTCCTCCTTGACATTTCCCTTGGTCCTGCATGTGTGGAATCACAGGTTTTGAGAAAGGACAAGCTCACTTTTGTATGTGAACCCTGACTCACAGCTTCAATTCTGTTTCCTGACTTTGATCCTTCAGACTTGGAGTTTCCCACTAAAACATGATGGGGGCCTCCCCTCTGTCCTGGAGCTGAAAGATGGGGGGTGATTTTATTGTCTCTTCCAGAGATGCCAGGACCCACCTGGTTCTCAACAGCCATGCACTGAGTGGGACACTAAGGGTCTGAGGCCTTCTTGACTGTCATCTGCATAGCTTCCATCCATAGTGGCCTAGTAATAAATGTTTACTAGATGTCTTCTCTGTGCCCAGTCTCATGCTAGGTAATGGTAGAGAAGGGAAGAAGCCCTGGCCTCATACCTTGATGGAGCTGGAGAGACATGATGCTTAAACTGCTTTTAAAAATTAGCATATGGCAGAGTGAAAGGGGGTGTGGCAGAGTGGAGAGAGTGCTGGGCTTGGAGTCAGGGAGAACTGGGTCCCTCTGCTGCCTCTGATTCTTATTTCATGTGTGACTGTGGACAAATCACTGAGACTCTGTATGTCAACAATTATAAAAGACCTTCATAGCTGTGTGCACACTAACAAAATCAGAGTCCCTTTGTGTATTGATGCATATGCCTGAATCCTCAGTAGTCCTGATTAAACACATTTCAATTCATACTATTTGAATTTATAGTTATGTGAAATATGGTCATTGATTCCAACACAATGGAAATATGCAGTAGGATTTCAAATAATGCAACCATGTCAGGAGAGTCTTTCATCAAATTAATCTGTCCCTTACTCTAAAATGGAATGGGAGATCATTTGGGACATAATTAGTTCATTTAAATTTTTTTTTGTTTCAAGGCAATTTAATTTAATATTTATTTATATATGCATTTCAATCTCATGAAATTCAATTCAATCCAATAACTCCTGTGTACAGGTCCCTATATATTGGTGGAACAGGTAGGAAATTTAGATAAGACAGGTCCTCCCTGCTATCAAGTTGTCCAGTTTAGGAATAAGGTAGGTTAGGATGAAAAAGCAAGAGACATACTTGGAATATGCAGTAATACAAGATAAGTGCATGAGAAGAGTACAAAATGGAATGAGATGTGAAGACTGATGGGGAAGGAGTTAGTGACACAGGAATCAGGGAAGGCTTCCTAGAGGTGGTGGTGATCAAATCAGCCTTTAAAGGAAGAGGAGGAAGAAGGGCATTCCCAGCACTGGGAACTGCATGAGCAAAAGCATGGCAGCAGGAAGAGCAGGGCATTGTTAGGGCACAAGGTCTGGTCCAGTCTGACCAAAGCCCAGAGCTCATGGAGGAAGAAGGGATAAGGTTAGATTGCTAGGAGGCTTAGCCTACTATAAGACCAAACTAAACAGGGTGACCTCCACAGCAAAGAGCCCCTGTAGATTTTGGAGGCAGGAATGTCCTGATCAGGGATGTATGCAGGGCAGATGGGTCTGGCAGCTGATGGAAGGATGGAGAGGAGGTGGAGAATCATCTATGGAAGCTAATGGAGGACTCCAGGCAGGGGGTAAGGAGGACTTGGTGTTTCCAATGAAAAATAGAGGAAGGGTAGACTGGGAAAGCTGTTCTGGAGTCAGGATGAAGGAGACTTGGCAGTAGATTTGCTGTTTAAGGTGAGCGAGTCAGTCATCAGAGATTACTCAAACAAAGAGGAATGGGTGAATCATGGTGCCTCCGATTTTAAAATCATAAAATCAGAAGGAAAGATTGACTGAAGGACAACTATGAACTCAGTGTGTGCTACGGGGAGTTTGGAATTCTGAAGAGACATCTAGATGGGGGTGTTCTGAGGTTAGGTGGGGAAGAGGGTCTTGAGTACAGAAGAAAGGTCAGAGATATAGATTTATGTATGAAAGTCATGTGGTTTGAGTTGTTAGTTAAAGACATTTAGTTAATTAAAGGCAATGCAGTTGTTGAAAGAAAAGATTAAAAACAGAGCCTTGACCAACACCCTCACATATCCCTTCATTTGGTTGAGATAAGGACAAAGACCAAGCAAAGCAACAGAGGAGTCCTCAGAGAAGTTGGAGGAGGACCAGGAGAGGGTCTTGTCTCTGAAGTGGAAGAGAGAACAACAAATGTCCCAGAAAGACTTGAGGTGGGACTCAACACCGTCAGAGAGGTCACAGACAATGAAGACTCAAAGAAGTCCATGGGATTCCTTTATTAGGAAGCCCCTGATGACATTGGAGAAAACATTTCAAGGTCTGGAATTCCACTGGCTGGGGAACCCTGTAACTCCCCCATAACTACTGGGAGTTCTTTTTATTGTCCATGCCTGCTGAAGAACCCCCAAATCCCTGTGGTAATTACGGAAAACAAAGGTAGAAGGATGTAGAGAGTGTATCCCCACTGACTGGTGGATATCTTTAGTGGTAATGAGAATGGGAGTTAAGCCATTGTTATACCCAAACATAAGTTTGTGTATTGATCTTGTTCCATCACAATATTCTTATTACCGCTTTCACAGGTCATGGTATCTTTAGTTGTTACTCAGTGTCTAAATCATGATTAAGTGTCTAAATTACAATTTGTAAACAGGTCACCATGTTCAGGGTTGCATCTTCCATAAAGTTTAAGTTTTCATGACTTTTCACTTATTACTATATTTTAAGGCTTTTTCCCAAAATGAAACCTACAAATGGTGTGAGGGAGAAAGTTAGACTGAAGGGGATAGAAGAGAAAGTGTGATATGAGGCATGACAGACTTTAGGGGGACATGTGAATTTACCCCTAATTTTATGAGTGAAGAGATAGTTATTGGAAGGGGGTAAAAATATCATTGAAAGCCTTAGGATTGGGGAGACTTGACTATACATTTACACCAATGGGAAGGAGCCAGTGGAATCCTTTTCAGTGTCTCCTTGACACTGAAGGGGAAGGAAGGAAAAAAGGCGATAGGATCAATGGCACAGGGAGAAGAATCAGCTTAAATGAGTAGGGAGGCCTCTCCTGTGGCCAGAGGAAGAGAAGAGAAGAGTGTGAGTGAGGATGCAGGGGAGTTCTGAGGATGAAGAAAGGGAAGGAGAGGCCTCACACTCAGGCTCACACTGAACTGTCCTGCCAGTTCTCAGCTTCCCCATGGAGCCTCAGAACTGCAAGGGAGCTCAGAGACCACCTTGTCCAGCCAATACTGGAAAGGGAATCCCTGAAATGTCTAAAACACATGACCATCCATTCCCTGGCTGAAGACTTTCAGTAGAAGGAAGCCTTGGCCCCTCCTGATGAAGAGGTTAACCATAAAATTTTGGGGTGTGGACCCCAAAATACCAACAAGCTGGGTCCTGCCAAATGAATATAATTCTAGTCTTTTCTTAGCCAAAGAAAAGCAAAGTTTTTTTAAAAAAACTTCACCATATTGGGCAGACTCTTAAGGAGCCTTGGTATCTGTAATGCTTGCATTGGACAAGTGGGCCAGAACATGTCTGTGCTAGGTCATTCTGTGGCACTCTCACACACATGGGGGCAAGATGGGGTCTTATATACAGAAAGGTTGTGGGGCAAATCTAGGGGTGGTCGAGGGGAAGAGTTTGGGGAGGGTCTTCAGGAAGAGTCAGACTCCAGTAATGAGTTTGGAGAGCATCTTCAGGAGGAGTTAATGAGATCAGGTAACAGTTGATTTGGGTATAGATATTTTGATAGGCTCAAGGTTGGGAAGTAGATAGACAATGGAGGACCAAGCTAGTAACAAAGGTTTGGGCAGAGCCACAATGAAAGGCTTATGACCTCATGCAAATGCCTCATCAAATGGAAAGATTCAATCAGAGTTCAAGGGGGTTCCTAGAGCCTGTACCTCAAAGATTCAAGCAGAGCTCAAGGGGGTTCCCAGAGCCTCCACCTCATCATTCCCCCCTCAAAAAATGGGGCTCAAATTCCTCTGGGGTAAAAGACAAAGGTCTCAGCTTCTGAAAGTGCTCCCTGCTGGCAAGGGGCATAGAGCTGTCCTTGCTTCTCTGGGTCCTGTTCAAGGGCATCAGATTTCACATTCAAGGGGTGAGACTCCAGAACATGGATGATGCCAGGTCCAGTGGGCTGGAGAGCTTGGATTTTGTTAGAGATTTGCATAGCCTTAGTGGTCATCCAGAGGTTGATGGCTGGAACCCTAGAGGAGACAAACCTATCAAGGAGGTTAAGTGAATGAAGACCAAACAGGCACCAAAAAAAAGAGAGAAAAGAAAAAGAACAATTTCCCTTGTTTAAAAGACAACTTTCCTGGTTGGAATTAAATATGACTATGGCAAGGCCAAAATGCTGTCAGATATCCCTTTCCTTTCCAAATTGCTCCATGAGCATTTAACACATGGAAAACAATAGCAGCCACAGAATCTAATAGTTTTCAAAAACAGGCAGTAACTCCCAAAGCCCGTTCTCTCCTTCCATCATCATAGAAAGTAACAGGTTTTCCTAGATTGGGTAAAGCTGGAGTGCTGATCAATTTAGTTTTCAAAGTCTCAAAAGCTTTCACCTACTCTGGGCCCCACTCTAGACAGAATGAGTCAGGACCTTGAGCAGCAATTAATGGTTGCAGTGCCTCCCAGGCCTGGGGCTTGATTCCAGATGGATGGCAATGGGGGAGCTCCTTAGGATCTTGGAGGTGAACAGTAAATGGGGTGGCATAAGCAGCTCTCCCAGGAATTCCCTGATCCCAGACAACTGGCTCAACTGCTCCCACATTTCTGGGGCAACATGAGGGGAGGTCTGGTGAACAGGGAGCAAAGGGGAATGGGAGGTTTAACTAGAGATTATTGACTCCCCAATTTCACCATCAGGTTCCTTCCCAACAAGGGGGCAGGGCAAGAGGAGATGATGAGGAAGGAGTGTTCAAACAATAAACCCTCAAATAGGCAGCTTCTGTAAGTCTATCTAGGAAAAAGGCAGGGTTTTCTTTGTCTGTCTATGTAATTTCCCTAACTTTCTGATAATTTGCTTGCTTTTAAAATGCAGTTCTTAGGCCTTCTAATAGACAAGGTACCATATGGTCTCTCTTCTCCCTATCCTCTTGGATTTAATCCCATCCTAGGTCACTAGTGGGAACAGCAGCTGTTCCTTGGGGGTATTTTCTGGAGTAATTGCTAGCCAAACGATCCCAAAATTTTGGGGCTTGTTCCCAGATTCTCATCTTCTCCTTAGTGGAACCTCAGGTAGAGAAGATAGGCAAATCACCCCAAGAAAGCTCAAATTGTAGTGATGTGTCTCTGAAGCCCTCAGTAAACTTTGTTGGATCTTTGGAGAACTTCCCCAATTTTCCTTTAACTTGACTGAGATCTGAAATGGAGAATGAAACATGCACTCTAGTTGTCTCACCTGAAACAACCATTGCCCTTAGGGGAAAAAGCTCTGTAGACTCTGTGGGGAAGGAGTTTGGGAAGGGAGATAGGAATTCCCATTCTGTAAGGGAGGGACTATGTATTGCTGGCTGAACTGGATCAGACTGCAAGACTGGGGGATCTAACTGGCAAAGGGGAGTGTCAGCTAGGACATGAGGAGTGGAAGGGGTCAGAACAACCTGACTGAAGAAAATAACACCTTAAAAATAGACTAACTCAAGTGGCAAAAGAGGCTCAAAAAGTCAATGAGGAGAAGAATGCTTTAAAAAGCTGAATTTGCCAGATGGAAAAAGAATCTCCAAAGCTCACTGAAGGGAATAATTCCTTCAGAATTAGATTGGAGCAAATAGAAACTAGTGACTTTATAAGAAGTCAAGATACTACTAGATCTAAACAAATGAAACCAATAGAAGGCAATGTGAAATATCTCATTGAAAAAACTACTGACCTGGAAAATTGATCCAGGAGAGATAATTTAAAAATTATCGGACTACCTGAAAGCCATGATCAAAAAAAGAACCTAGAAATCATCCTTCAAGAAATTCTCAAGGAAAATTGTCCTGATGTTTTAGAACCAGAGGGCAAAATAGAGGTTGAAAGAATCCCCCAATCACCTCCTGAAAAAGATCCCAAAAAGAAAACTCCTAGGAATATTATAGCCAAATTCCAGAGTTCCCAGCTCAAGGAGAAAATGTTATAAGCAACCAGGAAGAAACAATTTGAATATTGTGGAAACACAATCAGGATAACACAGGATCTGGCAGCTTCTACCCTGAGGGATTGAAGGGCTTGGAATATGATATTCCAGAAGTCAAAGGACCTGAGATTAAAACCAAGAATAGAGAACTTTCAAGCATTCTTGATGAAAAAACCAGAGTTGAATAGAAAATTTGACATTCAGATACAAGAAGCATGAGAAGATAAAGAGGGAAAAGAAATCATAAGGAACTTATTAAAGTTGAACTATTTAAATCCCTACATGGAAAAATGATAATTGTAACTTATGAAACTTTTCTCAGTATGAGCATAATTGAAGGGAATATATATACATACACATACATATATATGTCTATATAGAAGGGTATATGGGCATATGAATACATATGTGAATGTGTGTGTATATATGTGTACATATATACATAGACAGAAGGCACAGGACCAATTGAATAGGAAGGGATGATACTTAAAAGGTGAAATTGAGGGGTGAGAAAGGAATATAATGAAAGGATATGGGGAGAGACAGAATGGGGTAAATTATCTCATACAGAAGAGGCAAGGGAGGGGAAGAATAGGAAGGCAAAAAAGGAGTGAGTCAACCTTACTCTCAATGAAGGGAATAACATACACACTAAACAGTGTATTCACCCCACAAGAGAGTAGGGGGCAAAGGATGAGAGGGTGGGTGATGGACGAGAGAGCAGTTTGGGGGGGGGATGGAAGTTGGAAGCACCCACTTTTGAAAAGGGAAAGGATCAAAGTAGAGAATAGAACAAGTGGAAGGTGGGACAGCAGGGAGGGAAATATAGTCAGTCATTCACAATATATCCACTATGGAAATGTTTTGCATTAGCTACACATGTACAACCTATATTGAATTGCTTATCTTCCCAGTAAGGGTGGGTGACAAGGGAGGAAGGGAAAGAATCTGGAATTCAAAGTTTTAAAATCAAATGTTTATATATATATATATATATATATATATATATATATATATATATATATATATATATATATATATATTTACATGCAACTGAGAAATAAGATATACAGGCACTGGGGCATAGAGTTCCCTCTTGCCCTACTGGAAAATCAGAGGAGGGATCGGGGAGGATTTTGGAGAAAGCAGATTGGGGGAGGGGTTATTCAGTGGGATAGCTGTTTTGGGGTTGTGGGTAGAGGAAAGATAGGGAGAACATTTGTAACTCAAAATATTGTGGAAATGAATGATGTAAACTAAAAATAAAGTTAAAATTTAATTAAAAAAATAAAAAGAATGAGTTTTAAAAAAAAAGAAAGGTTGGGGTGGCTTGGTGACACAGTGAATAGAGCAAATGCTAGAGTCAGGAGGACCTGAGTTCAAATTTGGCCTCAGACACTTGATACATTTACTAGCAGTGTGACTTTGGGCAAGTCACTTGACTCCAATTCCATCCAAAAAGGAAAAAAGAAAAAAAGAAAGGTTGTGGAATTATTTTAGGGGTGGTGTGGAGGAGGAATTTGGGGAGGGTCTTGAGAGAAGTCAAAAGAGGTCAGACTCCAGTAATGAGATTGAGGGTGAGAAGTAGCTGGAGGTTACCTAGATATGAGAGACAATGGAAAATATTTGGGTATAGATATTTTGAGGATCAAGGGTTGGGGCTAGCTGAACTATGGACAGCTAGGCTATTAAGAGATTTGGAGGAGAGCTATAATGAAAGGCTTATGGTCTCAGACAAAGCCTAATCAAATGGGAAGATTCAATGAGAGTTCAAGAGGTTCTCAGAGTCTGTACTTCATAAACAGCAGCTAAAAGACTGTTTATACCCCTGCAAGTAGACCCTAGAGTGTCATTTGGTTCACAAACTAATTTAAAAGGGTTAAGTTCAGTTCCCCAAGTAGGCAGTGAGCTCCTCAGGGGCAGGGCTTATATTTGACTTCTCTCCCTACCCCAAGGGCCTCGGGCAGGAGAGGGAAGGCCCATAGAAGACTCTCAGTAGGGACATCTGACCTCGGAAAAAACCCTGATCTGAAACATTTTAGAATGGGCCCTGTGGCAGGGAGAGGGAATTTCTGGACTGAGGACCATGTCTAGCCTACAAAATTGTCTGGACTATAACGTTATCTGGCCATAGTTTCAGCTCAGAGGATAATTAGCCCCCTGAAAAGCTTCCCTTCCCTTCTATAGAACACAATAGTTCAAATCTGAGTTTCCAGATAGAAGAGACCTTATGCATCATTTAATTCAAAACTTTTATTTCACATTTGGGGAATTGAGTCCCAAAGCTGCAAAGGGATTTATTTACCCTAAGTCCCTGATAAGTGCCAGTGATAGGATTGAACACTAATATCTCTATTCCAAGTCCATCTTTTTCTTTCAATTGAAAGGAAGGTCTCCAGTTTCTCCTTTCACAAATCTACCTTGCCCAGGCTGCTAGATTCATCTCTCTAAAACACAACTGTGGTCATGCCACTTCAGCTGCTCAAGAAACTTCCATGGTTCCCTATTGTTGTGGAGTCCTCCACAATCTGGCTCCATCATAACTGTTATGGTTTCTCCCAAAACTCTGTTGCACATGTTAGTGATGAGGAAACTGGGGCACTGGGCTCCTGGGAGTAGAGGAGATGGAAGGTTACTGGAAGAGGAGAGAGAGGCTGATAGAGACTCTTTAGGCATTGAAGAATGTCATCTCTGGAACAGAACTTAGAGGTTATATAGGCCCTCTCCTCTGTTTACTGAGGAAAAGACTGAAACCCAGTGACATGCCTAAATTCACTTGGCAATTAAGGGTTAGACATACCATTTGAAACCAGATTTGGTTTTCCAAGTCTGGGGTTGTTCCTGCTCTACTATATCATCCTGCTGGTCCCAACCCCCTCCTTTTGTTGGTGGATAAACAAAGACCCAGAGAGGGCAATGGGCCAATGGGCCAATTTAGGGGAGGGCTGCACAGCTAAGAGCTAGAGAATTTCTCAATGGGGATATGAAAACAAAATCCAGAAAGGACTTCAGAAGGAAGTAGCATCCTATGGAATCAGGAAATCTGGGCTGTGGCTTTACCTCAGTGTGACCTCTTTGGCAAGGCTCTTCCCCTCTCTGCTCTCTGGTCCTCTGGGTTAGATATGATCTAACATCCCTTCATCCCTGAAAGTCTCTGAATCTCTAAGGGCACAGCTGTGAGGTAGTGGGAGGGAGTCAGAGGACCCAGGCTTCAGTCCTGCCTCTGTGACTTACAAGCTGAAGGATGGAGGGCCTCTCTTTTTTATTTTCCTCTTTGCAAACTGAAGAAGCTGGGCTAGATTCTTTCTAAGTTCTCTTCCAATTCCTGTCCTTTGAAGGCCTTGTGAAGCTTGGTTTTGGTGGGATGTTTAGAAGATGGGAGGGGGGAGGGAAGACTGCATCATCTATGCACAAATCCACTATCCTTTTGAAGGATTTGCTCAGTCTTGATGCCCTTTATGGGCCCTCCCCGAAAGGGCCACAGGAATCAGGGACTGGGGTTTCCCTTATGTAATTTCCACAGTAATGGAGTTTGGGGACAAATTTTCAGGGAATCTCCCCACAGCTCAGAAGACATTTCCCATAACGATTGTTGTTGTATTCCTGATGGTCTTCAGTGGTTCCATCTCTGTGATTTATTTCTTCTGCAAAAGAAGAAAACCAAGAAACCAGAGGTAAGAGAATGGTCCTGCCCTTAGGCCTTTCATTTTTCCATTACTCACCGGACCTTGTGATTATTGCTGTGAAAAGGATCTGAGAATCCTCTGATTTGCTGGACTAGGGCACCTCCCTTGAATTTGAACACAGGGTCTAGTCCTGGGCTGGGGGACCTGTCCTTTGCTGGTGTGACAGAGAAATTCCTGAGTGATCCCTGTCAAAGATGATTATCTACTGGAAGTTAGGAAGATGGACTCCTGGGGAGAAACTTCTTAGCCATATTCTCACCTAGGCCTAATACTATCTACACTCCTACCCAAGAACTGGTTTCTGGGATACTTTCTAGGTCTAGGTCTAGGTAGAGGTATGGGGATTGCTGGAAGTGTCCTTTGCCAGGTAGCCTCTTCCTAGAACTCTTTCCTTCAATACTTGCATGTGGACCTGTTCCTACTGGCCCCAGCCTCTCCCTGGATGTCCTAGCCTCCTCTCCCTTAGTCCCTTGGTCATTGCTCAGACACCCTGTCTCCATGCCTGATCCCTTCCCCCCCCCACCTATGCATCCACAGGCTGACTCAATCAATTAAGTAATTTTGACCTGAATAAGTAATTTGAATCAATGATTTCTAGGTGGTGGTTGAACTTTCCCTCATCTAAGTCTCACAGATCTATTTATTAATTTTTAAATAATATTTTATTTTTCTATAATTACATGTAGAAACAAGTTTTTGACATTTATCTATTTTTTTTTAATTTTGAGTTCCAAATTCTCTCCCTTCATCATTCTACTCCTCTTTTGAGTAGATCAATTTGATATAGATTATATATGTGCAATAATGCAAAATGAATTTCCATATTAGTTATGTTGCGGAAAAAAAACACAAGCCTTCACTCGCTTAAATAAACACCATGAGAAAAATAAAGAAAATTGAAAAATAGTAATATTTGATATGCATTCAGATATGCATGTTTTTTCTCAGGTTGTGGATCACATTTTCTATCATGAGTCTTTTGGAATTGTCTTGGATCATAGTAATGCTGAAAAGAGCTAAGTCATTCACTTACCTCCTTACTGAAATAATCAGGTCCCAGATTCCAGCTCCTCTCCTCAGCCTCTTGGCACCCTTGCTCCCTGTCATTCCCTCCCCTTCCTTCAGTTCCTCTGACCTAAATGAGACAGCTTTCTCTTAATGCTCCTGGTAAACTGAGGCCTGAGACTGAGGGTGTAGCTGGGGCTTCCCCAAAGAGTCATATCCTGAAGGCAGCAGGAACCCACTTGGAACCCAGGTAGGGAGGCTGAGTTCCCATGATTTGTCATGTGATGCCAGAGCCTGTGTCCCTTCAATTGTTAAGCATTCTACCCTACCCTCTGCCAGGAAGATTTTTGTCTAGTTGATTTAGTTTTCAATTCAAATTTGTTTTAGAAAACAACTTTTTTTTTTCAATTTTAATATCTGTTTCCCTAACGTTTTATTAGTTTATATCACTTATTTTTATCTTCTCTTTGATTTGGTTCTTATGGATCCTTTTCCATTTTTCCCCCACACATCTTGACTGTGCAACCCTGGATTAGTCACATACTTCCCACTGTTTTCTAAGAATGGGGGTACCAAAGAAGGCACAGACCAATATTACTAATGGAAGTTCCTCATTCCAAATTTTCCATACTAATGAAATCCCAAGTCCTATCCTTTAGAAAAATCAGCATATTTACTTTTTTAAATTTCCATTATTTAAAAAAATTTACATTGAATAGTTCTTTTTTCATTTCCCAAGGTATGACATTTACTTTATCAAATTATCACTAACTCTTCTAAAATAATTGATTTTTATTGACAGCAGAGATGCCTAGCTTGGGGAGAAGAATGGAGGAGAGGAGGTCCAGCATCCCTGTGCACCACCTACTAGAGAATATATCTATCCTTTAATGACATAAGAAGGGGAAAGTTTGGCAACATTTAGTGCTCCCTTTCCCTCCCTGGTACTTCCATCCAAGGTGGGAAAGAGGTTTTCTCTGCCCTTCCCACCCTCAGCATCAAAGACAGTGGGTTGCAGCTTATGGATGTCCAGGAAAGCCAGAGAGAGCCTGGAATCTCTGCACATTTCTGTCTTTTCATTTCCCCTTTGAGCAAAAGTCATTGACTATCCATTTGGAGAAGGGAACATTTGCCTCATCCTGGAAGCTAAAGACTTTCTGAGTTCTGGATTGGGTTCAAAGACACCCAGAGGGAGATTTCTGAAGAAACACCCTGCTCACAAGAAAGGATGATCACATCTGAACTGAAAGACTAGAGGGCCATGCCAGGCTAGCCAGGAGATCTGGACCCATCTGCTAAGCCATTCAGGGCAGATCCAAAGTTCATCTGAAATACCTTTTCAGAAGTCGAACCCTGGGTCACTGCCTTTCAAAATCATTTAATATTTATTATTAATAACTAATTATTAAATACTTATTGTATATCTGGCACTGTGCTAACCTGTGAGAATGTTGCTGTTTGTCTTCATACTCTCAGAGAATCGTGACATCAGGGTAGTGATGTCATAACTTTTTTATCAAACAAATAAATAAATGTCTTTATTAATTTGTTTGTTTGCTTTGAGTTTACAAGATTCAGTTCCACAATTCCTTGAGTTTCAAATTTTCTCCCCCTTTCTCCCTCCTCCTCTCCACCCCTCACCCCCCCCCCCCCACCGAATATAATCAGGTATAGGATCTGCAGATACTTTCATAGTAGACATTGGTCAGCTTATAAAGAAGGATTGTATCGGATGGAATGAACAATGGAAAAGAGGAAACCAAACCAAACAAGAATAAGAAAAATAGCAGGTAATTTCCTTCAATCTGCATTCAAACTCTGTCCTTTCTGGTTGCTTCTCTGAATGGAGACATCTCTCCCCATCATGAGTGTTTTGGAGTTTACTTGGAGCCCTGTAATTTTGAGAAGAGTCTGGTCTATAAAAGTTGATTGTCACACACATGTTGTTGAGAAGGATGCATGAAAAGTATGAAATGAGGGTCAACAGCCTGACTGAGGAAAACAACACCTTAAAAAATAGACTAATCAAATGGCAAAGGAGGCCCAAAAGGGCAATGAGGAGAAGAATGCCTTAAAAAGTCGAATTTGCCAGATGGAAAAAGAATCTCAAAAGTTCACTGAGGAGATTCATTCCTTCAGAGTTAGACTGGAGCAAATGGAAGCTAGTGACTTTATGAGAAATCAAGATGCTGTTAAGCAGATCCAAACAAATGAAAGATTAGAAGGCAACGTGAAATATCTCATGGGAAAAACCACTGACCTGGAAAATAGATCCAGGAGAGATAATTTAAAAATTATTGGACTACCCGAAAGCCATGATTAAAGAAAGAACCTGGAAATCACCCTTCAGGAAATTCTCAACGAAAATTGCCCTGATGTTTTAGATCCAGAGGGCAAAATAGAGGTTGAAAGAATCCACAGATCACCTCCTGAAAAAGATCCCAAAAAGAAAACTCCCAGGAATATTATAGAATTCCAGAATCCCCAGATCAAGGAGAAAATACTCCAAGCAGCCAGGAAGAAACAATTTCAATATTGTGGACACACAATCAGAATAGCCCAGGACCTGGCAGCTTTTACACTGAGGGATCAAAGGTCATGGAATATGATATTCCAGAGGGCAAAAGAGCTGGGACTGAACCCAAGGGTCACCTACCCAGCAAAACTGAGTATTTTGTTTCAGGGGAAAATATGGTCATTCAGTGGAATAGAGGACTTTCAAGCATTCTTGAGGAAAAACCAGAATTGAATAGAAAATTTGACATCCAGACACAAGAAGCAAGAGATGCCTGAGAAGGTAATCAGGGAAAAGAAATCAAAAGGAACTTATCAAAGTTGAACTCTTTACATTCCTATATGGAAAAACAATAGCTGTGACTGAAGAAATCTTTCTCAGTATGAAAATAATGGAAGAAGGGCGTATGGTCATATGAATACATATGTGAATCTGTGTGTATATCTTTACAGTTATATATGGATAGAGGGCATAGGTTGAATTTGTTGGGAAGGGAGGATATTCAAGGGGTGAAATTGTGAGGTGAGAGAGGAAAGTGGCAAGAGGAGATGGGGAAAGACAGGATAGGGTAAACTATCTCATGTAGAAGAAGCAAGGGGAAGTGGTTGCAAGGGAGGGGAAGAATAGGAAGGCAAAAATGCAAAACCACATTCTCATTGAATTTGGATCGGGGAGAGAATGACATACATACTAAATGGGATATCTCAACCTGCAGCAGAGTAGGGGGAAGGGGGATGAGAGGAGGGATGATGGATGGGAGGGCATCCTTGGTGGGAGGGGAGGTTAGAAGTACCCACTATAGAAGAGGGACAGGATCAAGTGGGGAATGGACCAGGTGGGAGGTGGGATGAGTGGGAGGGAATTATAAGCAGCCTTGTACAATATATCTACTATGATAATGTTTTGCATAGCTAGACATATACAACATATACTGAATTACTTATCTCCCCAGAGGGAATGGGTGACAAGGGAGGAAGGGAGTGGATCTGAAATTCAAGGTCTTAAGATTAAATATTTCAAATATATATAAATACTATTATTAATACTCCTTTGCTTGTAATTGGGAGATAAGATGTGCAGGCATTGGGACACAAAGATTCACCTTCCTCTAATGGAAAAGTCAAAGGGGGTATGGGAGAAGATATGGGAGAGAGCAGATTGGAGGAAGCAATATCTTGCAGGACTGCTATTCTGGGAGGGTGGATAGGGGAAAAACAGGGGGGGAAAAATAATTGTAACTCAAAACCTGGTGGAAATGAATGATGTCAAACAGAAGTTAATAAAGCATTTGTTTAAAAAAAAAAGATGGAGAACAGGATGACTGGGGATGGCCTCAGATGCAGTGGGAGACCTTGGCCTTTCAAAGATCAAGTCCTAAGCAGGTCTAGCCCACTCAATGGGCAACTCCCATTCCATGATTAAGGCTAAGTAAGAAATGAGCCAAAGAATGGTCTCTTTTACTTAGTCAAAAAAAGTAAATCTGGAAGGGCAAGACTCTTGGGGTTTCTGACCAGACAGAAATAATTCCCTTGGTGTGTTTTAATAAGGTCCTTTTCCCCCCTGAGGTTTTTGCCTCTTTAATCAGGGAAAAAGTCCAAATATAGTATTTTCATTTTAACAATCTGTTACTATGAGTATGCTAACTCTTTTGTATCTTGTGCTTGCTACTGGTTGGAAGAAATAATAAACTGTATATGATACCAATGTTTACAATATGTATTTTGATCTATGTTCGACCCTTTTATCACCCTGGGGAACCAGTAGTCATGAACCTTATTAAGCCATACCTTACAGATTTCCTTGGAGTTCACTCTGGGTTTGAGGCAGAGTCAGAGAGAAAAATTTCTTTGGGAATTATCTTTCTCACCCCATGTATTCAGGTCCCTATGAGCCCTGGTCACAGTTCTTTGATGAACAATGGCTCCCATTTCTAGAGAGCATACAGAGAATTCCACTGAGAACCTTACTCTCCAACAAACTGCTTCTCTAGTTCAGGTCACCTGTAGAGAACTCCTTTTCTGTCAAAATCTCTGACAAAATAGATCTCAATACAATTTAATAGTCATTTTAATTTTGCTTTTCTAATAACTGGGTTACGTGATGGAAAGTAGTTCAAATCTTATGATTCTAACAGAGGCGGGGAACTTGTGGATTAGAGGTCACATGTGGCCCTCTAGCTCTTCAAAGTCAGTCCTTTGCCTGAATCCAAACTTCACAGAACAAATCCCCTTAATGAAAGTTTCCCCACCTTTGTTTTAATCTTATTGATAATAGAGTTTTAGGAAGAACATCAAATTATCAACTTCTACACTAGAGAATTTTTTTCCCCTCTCCTTGAAGCTCTTTTCCTTATCTAAACCAGATATTTTATTTAGACACTGCCAACAACAGGCTGAAAGGAGAATTTTTAAAAAATTTATACAAATCTGACTTGTTAAATAAGCTCTTCTGATTTTTTAAAAAATTTATTTCCCTGGGGGCGGGGGGAAAGCCAAGCTGGCAGAGTAAAAGCAGGAACTTGCTTCAGCTCTTCCTCCAATCACCTCCAAATACCTGTAAAAAATGACTCTAACCTAATTTTAGAGCTCCAGAATCCACAAAATGACAGTCTCTGAAACACATCTCCAGCTGAAGAGAGTCCGGCAGGCCAACATGAAGGTCCATTGCATTGGGCTAGAAGCAGAACACAGTCCCATGTGGGCCACACCACCATAGGCTGGAGTAGGCTTCAGGGAATGGAATCACTGGTAGCTATGGTGGTTTCCAGACTTCTCAACCCACAAATACCAAAGACAAAGTAGAAGGTCAGAGTGGGGGCAGAAGGGGGGTAAATCTGTTGGACCTAGGTGAGAGAAGAATGTGGTCTGTCCCCAGCCTTGGGGCAGCTCAGATGGCTGTGGCAGTGGCTGCTTCTGAAGGCCCAGGCCCACAGATGTTGGGGGGAACAAGTGTCTTATCACAAGGCAATTGCAGGGATCTCTTTGTATGTGCTGAGGAAGGATTCTCTTGTTTTGAGAAGGCTGAGGCCTTGGGAAGCCCCAGAGCTGCTTCCCACCCTAAGCTCTAGCCATCTGTGTGGCAGGTCTGTGCCTGCACAGCCCATGTCAGACTGTGCTCTGCTCCCAGTTCAGTACAATAGACCCTTCCTGTGGGCCTGCCAAGCTTCCTTCAGTGGGAGATTTGTTTCTCTTTGTGGGTTCTGTAGCACTAAAAGTTGTTTAGAGTCATTTTTTCATGCATATCTGAGGTAATTAGAGCATGAGTTCAAGCAAGATCCTGCTTTTACTCTACCATCTTGGCTCAAGAACTGACTTTTCCAATTGGATTTCCTAGACCTGATGTTGAACCAGGCTCTGGATGCCAGCTAAAGAACCAGCCTGTTGGGGCAAGAACAGCTCTTCCTCCATTTTCAGTAGCAAGCAGCTATGGAAAAAGAGACCTTCACCCCCTATCCCAAGATTTTGAACCCCATTAATTTGAGGGGTGAAGGATGGGGTGCTTGTGCCCAAGCCCCCACCTTAAGATATTGTTTTATATGCTTATTTTCTATTATCCCTGTTATATTGTTACGAAGTTCTGTTCACAACAGTTACTCCACCAATTACCCTTAAACTCTCATTTATCTATATAATGAATTAATGTATTTTTACTATGTAAGGGACATGAAAGTTCTTGGGGCCAAAAGTAATGGCAATGGGAATTTGAAGTTCTTCCTTGCCCCTTAAGAAGCCAAAGGGAATTTGAAGGTATACCTTACCCCCTAATGGGCTGAATGTATCACATGGAAGCTGTGGGGGGAGGAATTTGCTGAAGGATGGAGCAGAGCCCACAGGAAGCTGGGAATCAGATCAGCTAGATGGTGGGAAAGAGTGGATGCATCCCTGTAATAACAAGTGCCCTAGCATACCCAGGATGACTGCTGGCACAGGTTCTTTTATCTGCTTTTCTCAAGGAAAGCAAATAGCTAGCCAACTGGAGGGCAGCATGACCAGTAGGTTTAAGGACTGAACCATAGGTGGGACCCCTCCTCCATTATCTCATCCCTGAACAAACCTCTTCAGCCTCCTTGCATATCTTTAGACTCAGAGCTCTGAACCAGTGTGTGTGAGTCATTGGCAGAGGGAGGTGTCTTCTTATCTTTCTTCCTTGAAGACAGACTTTGGGGCTTTAATTACCACACCCAATTTTGGTTTAGTGGCTGTTCTTTATTCCTATATACTGTGAGCCCCACATCAACCCTATTAGTTGGGAAGAAAGGTCTGCTCATCTCCATTTTGTAGATAAGGAAACAGCTGCAGGAAGATGTTAAAGGCATCTATAGATCTAGTCCAGTAGCTGTTAAGGGAGCAATTCAAATTTGAACTTGGGTCTTCCTGACTCCAAGTTCAGCACTCTCTGCACCAAGCTGCTTAGCTGCCTAGATCTATAGCTGAAAGGGCCCTCAGAGGACACCAGGTCCAGCCCCTTCATTTTGTAGCTATGTCTAAGGCCCATGGAGGGTAAAGGGACTCTCCAAGGTCACATAAACAGTAATCCTCAGGGGAAGAATTTGAACAAGGACCTCTGACTCCAAAGACAGTTTATTTCTACAAGAATAATTTGTAGTGGAGGACATTAAGATTCAGACAGGGGAGGGTCATGTATAGGTTTACATGCTCTGCCAGAGCCAGACTTCAGACTTTGGACTCTAAATGCAGTCCTTGTTCCATTCTGCTGGACACCCTGATTGTCCTAGGCTCAGCATTGGGAAGGATTTCAAAGGGTGCCTGCTCCAACCTAGCCCTCATCAGAAATCCTCTTTCCAATGGCCCCAGCAAATCATCCTCCAGCCTTCCCTGAGAGACTCTAACTCCTAAGTCTAAGAGTGCTCTCCTGTCCACACCATGCTGCTTCTCAGGATGAATCCAAGAACTAGAAAATGAGTGGGGAAAAGCATGACTGATTTGGGAACAAACTGGTGGAGCTGCCACTTGTGAAACTCCTTTGTATAACACACCAGCCCAGATGAAGAAGTCAATTTTTTATTACAGATGACAATTCAAAGATTTACCTTTGGCAAGTAGGACCCTGTGTTTTCAGAATGTTGACTAAAAACGGATAAGATACACGAATATGTCCGGGGGGTTTGAAGGAAAGAGAGACAAGGGTCTGGGAATAACTTGGGCCAAATGAGAGGCACTTGGCAGGATGACAAAGAGGCCTCTCCCATAACTAGTGATAAGTTAATGATTTTTTCTGAACTTCCTAATTAAAATACGGTGAATGGCTAGAGAGAAAACAGACCTTCCTCTTTCTGAAGGTATGAAATCTCTCCTCCTTTCTGACTGAGCATAATCCTAGAAGATTGTTGGTTATTCAGTAGAAACCAAGATGAGTCACAGGGCACTCAAAAGGAGGTCCCTGTCTAAGCTCAGGATGGGCTGGGGAGCTCTTTTGTTGGAAAATGCTTTGTTCCAAATGCCTTGAGTTCATTTTCATGATGATCACTTTTGTCTGGGCTATAGCCCTGTCTCAGAAACTTGGGAAGTGCAGCTGGATCAGGAGTCAATCAGCCTCCTCTGAGCACAATGTCTAAGAGGCAGCTCAGTTGTGACAGGAAGCTTGGGAGTCAGTCTGGCACATGGATAGAGGACCAGTCTTGGATCCAAGAGTCCTGGGGTGATGTCCTGGCTGTGGTATTTAGGAGCTGTATGACCTTGGGGTTACTACTTTTTCTTCCCTGTCTTTCTCTTACAATAAATAGCAAATAGTGGGTTCATGACAATGCCCTTCATCCCAGCTGGAAAGGATGCTATTGTTCAGTCACATCCAACTCTTTGTCACCCTATTTGTTGCTGCTGCTGGTGGTGATGGTGGTAGTGGTGTGTGTGTGTGTTTGTGTGTGTGTAAAGATACTGGAGTGGTTTACCATTTTCTTCTACAGCTTCTACAAAAACAAATGAGGAAAGTGAGGCCAATAGTGTTATGTGGCTTGCCCTGGGTGACACAAAATATTAAACATCTGATGTCAGATTTGAACTCATGAAGATGACTTTTCCTGACTTCAGTACCAGCACTCTACATACTCCCCCACCTACCTACCCCTGTTGACACACAGTCAGTGGTAAATAAAGGGCTGTTTCCTACCTTCTTTGTTTTCCTTCCATGGAAGCAGCCCTATGGTGCAGTGGATAGAGTGCCAGACCTGGAGTGTGGAAGGCACAAATTCTAATTTAATCTCTACAAGGATGTAATATTATTGTCCCAGGGGAGGGGGGTACAGACTATCCTGATAGTTATGCCCATTAGAAGGCCATATGCAAGGCTGCTGCTCTGTTCTGACCTGATGTGGCAGGTGTAGGAACCTGTCAGATCTGGAATAGTCTTTGAGAAGCAAGGTCACATCCATACCATGGGGATGCACAGAAATAGACTTGATAAAGGATCTTCCTTCCACTAAACCAAAACTGTTCTAATATAGTTTCCTCCTTTTGGTTAATTTGTTTTTAAGGATAATTTGTTTTATATTTTGTACTTGACACATGCCAGTAAGAATGAGCATTTTCATATATAAAGGAGAAGAGAAAAATAAAAAAAAAGGATGGTGTATGAAATCACAAATTGTGGTTTTGTATTTCTTGCTGTTTTGTAGCTGTAAAAGTGAGCCCCTCATTACCTGAAGTCCATGTATGGTATATTCCTTTTTCTTTGCCCTTAAAATTCGCTTCCTGTTCCCCCCCCCCCTTGAGGGATAATTAATAATTTCTTTGATTTCATCTTCTGCAATTAATTTATTTAAATTCCTTTATTTCTCATACTTTATCCTAAGCATTTATCCATTTGATTTGTTATTTTTCTAGCATATACTTGGGTGAAATTTTTCTAATAAAATTCCTTAATTTCCTCTTGATTTATTATATGTTTTCTCCTTTTGTTTGTTTATGATACTGGTAAAATAATGTTGTTCTCTATTAAAACAACACTAACAATGCAGCATTATAATTTATAAAATTCCCCCCAAGAACTGATTTGGGTGTTTTTTGTTTTGTTTGGTTTGGTTTTGTTTTTGCCTTTTGGAAGGCAGTTGGGGTTAAGTAACTTGCCCAAGGTCACACGGCTAGGTTTTTGTTTGTGTATGCATTAAGTGTTTGAGGCCAAATCCAAACTCAGGTCCTTCTGACTCCAGGGCCGATGCTCTACTCACTGCGCCACCTAGCCTCCCCTGATTTGGGGTTTTTAAATTAATTTATTTATTTTTAATTTTCAACATTCATTTCCACAAAATTTTGAGTTACAATTTTTTCTCCCCGTCTTCACCCTACACCCACCACAAAATAGCAAGCCTACTGATTACCTCTTCCCCCAATCAGTTCTCTTTTATACCCTCCCTAATCACATACCCCCTTAATTTCTAGTAGGGCAAGATGGATTTCTGTACCCCAGTGCCTTTATATCTTATTTCCCAGTTACATGTAGAAAACAATTTTTTAATTTGTTTTTAAAACTTTGGGTTCCAGATTTTTCCCCTTCTTCCCTCCTCACCTGCCCCCAGTGGGAAAATAAGCAATTCAATATAAGTTGTACATGTGTAGTTACCCAAATCATTTCCGTAATTGTCATATTGTGAAAGACAAAGTATACTTCCATCCTATCCCACCCACCACTTATTCTATTTTCTCCTTTGACCCTATCCCTTTTCAAAAATGTTTGCTTCTAACTACCTTCTCCCCCAATCTGCCCTCCCTTCTATTACCCCCCCCCTTATCCCCTTACTCCCTATTTTCCTGTAGGGTAAGATACCCAATTGAGTGTGTATGTTATTACCTCTTTAAGCCAATTCAATGAGAGTAAGATTGTCCTGTTCCCTTTCTCCTTCCTGCTCTTCCCCTATATTATAACAGTTTTCTCTTGCCTCTTTTCTATGAGATAATTTACCCTAATCTATCTTTCCCTTTCTCCTTCTCCCAATATATTCCTCTCACCTCTTAAATTTTATTTTTTAGATATCATCCCTTCATATTCAACTCATCCTGTGCCCTCTGTCTGTGTATACATAAACATACATATGACCACACTCAAATATATGTTTATATACACATATACCTCCTCTACATATATATGTATGTATACATATATACATATATATTCCCTTCAATTATCCACATACCGAGAAAAGTCTTAAGAGTTACAATTATCATTTTTCTATGTAGGAATGTAAATAGTTTAACTTTAAGAAGTTCCTTATGATTTCTTTTTCCTGTTTATCTTCTCATGCTGCTCTTGCTTCTTGTATTTGAAAGTCAAATTTTCTGTTCAGCTCTGGTTTTTTCATTAAGAATGCTTGAGAATCGGCTAGGTGGCGCAGTGAATAGAGCACCAGCCCTGGAGTCAGGAGGTCCTGAGTTCAAATCCAGCCTCAGACACTTAACACAAAAACTAGCCGTGTGACCTTGGGCAAGTCACTTAACCCCAATTGCCTTCCAAAAAGCAAAAAAAAACCCAATTATTAAAAAAAAAAAAAGAAATGTATCAATTTTAGGGGCGGCTAGGTGGCGCAGTGAATAGAGCACTGGCCCTGGAGTCAGAAGGACCTGAGTTCGGAGCCCGCCTCTGACACTTAATCCACACAAACAAAAACCTAGCTGTGTAACCTTGGGCAAGTTACTTAACCCCAATTGTCCTAAAGGGGCGGCTAGGTGGCGCAGTGAGTAAGAGGGCTGGCCTCGGAGTTGGGATGACCCGAGATCATATCCGGCCTCAGAAAATGAGCACCCACGCATAAATAATGACTAGCCCTGTAACCTTGAGCAAGTTACTTAACCCCAATTTAAAAAAAAAAAAAGAATGCTTGAAAAATCCTCTATTTCAAGATATGTTAATCTCCTAAAAGTTTCTTGTCGCTTTTTTTGTCATGTTGTTTTAAGAAATTTTATTATTTATATTATTTGTTCTTTTTAACCAATAAATTCTTTTGGATTAAATAACTTCATTAAAAATAGTCTAAATTTTCTCTTCAAAGGACTGATAATTCCATTTTATTGTTTTATTGTGATCAGTAAATTACATGGTTAAAATTTTTATTCTTCTGTATTTAAACATGGGGTTATATACCCTAGCACAAGGTTAATTTCTGTAAAAATGCCATTCATAGCCGTAACATACGTAAGTTTTATTATATTCCATCTCAGTAATCACAGAGATTTAATGTATCTCATTTTCTTTAGATCTATTCAAGGCTGTTACCTTGCAGCCTTTGATTATTTAATATTTTTTTAAATTATTAAATTAAATGAAAGTTATACCACTTCTGTACCCCCAACTAGCAAGGAATCAGTTGGGGACTTAAAGAAGCCCCAGACCCAGCATTTTTAGAGAACCCTTTAGCCAACTGTGTTGCACACAGAAAAGGGAACAGTATTCCACATTCAATCAACTATCATCCAGTGGCTGGACCTGTAAGGTCTTGGATCTTTGCTTAGATACTCAGTGTAGATGATCAAGAAGGATGAGACACAGCTCACACCCACAAGGCTCATCTCCTCTGCTTAGTGCTACTGATAACATGGGTAGAAGTCAAGCCAAGTCAAGAAGCATTTATTAAGCACCTACTCTATGCTTGTCACTAGGCTAAGCACTGTGGATTACTCTGAAGAGTAAAATAACAGTCACTGCCCTCAAAGAGCTGTGGTGAATAAAACCCAGAGAGACAAGGCTTCCAGGTGTTATTAATCAATGTATTAATCAGACTATCCAATAATCCATAAACTGATGGTCAGTGGTTTCTCTCTGGAACCACAGATGCCAAGGGAGACTCTGAAACACCTCAAATCAGGTACTTTCTGACAGGAAACTCCCCAGACAAATGAAACTCGGCGTGATGTGTGGATATTTGATAGGGAGGTGGGCTAAAAGTCTTCAGCTCCTCCTGCTGAGAACACAGAGGCCAGGTCTCAAGACTCAATAAGCTCAAGGCATCTGAACAGGGGAAGCCATTTCTATCCAGACCTCACTAGCTACCTTTCTCCTTCATGAGCAGGGTCACCTTAAATTCCAATGGAGAGGATCAAGGGCAAGGAGACAAGTACCAGGGAAAAGATCTACATGAGACTGGCTCTCATTTACAAAGTAGACAAAAAGATGTCTTGGGTTCTGAGAAGATTACCTTACCCACTTATACTCTTCAGAGACTGCCCGACCTTTTCTGAAGTGGGGTCTTAACAGAAATAAGAGGTAAAGGGTAGATTGCAAATTAAACATTGGTTTTTATTATGATAATATAAGATTAATTTTTTTCAGAGCTTCCTGTCTGATGACTGTTAGGAAAATGATGGATCAAAATTCATAATTAGTTATTAGTATAATATTAATCTCCCTCAAACTCACAGTCTATTAGCAACATTTATGCAAATATAATATATGAAGGAAAAATTGGAGATAATATTGAGAGAGAAGATACCAACATTAAGGGGAATCAGGAGAGGTTTCTTGAAAAAGGTTTGATTTGAACCAGCATCTGAAGAAGGTCAGGGAAGCGACAATATAGATATGAAGTTATGAAGAAGGAGAATTTCAGGAATGTAGGACAGCCAGGGAAAATGCTCCAAGTTGGGAAGTGGAGTGTATGGTTTGAGAAGCACCAAGGAAGCCAGTTTCACTAAGTGGAAGAATACATGAGGAAAGGAAAGTGGGACTAAAATACATGGACTAGTCTGCATGTCTGATAAGTGGCAGAGCAAGGCATGGGCATGGGGGGAAGGACAGAGGAAGAGGAGGGGAAGGAAAGGGAGAACAAGAAAAGAGGGAAGAAGAGAGGATTCTATTGCAAATAAAATTTTTTACATTAAAAATTTATTGACTATCAAATTGAACATCAGATATCCTACCCATCTTTGTTTTCTTCAAAACAAACTTTACTTCTGTTTCCTGAAAGCCTATCTTTTTTTGATTGATGGTCCAAGTAAATTTTTGTGGATTATTTAAGCAATCATTCAATCAACAAGCATTTATTAAATGCCTACTGTGTGATAGGCATTCAGAATACAAAGACAAAACTGAAGTGGTGACCTCAAGAAACTTAAATTCTATCCCAGGAGAGAATAAGTGTGTGCGTCTGTGTGTGTGTGTGTGTGTGTGTGTGTGTGTGTGTGTGTGTGTGTCTGTGTGCTGATGTACACAGAAAATTGAGGCAGGATATTTGGAGAGGAGACCATTTGTAACTGAGAGAGGGAGCAGGAGCTAGTTCATTTGGCAGGTAGTACTTAAGCTGAGTCCATTTGTTTTTAATGATCTAGGTGAAGAATCTTAGAAGCAAAGGTCAGTTTTTCCCCTTGATCCTGCCTCAGCTGGTCAGGGTCTCAGGTACCCTATCCTCCAGGCTGCCCAAGAGTCACTTACCAGCAAAGTAGAGCAGTGCTTCTCCAGGAAGGCCAGTAGGCCTTCCAGTCTATGCCAGAGTAGGACATTCTGCTCATCTCACGGCACATCACTTCAGTAGCCATTCTAAATGTGATGTCTACCTTTAACCCTCTGTCAATGGAAATGGCTGAGATGAGTGACTGTGGTAGATCCCTCTGTCCAGCCCCAGGTTCTCTGTGTGATAAGCAGAGGTGCCCTCCTGGTTCTAGAGCACAGCATGATTCACTAGCCTGATGACTTTTGCCTCCTCTTTCTCCATATGCCACCAGGTTAAAGATATGCTTATTGAGCAGGCCCATGTCCACACAGAGATTTAGGAACCAGTTTCCCTTGTGCATGGATGGAATCCTCAGGTTGTTTCTAAAGTCCCATGATGGCAGAGAAAATTGCCACACTAAAGTCATAGGCCAGGGCCAGTTTGAGCCTCCCACCAGGATGCACCATTAGATACACCAAACATGGCATTCTGGTTCACCTTCTCCTGAGCCTAAGCACAAAGGCAACCACCTCAATTTCACTCATTTCAGTCTTACTTATTTGCTCCCATGCCTCCAAGTCAAAGAGCCCTTTCACTGCCCCCTATTAAAGTGAATACTTAGATACATCCAATGACCCAACAAACAGACTGATATACAGTCTGTTCAACAGGTCCTCAGAAATACCTTCATGGTTTTCCCTGCACAGGGTCCACATCCAGGGCCTAAGCACTGACCCAGGAGGCCCAAACCCTGCAAGCAGGAAGACCACAGCCAGTGCCCTCCCCCAAAGGCAGCATTCTCAGGATTCTCTAGTCCTCTCTTCTTGGAAAGGGACATTCCTATGGGTTGGGGCACCCTTGAGTTGATTCTCAAAGGAAAGAAAGCATGCTAATCGATTGAGGGAGGAGAGGGGTGTGGAAATTCCAGATATCAGGCACATACAATTGAGGATATAAGAAATAGTTTGTACAAATTCACAGAGATAAGAAATAGAGTCATGGATTAGGAACAATAAAAAAATCAGTTTCATTAGACTGTAGACTGCATAAAGGGGAAGTATCTGTAATAAGTTTTCAAGAGTAGATTGGGGCTGGGATGTGAAGGGTTTTAAATGACAAATAGAAGTGTTTATATTTCATACTAAAGGTAATATGGCAACATTAGAGTTAATTGAGTAACAAGAATAGTTAACATTTTTAATAGTACTTTACATTTTCCAAAGCACTTTACAAACATATCAATTTACCCTCACAACATCCCTGAGAGGCAGGTGCTATGATTTTCTCCATTTTATAGATGAAAAAACTGAGCCCCATGAAGGTGAAGTGGCTTGCCCAGCATCACACATCTAGTAATTATGTCAGGCAGGATTTGGTCTCAGGTCTTCTTGATTTCAAGTGAAAGAAATGATCATTTCTCTCTTATATTAATAAGCAATCAATGGTGGGGCAAAGAGCAAGCCAGGTTTTTTCCCTTCATTCCAAGTCCAACCTCTCAATGGCAAGTCTGACTCTACCCTAAGAATTTACCCCACCCAAACTCTCTTATATAAGTATAATTCTTATGCCATCATTGTTCATTGCACGTTGAATGGGTAAAGAACAGATTCTTTTGTTTCAATTGCCCTAAGTGGGAGTGATCTGACTTGAGATGAGCCTTTCTTTGTCCATGAGTACCATGATCAAAGACACATCCCAAGCCCCTTATTAAAATAATCCCACCTCTCCTTATAATATTTATTCTCTCATTAATTATTAACCAATCAGAGTTGATTTCCACTTGTTAGGATCATTCACTCTTCCAAGAGTGTATAAGCACTGAATGACCTCCATGATTCCTCTGTCTTATGAGGGAAAGCTATATGACCATCATTTTATTAATTATCTATTACTCACAATTAATAAAATTGAATACTATTTACCCAGAAATTATGTCTCTTTGACTTTCTGTATGTCATACAAGTCCAGCTCTCAAATCCTCTGTACCACCTAGCTGCCTAAAGTAGGGAGAGTGCACTAGAATTTAACATTGAACAACATCTCTTCATATATCCAGGAGGAATCCTTTTATCAGCCAAGGAAGGGCCCAAATCATTAAGATCATAATGCATAGGATCACAGTTCTTGAGGTAGAAGTAACTTCAGAGGTCATTTAGTCTGTCCTTTTCATTTTACAGATGAAACAACTGAGCCAATAGAGTTTAAATGACTTGCGCACAGTCAGTCACCTAGGTAGTAAATGTTAGAGAAAAGTTTATCCAGGTCCTCATTCTAGAGTCAGTGCTTTTGCCCCCTGTACCACAGTGAGAAATGAAAGAATAAATTGGAATATATAGTACTTCAAAGTCCAAAGAAAATCACTATAAACTCAATAACAAACTATCCATAAATCTTGTGGCACTTCAAAGTATTTTCTACACAGTTGTCAAAATGATTTTTTTTTAAATCCTTATTTAATTATGTCACTCTCTCTACTTTAGGCAGCTAGGTGGTACAGAGGACTTGAGAGCTGGACTTGTCTGACATATGGAAAGTTAAAGAGACATAATTTCTGGGTAATTAGTATTCAATTTTATTAATTGTGAATAATAGATATTAATAAAATTATTATTTCCAGGTGCATTAAATTTGAGGTTTCTTTCTGTTGACTGTCTATGATCTACATTGTTTACTACCTTATCTTCTGTTTCCAATTTTTCAGGATAAGCTCATATAAATTCTTGAAGGATGGTGTTCATTTTTTAAAATTTCATCATTTATTTCTGGAAGATCAGTCATTCTCATATTGTATTGGTACATTCTATAGTCAAGGTCAGTTGCCTTGGCTTCTAACAATCTCAGTTCTTCCAATTTGTCTTTTGCTTTTGTTCTGAAATTCTTCTATCTGTACATTGTTTGAGTTCCAAACCTACTGATTAATTTTTCAGAAAATCGATAGTTTTGGCAATATTTTTTATGATGCCTTATAAATGTTAGATTATTTTTTCTTTTTAAAATTCTCCTTTGAGACCTCCAATATAAATCTGCATTCCTTCCTTTAATTATTTCTTAATCTTCTCAAACCCTCTGGAATTTCTTATAGTTATTCTATTATAATTTCTTCAGGTCTTCTTGTCACAAAAGTATCTTTCTTATCTGGAACTTTAACTTTTCCTATTTCAACTCAATTTCACTCTACCTCCAAACTCTCATACCATGCTATCTTGTTCTTTCATTTAATGCATATGTGTGTGTATCTGGGTGTGTATGTATATATGTCTATTTAAATATTTGTAAAAGCAAGTAGTGCATAAAGGACGTTGTATATAAGACTCTTGGTCTTTTTTTTATATTGCAATGTTTTCTTCGTGAATCATTATGTCCATAATAAAAAAAAAAGAAACTGAAGTAATCAGAATGAATGGAGTCTGTTGTATTACAAAGCAATAGTTATTAAAAACACTAGTTTAACTAGTTGTTGGTGAGTTAGTCAAAGTGAGCAAAACCTAGAAGAAATGGAATATAACCCCTCCATTTTTTTTTTGAGAAAATCAAAAAAGAAAGACTTCTCAGTAAGGAACTTTTTTTGGGGGGAGAGAAAAAGTTGCTTGGAAACATGGAGGGCAGTTTGGCAGAAATCAAAGATAAATTTCATATAAATTGTACCATAATAAATTTCAAATGTGTAAACAATCTAAGCATGGGGAGAACTAAAAGATTTTTGGAAAAATCTTTTAAAAGTCAGGTTATTTAGAAAATTAAGGGGAAATAAATGGAGTATCATTTCCTTCACACAATATTTCGGGTAAAAAGCAATGACTAGTGTTGTCTCTACACTTTTGAGGCTAAAACATACTTCATTTCTATTAAGAAGCAAAAAAAAAAATAGGGGGGGCATTGCTAGGTGGCACAGTGAATAGAGCATCTGCCCTGGAGTCAGGAGGACCTGAGTTCAAATCCAACCACAGATGCTTGACACACTTACTAGCCATGTGACTTTGGGCAAGTCAAATAACCCCAATTGCCCTAAAAAAGAAAGAAAGAAAGAAAGAAAGAAAGAAAGAAAGAAAGAAAGAAAGAAAGAAAGAAAGAAAGGAAGGAAGGAAGGAAGGAAGGAAGGAAGGAAGGAAGGAAGGAAGGAAGGAAGGGAAAAAAAGAAGCAAAAAAAATTAAGTACATGCTACTTATGCTGCTAATAGAAAAGAGTATATTCTATGGTTTTGCTTACCTGTTTTCTATGGAGAGGTCCTCTAGGGATCTTGTATATTGAGAAGTGATCAGTTTTATAAAGGGAGTAAAAGGAAAAAGAATTTAAACTGCCCTGTATCCCGAGTGAGGAGAAAAAGCAGGCTTAGCTTCCTTTTAGTTCATCTATTTTAGTTTCAGAATTAATGTGGGTGAGGTTAGGAGAGCTCTAAGACATAAAGGTACTACTTGGGTTTCAGAATCAGTGGAAAGGCAAAGGTTCCCTTTTTATTTCCCTTCCTTTTCCCTAGTTCGGATTTGTCCTCCACACTTAATAGAACTTGACCATCTATCTCTATAGAAAACTCTCCCTTCTGTCTTGGTCTCACATAGTATCACTTCATAACATTTACCCTTTTCTTCCTTGGACATTTGACATTTTTTAGCATGGAAACGTGAGTCTTGCCCAGACCATGATCTCTCCTCTAGTTCTCCCCTACTCTTAATAACATCATTGTTATCCTGAGTTCCAGGTTCAGAGTTTCCTTGAAGCCATTCTCCTCCTAGGAAGTCAAATTTAAAGCCTTGGCATCCTCTTGGATTCTTCATATCCCTTTGTCATTTTCTGTTTAAGGAGTCATCAAGTCCTATGTGACTTGGAGAATAGAAACAAAGAAAATAGGAAAAGCTGCTTTGGGAAAATTCCAAGTGGAAGATGATTTGATTGTTGGAGATGCTGACCATAATGTGCCAATCAGAATAAATGAAAGAATAAACATTCAAATGCATATCATATGTTGTTAAATTATATCATCAAGAGGTGGAGCCAAGATGGCGGAGTAGAAACAGCACTACCAAGGTGTTCTCCCACCAGACCACTTCCAAACCATGTAAAAGGGGATTCTGAACAACTTCTGAAGCCCCAGCACCCACAGAACGACACAGAGAAGCTAACCTCCCACTAGGGACAGCCCGGCGGCCCTGTGAGGAGCGGCTGGCACAGCTCATGGGGAGCCGAGCCCAGGTCTGAGTGAGCTGCGGTTCTAGCCACAGGGCAGGCCAGCAGCAGGCCGGAGGCACCCCAGAACACCAGGAGCTGTGGCGATTCCAGAATTATCAACACAGACATGCCTAGGACAAAGTGAGAGGTTAGTGCCTTATGGACTTTGGGACCAGTATTTGGGGAATGCGTCGGCTTCCTCCCCCGGGGGCTAGAAGCCACTGAAGAGACAAGGCACACTCGCCATTTTGCAGCTCCAGTGGCGGCTTCAGCTCCTGGCCTGGGAGCTGTAGGGAGATCCAGCGATCACTCTTGGGGGTTAATCGCTCTTGCTTTAACCTGTTTGGATCTGGATTGTGATCTCGGGGGGAGGTCTGGGGTGGGTATCCAACTTGCCAGAACCGGAAGTTGTGAAGACTCCAACATTCAGGACGGAAGCTCCCCTGTCTAGTGGCAGAGCCCTACTGTGGCAACAACCCCAAAAGTCAAGTAATTAAGTGGCAACATGCGTAGGCAAAGTAAACAAAATAAACAGAAAAATCATATAATTTAACAACATATGATATGCATTTGAATGTTTATTCTTTCATTTATTCTGATTGGCACATTATGGTCAGCAACTCCAACAAACAGAAAAACTCCTATTTGGGGGGCAAAGAGGATCGAAGTATGGAACAGGAAGAAGACAGTGAAGTCAGAACTCCTGTACCAGAAGCTTGAAAGGAAAGATTAAGCTGCTTATAAGCTATAGAGGAGCTTAAGAAGGACTTTGAAAAACAAATAAAAGGAGTGGAGGAAAAATTGGAAAGAGAAATGAGAATGATGCACGAAAATTATAAAATGAAAGTCAACGACCTGACTGAAGATAATAGCACCTTAAAAGATAGACTAACTCAAATGGCAAAAGAGGCTCAAAAAAGCAATGAGAAGAATGACTTAAAAAGCCGAATTTGCCAGATGGAAAAAGAATCTCAAAAGCTCACTGAAGAGAATCATTCCTTCAGAATTAGATTGGAGCAAATGGAATCTAGTGACTATTGAGAAATCAAGATACTATTAAACAGATCCAAACATATGAAAAAATAGAAGGCATTGTGACATATCTCATTGGGAAAACCACTGACCTAGAAAATAGATCCAGGAGAGAGAATTTAAAAATTATTGGACCACCCAAAAGCCATGATCAAAAAAAGAACCTAGAAATCATCCTTCAAGAAATTCTCAAGGAAAATTGCCCTGATGTTTTAGAACCAGAGAGCAAAATGGAGGTTGAAAGAATTCAACAATCACCTCCTGAAAAAGATCCCTAAAAGAAAACTCCTAGGAATATTATAGCCAGGTTCCAGAGTTCCCAGAGTAAGGAGGAAATATTACAAGCAGCCAGGAAGAAATAATTTGAATATTGTGGAAACACAATCAGGATAACACAGGATCTGGCAGCTTCTACACTGAGAGATTGAAGGCCTTGGAATATGATATTCTGGAGGTCAAAGTAGCTGGGATTAAAACTAAGAATCACCTACCCAGCAAAACTGGGGATCATGTTTCCAGGGAAATATATAGTTATTCAATGGAATAGAGGACTTTCAAGCATTCTTGATGAAAAAAACAGAGTTGAATAGAAAATTTGACATTCAAGATACAAGAAGCAAGAGAAGCATAAGAAGGTAAACAGAGAAAAGAAATCATAAGGAACTTATCAAAGTTGAACTACTTACATTCCTACATGGAAAAACAGTAATTGTAACTTATCAAACTTTTCTCAGTATGAGAATACTTGAAGGGAATAGAAATGTATGTATATGTATACACACACACACACACATATATATATACATATATATATATATATACATATACACACACACACACACAGAGCGACATACACACAAATACATATATATTTCTATATAAGAGGGTATATTGGTGTATGAATACATATATGAGTGTGTGTATATATGTGTACAGGTATATGTAGATAGAGGGCACAGGACCAATTGAATAGGAAGGGATGGTACTTAAAAGGTGAAATTAAAAGATCAAAGAGGAATATAATGAGAGGAGATGGGGAGAGACAGAACGGGATAAACTATCTCATATAGAAGAGGTAAGGGAAAACAGTTACAATGGAGGGGAAGAACAGGAAGGTAATAGGGAATGAGTCAACATTATTTTCATTGAATTTGGCTTAGGGAGGGAATGACATACACACTAAATAGGGTATCTCACCCTCCAGGAGAGTAGGGGAAGGGGATGAAAGGGGAGATAATGGAAGGGGGGGCAGTCTGGAGGGGAGGGAAGTTGGAAGCACCCATTTTGAAAAGGGACAGGATGAAAGTAGAGAATATAACCAGTGCGGGGTGGGATAAGATGGAGGGAAATACAGTCAGTCTTTCACAATATACCCACTATGGAAATGTTTTGCATACCTACACAAGTACAACCTATATTGAATTGCTTATTTTCCCAGTAAAGGTGGGGGACGAGGGAGGTGAGGAGAGAATCTTGAATTCAAAGGTTTAAAATCAAATGTTTAAAATATATTATTATTATTATCATTATTACTTTACATGTAACTGGGAAATAAGATATACAAGCACTGTGGCATAGAGATCCACCATGCCCCATTGGAAAGTCAGAGGAGGGATGGGGGAAAATATGGGAGAGAGCAGATTGGGGCAGGAGATATTCAGTGGGATTACTGTTTTGGGGTGGTGGGTAGGGGAAAATGGGGAGAAAAAATATGTAACATAAAATCTTGTGGAAATTAATAATGTAAACTAAAATATAATTGTAAAGGGGAAAAAACAAAGACAAAGAAACACTGCATAGACAATCAGGTACAAAATAGAGTCAGAATCAATTTGATTTTCCCAATGCAAAGAGCTGTGCTAAAACTTAGAGAATCAAATAGAAGAGCAACAGAATCCTTGTTCTCAAAGAGCTTACATCCTAATGATAATAGATCTAGTTGGTCACAGGAGACATACTGCTGAGTTCAAGAAATAGTTAATAGCCTAGTTTGGCTAAAAGATAGATTTCATGATTGGGGTCATAGGATCTTCAAGTGTGGGGGACCTTAGGGATCTAGTCCAATTTCCTTATTTTATGGATGAGGAACTGGGCTCACCTAAGTGAGGTTAAGTGACTTCTCCTTGGTTTACACAATGACACAACTGGATTTGAAGTCAGATCTTCAAATTCCAAACCTTTCTTCTTCCAACCTCTTTCCAGGATATCATATTTGGGGACAGAGACAGAAGCTGATTTTGCTACAGGGAATTCCTGAATGAAGAAGTTCAGGTCAATATCTTCTCTGCAACTTAGTCTTGGAGTTGACTAGAGTGTCAGGTGGTGATTCCATTTGCCCAAGCTTATACCATCAGTTTGTTTCAGAGATAGGACTGTATCTCAAGCCTTCCTGGATCCAAGGCTGCCTCTCTATTTACCTTGTGAAGCTGCTTCTCATTAGTATGCTCAGAGCAGTATGAAATGAGACTTGAAAGGTAGACTAGACCCACAATGTGGAGAGCTTTAAATGCCTTCTTGAGGAATTTATCTTTTAGCCTTTTTCAAAGCATTTATTTATATTTTTATTTTCCCCCAGGTACATGTAAAAAAAATTTTTAACATTCATTTTGAAAACTGAATTCCAGATTCTCTCCCTTCCTCCCTCTCCCTTCCCCCCAGAAGACAATCAATTCAATATATGTTATATATGTGCAGTCATGTAAAATATATCCATAATAGTCATATTGTGATAGCTACCTTCTCCCCCTTCTCTTATACCCTTCCCCTACTATTTTTCTGTAGAGCAAAATATATTTCTATACCCAGATGAGTATGTATGTTATTCCTTTTTTGTGCCAATTTTGATTAACTCCTTCTCACCCCACTCACTTAACACCTTCTCAACTCCACTTTAAAAACTTTTTCTTGCCTCTACCTCTCCCTTCTCTTTCTCTTAGTACATTTGTCTCTCACACTTTAACTTTACTTTATAGATATCATCCCTTCATATTCAACTCACAACTCTGCCCTCTGTCTATATATACTCCATTTAACTACCCTAATAACACAAAATGTCTTTTGAGTTATAAATATCATCTTCCCATGTAGGAATGTAAGTAGTTTAAAATTATTAAGTCCCTTATATTATCCTTTTCTTATTTATCTTTTTATGCTTCTCTTCAGTCTTGTATATGAAAGGCAAATTTTCTATTCAGCTCTAGTGTTTTCATTAAGAATGCTTCAAAGTCCTCTATCTCAATGAATATCCATTTTTCCCTCAAAGGATTATACTCAGTTTTACTGGGTAGGTGATTCTTGGTTGTCATCCTAGCTCCTTCTGGAATCTCATATTACAAGTCCTTCAATCCTTTAAAGTAGAGGCTACTAAATCGTGTGTCGTCCTGACTTTGGTTCTATGATACTTGAATTGTTTCTGTCTGGCTGCTTGCAATATTTTCTCCTTGACCCTGGAAATCTGGAATTTGGCTATAATTTCCTGGAAGTTTTCATTTTGGGTTCTCTTTCAGGAGGTGAACAGTGGATTCTTTCAATTTCTATTTTCCCTCGGATTCTAGAATATCAGGGCAGTATTCCTTGATAATTTCTTGAAAGATGATGTTTAGGCTCTTTAAGAAAAAATCATGGCTTCAGCAAGTCCAATAATTTTTAAATTATCTTTTTAGGTCTATTTTTCAGATCAGTTGTTTTTCCAATGAGATATTTATTTTCCTGCCATTCTTTTGGTTTTGTTTGATTATTTCCTGATTTCTCATAAAGTCATTAGCTTCCATTTGCTCCATTCTAGTTTTTAAGGAATTACATTTTTTCAGTGAGCTTTTGAATCTCCTTTTCCATTTGAACAATTCTGCTTTTTAAGACATTCTTTTCCTCATTGGCTTTTTAGCCAATTTCCTCTTTTAGCATTTGGCCTAGTCTGTTTTGAGAGGTGTTATTTTCTTCAATAGTTTTTGTATCTCCTTTACCAAGCTGTTGACTCTTTTTCCATGATTTTCTTACATCACTCTCATTTCTCTTCCTAATTTTTCCTCTACCTCTCTTACTTGATTTTCAAAATTCTTTTTGAGCTCTTCTATGGCCTGGGACCAATTCATATTTTCCTTGGAGGCTACAGATAAAAGAGCTTTGAATTTGTTGTCTTCTGAGTGTATGTTTTTAGCTTCCTTATCACCACAGCAACTCTCAACAGTGAGAGTTTTTCCATTGTTTGCTTGTTTTCCCAGCCTATTAGTTGACTTTTCATTCTTTGTTAAAGTGAGGCTCTGCTTCCAATGTGGAGGGTCCCAAGCTTCAGGGGTTTTGTGCATGTGTTTTCAGGATACTTCTAGAGACCTGTAAGTTTTCAGTTCCTCCAAGGTAGTTGGATATAAGGACAGGTTTTTACTACTTTCCTGGCCTGTGCTCTTGTCTGTGAGTGACCACAAGCACTCTTTTCTGCCCTGCAACTGTGAGGAGGGTCCCTCCCTCCACTGTGGCCATCAAGCTTTTATTATGCTAATGCTCCTCTTCACCACCCTGGACTGTGACCTGGATCCAAGTATGAGCAAAGCAACAGACTCTTGCCTCAGTGCTAGCAAAAGACCCCTGTTATCTTCTTCTGACCAGTTGTTAGACTCCCTTACTGTGAACTGAGGGCCTTGGAAGTAACTGATGTAGCCACTGCTACAGCCATTGCTGCTGCTTCAGTCACTCCCAAGGCCTGCTCCTGGTTTGCTGGGGTTGGGCTGCGCTGGTGTGGTCTATACTGTATTGCATTCCACTCTCACTCTGATGCAAAAGACTTTCCCTGCCAATCTTCCAAGTGGTCTCAGGCTGGAAAATTGTTTCAATATTTTTTTGTGGGTTCTGCTTCTCTAAAATTTGTCTAGAGTCATTTTAAGAGGTATTTTGAGGGATTTGGGGGAGAGTTCAGGTGAGTCCCTGCCTTTATTCCACTACTTTGGCTCTGCCTTTCACCAAAGAAGATTTTTGAGAAAGGGAGTAAGATGGACAAACTCTGCCTTAGGAAGATTATTTTGGCAGCTGTGCTGAAGGATGTATTGGTAAAGGGAGAGCACTTTTAATTAAATTTTTTTTTCATGAACAAAATCTCCCTTTCCCTCCCTGTCACCCCTCACCTATCCCATTGAAAATCTTGTAACAAATATAAAAAGTCAGGCAAAATAAATTCCCTCATTGACCACACTCCTCAATCATATGGTTCATTCTGCACCATGATTCTGTCACCTTTTGTCAGAGGTGGGCAGCATGTTTCATCATCAATTCTCTTGAACTGTCAATCAGCTAATAAATGCATATTAAGAACCTTCTTGTGCAGCTATGTGCCACAATGGATAGAGTGCTGGACCTGGAGTCAGGAAGATTCATTTTTCTGAGTTCAAATCTGTACTCAGACACCTAATAACTGTATGACCCTGGGCAAGTCATAGCCCTCTTTGCCTCAGTTTCTTCATCTTTAATATGACCTGGAGAAAAAAAAATGTCAAAACACTTCAGTACCTTTGCAAAGAAGGCCCCAAATAGGGTCATGAAGAATTGGACACACCTGAATAGCAACAACAACAATAACAGAGTCTCTACTATGTGCCAGATACTGTGCTAAGTGCTGTGGATATAAACAAAGGCCAAATACAGTCTCTGCTCCCAAGGAGCTCACAGTCTAATAGGGGAGAGTCATCATAACTGGTTATTGAATAGATCAGAATTCTTAAGTCATTCAAAGCTGCTTTTCTTTGTAGAGTTATTATTATATAAACTTCTTGTCTGGTCTTCTTCACTTCTCTCTACATCAGTTTATACAAGTGGGAAGGGAGAATTTTGAGGGAGGGAGAAGAATTAGGAGACTATTACATCAGTCCAGGAAGGAAGCTCTCAGGACCTTAATGAAAGAAATCAACATTTCTAATGTATTAGAACATCATGTATATTTTTAAAATGGCAAGTAAAGAAAGATGAAGATGAAATTACATTTGATTCTACAGCTTGAGTTCTTGACATTTAATGCATCATGGTGATATATAAGTCAGTTAAAGCTTTCTCAAAATAGGGACTCAGTTCAGATTCTACTGGTGTTAGTGATGGTCTACTCAGTTCCCTTAGTCTTCAAATTCTATTACCTTTTACTCTTAATTTCCTTTTAGTCAATTCCATTCATTAAATAATGATTGAGTGAGTTCTTTGGGGCTATTCTGAGATGGAAAACATCAGCAAACCTAAGTGGTACTGGGGAACAGTCACTTAACTTGTAGTTACAATTTTAAGGGAGTTAGTTTATACTTCTATGTTTAAATTCCAATCCAAGTTAAAAACACAGTGGTGCACATGTAGTTATTAATCTTGTGCTTAGATCAGTGTCTGGCACATATAGCAGGTGCTTAATAAATGTTTATTGATTACTTGATTGAATGATCAATCCATGGATGTTCCACATAGCAAGTGTTTCAAGAGCTAGAGACTTAAGACATAAAACTATTTTTATTTCATTTTTAAATTGAATTTTTTATTTTTAATTTTCAACATTCTTTTCCAGATTTTCTCTCCTTTCCTTCCCTGTAACAATAATGCAATATTCACAACACCCACAGTGGTTATGAATATACCGGCATAGTTTTAAATCACAAAATGTGGCAGACTCTCCACACAGAGGGCAGAACCAAAGCCTTTATTCAAATACCACAAAACCAAGTCCCTGTTAGGAGAATGTGAACCTGAAGATCTTCCCTGCTCCTTGGCTCCCGGATAGGCTTAAGTGATTCTAAGAACCTTCCCCGATTTGAAAATATACTCTGCCCCCTAATAGGCTGAATGTGGTCACATGGAGACTATGGTGGGAGGCTTGTTTTTCAGGAATGCCCACACCTTGTTACTTTGTGGTTGAGCAGTGGATCACAAGGGTTATGATGATCTCTGACCCAGGAGAAGGCTATATATACCCTGATGTGAGGTTTTGCTTTAGGGCTCAATTTGAGAAGAGTTGTATGATTTGACCAGATGAGACTCTGGGCAGCTGTTGAGCCACCTGGCTTTGAAAATCCAAATGTTGGTGCTTCCTCCTCTGGTGACTAACTAGGTATGGATGTAATGGTCAGACAGCTGGAAGCCTGTCTGCTGATGTTTCTCTGTCTGTATTTCTTGTCTGCTTGTCAATGCTGTTTGTGTTCTCCGAAGTTCATGGTGCTGACCATTTTCCCCTGAGCTGGGTAAATGACATATGTTTGATTAAAGCAAGATTGCTAACCCATTTTGTGTTCCTTTCCTTTAGAAAAGCAGATCTTGGGGCAGCTAGGTGGCGCAGTGAGTAAGAGCGCCGGCCTCGGAGTTGGGATGACCCGAGATCAAATCCGGCCTCAGAAAATGAGCACCCACACACAAATAATGACTAGCTGTGTAACCTTGAGCAAGTTACTTAACCCCAATTGCTCTAAAAAAAAAAAATAGAAAAGCAGATCTAGGAACATGTGTTAGCAGCCACCCTGCGTATGCTAGGGTGCTTGTTGCTACAGTCCCAGAACCCAACAGCCCAAGCCCAGAACCAGAAAGCCAAAGCAATTATAGTAGCCATGAAGTTGATACACATGGTTAATGCAGTGAACACCCACATTCCCAAGCCTTCACAATAGAACAGGCTCCCTCAAGCAGGGATCCTTCTCTCTCACTCATGGTAGCTCCCCAGCCTGGTTCTTGGAACTTCTTAGCAGAAATTCCTGAAGGAAAGGTCTCAGCAGAAGTTCCCAGAAGAAAGGTCTCAGCAGAAGTTGCAGCCTCCAGATGCTCACTGAGAGAAACTTCTGACTGTCTTGCTGATGCTCTTCCCTATATACAGTATAGCTCCTCCCCATTTGACCCCCTCCTGCTACATCAGCAACTTCCTCCCCAGGTGTTAACAACTTCTGTGTTAATTTAATAGCTTAAACAAGGTGTTCACTTGAAACAAGGTGCCAAGCACCTGCTTATATGCCAATACTAAGAGGCACTGGAGATCTTCAGATTCCATTAGCATTATATTCCTTCTCCCTCCCCAAGATGACTTGCAATCTGATATGGATTTTTTCCTTATTTTCCTTAATTTCCTTAATTGCACATATATTTCTATTAAACACAATTTCACATTAGTCATATTGCATAAAAGAACTATAAGAAATGGGAAAAGCCATGAGAAAGAAAAAAAATAAATCAAAACAAAAAAGAAGATAGTCTCTTTTGTTCTGCATTCCAACTCCATAGTTCTTTCTCTGGACAAGGTTGGCATTTTCCATTAAGATATAAAACTATTAATTGTTTTTCAAAGAGCCTGCTGAGAGTGTAGATGGTACCACCCAAACCATCACCCTGTGGAACACAAATAGCAGGGCAGGCCTGCTGCTGTTGGAGAGTCCAGCTCAGGTAATAGTATGTTGGTTGCACCAAGAGGAGAGCTAGTTAATAGGGAGAGACTCACTGTTTGTTCTTTCAATTTCAAAATTTCATATTTCCATGTTAAAATCAGCTTTGGATAGTCACAAGGAGGGTGGCAGTATGTGGATAGTGTGTGTGAAACAAGGAGTTCTTGAACTGAGGTCTGTGAATTTGTGTTTATTTTAATTTTCAAAATACAATTTGATATAATTTGATAATTGTAATTGTATTGCAATATAATTGGTTTCCTTTGCATTCCTATTTCCCTTATGCATTTAAAGATATTATTCTGAGAAGAGATTCATAGATCTAACCAGACTGCCAAAGCAGTCTAGGACATAAAGAAGGTTAAGAACCCCTGGACTAAATCAATTCCAATGCCCCTTCCCAGCATGCCTCATAATTAGTTAGTGGTACAACTCATAGTGTTGAAGAAACCCTATGTGAGCCTCTGACCCTGTCTAGAGGCAGGGCTACCCTTGGAGGAGCAGGAAGAGAAGACCAAACAATGGCAGGGGAGTCAGGTGTCCAGGCCATGCTAGGATGTTACCAGGAGCTAGGAAGGAAAGAAGAGAGAAGAGGGGTGAGTGCAATGTGGGAGCCTTTCCTTAATCCCCTTCCCATCATTATTGAAGATCAGAAAAATCACCTTTCGGGAGGCTGAGAACATCACTTCTTCCACTCCCTCTGTGGAATCTTACATATTGAGGACTTTTGGGGTTGAAAAATGGTTTATGAGACCTGTAGTCTCAGTAAAACTTCCTCTGTCCTAGAGAGGACTCTATGATCTCATCAGATACCCGAGGAGGGACCAGGTCTCTAAGGCCACCCAACATGAATGGAGAGGAGAAGATAATCATTGTAAGACCATTGGGTGGAGGCTCTGATTGGGGAAAGGGAGGTATGGAGAGATTCCTTACCAGAGTTAGTACAGTTGTATGTATTCTTTCCTGAAACAAAGGCAAACATAATCAGTTCTTGGTATTAGGCTTTAAGTCTGGCATCCCTAAGCTTAGCCCAGTTTTTACAACACACCTCACCACAGCTTTGGAAATAACCTAATTAATAAGCTAGCAGCAGTCAGCCTGAACCTCCTCTTGCTGCTTTCTGGACTTTAACTTTGTTAGAAATAGGCTCTATACTCAGACCCCCAAATGTCCCAGTACCATCCAGTCCTGAACTTGGTTCCTACTCAACATAACTGGACATGCATCTTCCATTTGTTATTACAACTTATGACTTCACTACCATAAAGGGGGTCTCCAGAAAGGATCAACGATAGACTAGGAACCCTGAAAATCCTAGGATCAAAGGCTCAGAGATTTATATTTAGAGCTGGGTGCAACCTGAATCTAATGCCCACCCTTTTTAAGATACTGAGGCCAGGTGTCATGGAGAAGTAATTCACTAAACAATAATTCACTGTTACCACCATAGTGGTAACAGCATAGTCAAGATTGGAATTCAGGTCTTCTGACCACAAATTCAGTGTTCTCCATTTTATTTTTTTTAATTTATTTTATTTATCACGGCTAGTAAGTGCTAAGTGTCTGAGGCTGAATTTGAACTGAGGTCCTTCTGACTCCAGGGCCAGTGCTCTATTCACTGTGCCACCTAGCCACCCCTAGTGTTCTCTATTTTAAACATAGATCTCCAAAGGCAATGTTGCACAGAGGTTAGAGTGCTGTACTAGGAGTCAGAAAGACCTGGGTCCTAATAAGGACATTATCTCCCTTCTACAGATGAGAAAACTGAGACTTGGAGAGGTTCCTTCTGCCTATGGTCACAGAGTTAGTAGATATCAGTGGCAGAATATGGACTTGGAGTTTCCCAGTTCCCAGGTCAGCAAAGTCAGACACAGATACAGAGAGAGACAGAGAGAGAGAGAGACAGAGAGAGAGAGAGAGAGAGAGAGAGAGAGAGAGAGAGAGAGAGAGAGAGAAGGAAGGAAAGAGAAAGAAAGAAAGAAAGAAAGAAAGAAAGAAAGAAAGAAAGAAAGAAAGAAAGAAAGAAAGAAAGAAAGAGAAAATGAAAATGCTTTTTGGATGCTGTAGACATACATATGTAGGAGAAGCCAGCTCTTTAACATGTCCCTGATTTCTAGCTTGCCTCCATAGAGACTTCAGAAACTTTCACTTGATTTCTTGCCTTTTTAATGGGTATGGAGGGTAAAAGAATGGAGAGGATTTGGAAGTGAAAATAAAAATAAAATTTAAGGAAAAAAGAATGAGAGAAACTTTCTCTAGAGTAATCTAGAATCCTTTTTCTTTGTTGAGCTGTTTCCATCTAAAGAGTTTATTCACGGGGCGGCTAGGTGGCGCAGTGAATAGAGTGCCGGCCCTGGAGTCAGAAGGACCTGAGTTCAGAGCTGGCCTCAGACACTTAATCCACACAAACAAAAACCTAGCCGTGTAACCTTGGGCAAGTTACTTAACCCCAATTGCCCTAAAGGGGCGGCTAGGTGGCACAGTGAGTAAGAGCACCGGCCTCGGAGTTGGGATGACCCGAGATCAAATCCGGCCTCAGAAGATGAGCACCCACACATAAATAATGACTAGCCATGTAACCTTGAGCAAGTTACTTAACCCCAATTGCTTTAAAAAAAAAAAAAAGAGTTTATTCACTCGTGTATAACCTGGTATGTTATCATCGGTATACTTTCTCTAATTTCTGCTTGCTTTTTGGCTTGGATAAGTGGATTTAGTTTTAGTTAGCAGAAGTTCCAATTTCTCAGTCCTCAGATATTATGCTTGTTGGGACTCTCTCACCCTAGTCCAGTGTGCTGCTATACCGTGACCACTGGATTTGGAGACCAGAGGTCCTGGATTTGAATCCTGGTTCTTCTACTTACTACCTGTGTGTCCTTGGGTAAATATGCTTTTTTGTCTCAGGGCATCATTGGAAATGGAAGGGTTGGAAGGGACCCCAGTGACTATCTACTTCAACACATCAATGGCTCTCTAGTTCAACCACTGGACACTAGCTAGTAATTGTCAGGGGCAGAATTTGGAACCCACTTCTCTTTGATTCAAGAATACCATTGTAGTAAATGCCAGCCCATTCTTGATGACCTCAAATGTGATCTTTCCAGAGGCCAGTCCAAGCCCTGCCTTGTTCCAGACCCCAACTCACCTTTTACGTAGGCGCAGTTAAACTTGCTACGTTTTCCTGTGCTATGTAGCTCAACAATTTTTAACGTTCCAGAATCTGAGAAAGTAGAGACACTGAACACCTCATATGGGGGGATCAGCACCTCCCTTTCCTCTTGAATGGCTGAGAATTTTTCAATTTTAGCCCCTTCACAGGTGTACACCTTGTAGAGGGTCCCTGATTGCTTTGCGAAATTTCTGGCTGTACTTTCACTCAGAGATGTTGAAGCAAATTGACCAAAGCGCATCTGCCCTGTTCCATCAGGAAGCTGCCCCACACTGACGCCCCTGTAAACATTTCTGCAGGATCTTCTCAGGATTTGGACAGCTCTGGTCAGATAGAAATGGAGGGCTTTGAAATGGAAGTTGCACATATAATCTTCCAGGGATTTACAGCATGTACTCACTTTGTGATTAAAGGGTGCGTAAATCTTAGGGTCTTCCAAGGTATAGGCAATAACAGCAACTTCAAATAGCTTCTTATCTTTGCCCATGATATTTTTCCATTGACTTTCTGCCTCTTTCCAAACTTCATTGAAATATGAATTACTTTCCCTTTCTTTAGCTAAGAGCTTCTCTGCCTTTATCTCCATATCCTTTTCACAGCCCTCATACTGGTCATCAAAAGCATAGACTTCAAGGCTAATGATATTTTCTGATGATTCAAGTTTTACCTAGAAAGGAAAAGGAAATCTCAATTGCATTTAGAATATTATCACTCTCTACATTTATTTTTTTTAGCATTTCAACAACAATGGTTGATGGAGAAAGTAATCAGAGAAATGGACAACCTGGTGATGAACATGAACATGGACCTAGCCAGCCTCTTTTTTTTAAGATTTGGTTTTCCTATCTTGTCCAGTCTGATTGGCACTGAATTTTTAGCAGCCTGGTGCTGTCTGTTCTCCCAACACTCTTGCCCCCTTCCTTTCCCATGGGCTCACTATACTGGTGCTGGACTTATTTTGTACACCTCATTGGCTTCATTCCTACTGCAGTTCAGAACTCTGGATCTCAATCAATCTACAAATCTCAGCCTCCCCAGTAGGAGGGATTAGAGGCATCCACCATTATGCCTGGCTTCTCATAATCTTTGGAAAAACATTGGAAGAACATGAAGAGAGGCTGATGTAAGGGCTAGATTCATCAGAGTAAACTGCTCTGAAGCTGTCAGTAGACAATGTCAAAAGTTTTTGTTAATCTTTTGCAAAGTTTTTGTTAAGTATGTGGGTCACCTGGTATCCCCACAAAATGTGAGTTTTGACCAAAAGAATGTAGAAGAGTTTCTGCATTGGCTAGGTCCACTCAGTCTTTGAGATTCAAAATATTTATAGAAGATTTGGTGGTTGTCATTGCAAATTTAAGAAGTATCTTGCTATTTCTTAACAGTGTTTAAGTAATGTGGTTAAGTGGTTAAATGGTTAAGGATGACTTCACCTGTGCATACATCATTGAGGAGATTCGGAACTGAAAGGGTAAGGAATGAAAAATTATCTTAAGAACCAACAAAGCCCTTTGGACTGATGATATAACTATTGTGAAAACAATACTTCAAATGTCATCAGCTTCTTTACAAATGAACCAGTGTTAGTCTTCACATAACCCAATAACATCCCTTTTGTTGTTGACAAAGATGCCAACCTGGAAAATCTGAGAGCTATCCTGAGGAATGACCACCAGAGATCAACTGTATTTACCAATATAGGTTTGGCTGGCAGTGAGACTCATTACTCTATCTATGTGCTTCAGTTCTTGACTTTGAAGTGGTCTCTCACTGAAAAGTTCAAAGACTATGTGTATAGAACAAAACTCTGTGTGTGGACTACCAACAATCCATTGACTCATAGTTAGACCAGTGTGCCAAGTTAGATACCATTTTCCAGATCTGAGCATCACCACTAGCCAATATTATTTCAGTATTTGCTAGAGGCTAGGAAAACTAATGTGGATGTGGGTGACCTGTTCCAAATACCACTTGGTAGTGAAGGTAGAGTGATGGTGAAAGGTGGGAGAGGCATGCATATATGATGTCCAAGCAATGGGACTAAAGTTAAGTGGAATTGTAGTGGAGAACTTGGGACTTCCACCAAATGGAGGTGTGAATCTTGTTTCCTGGAACCGGTCTTTCTTAACTTAGTTGTCTGTAGGTAACTGGCAGCATGGTGGATAAAGTGCTAAGAGAAGGCAAACTAGGCAAAAAGAAAATTAATGACACTGAGGGACTTGCAGCAGGCAGAAAGTATCTCACTGTAGAGAATATGACAGAATATGGAGTTATGCAATGGAGGGCTGAACTGCCCTGTGACTCTTTCCATGCACAGAGCACCAGGAAACAGCTTTTGCTATTCAGAATATACCACTCTATGGCCACAAGAGCTCTGTGTAATGGCTTTGGAAATATGGTTCAAAAAAGGATCCTAGAGATGATAAGAAACAGATCTGCCTGGACCAAGACAGTTTTAGATCTCCAAAGAGTGTGATACTTGCGCTCAATGCAAAGAAAAAAATTGCCACTTTGTGCTTCATATTTGGAGAACATAAGCACCAGCAAATATTTAAAACTTGTCTACACTGATTTTTTTTAACCTATGAAAGGAGAGACTGAGGATATGTCATATACCAGGGGTGACTGACATTTTACCAGATTCACATAGGCATTGCCCAACCAGGAACCAGAAAGCAGATAGAGTGGCTAATGTGTATTGGAGAAAAAGTATTTTTCAGTGTATGGGGGCTTTGAAAACAATGAGTTCCTCATCACTGTAGGTCTTCAAATGGAGACCAAATGCTGACCTGTTGGGAATATTGAGGTTGCTAATAAGGCTTTAGGGAATGGACCTTTGAGGCTACTTCCAGTGTTGGAATTCTATGATTCTGTGAGGAGCTGTGGTCTTTCTATTTTCCCAGGAAGATCTTAGGACCAGGAGACCTGGGCTGGACACAAGCTTTCCTCTCACTGCTGAGAGGAAGACAAAGATGGACTCCACCTTGAAGCAACTTTGATAATTAGGACTTATATGACAAGTACATTCTTATGAAACCAAAACCTTGCTTATGCAGCAATTTGCTTTAGAATGTAAAACTTAGATGATCACAAAATTAGAATGAAAATATAGAAACTGCAAAATGTTACAACATTTTTGATATTTTCCAACTATTGCTTATTTCATTTACTCTTTAAACCTATAAAAAATGAAAAAGTATGCCATGGAGAATTGTAACACTGTTCAGAGCAACTTGACTTTTGTTTAAATGAGACCATTTTGGTTTATTTAACTATTTTTCTGCCTGTTCATTTTCTCACATAATGTTGAGAACAAAATTAGTACAAGTTTACATTGGGAAACAGTATGGTACAGTGGAGGCCATTTGTTACCTTCCCCCATCCCCCTGCATTAAAGTATCTTAATGGCCTCAAAATTCTGTGACAGATATTTGGTCAATTATTTCCATTTAAAAATTACTGATTTCAAAATCAAGATGGCAAAGTAGAAATAGCACTTCTGCGGGGCTCTGGCTTCCACCTCCTCCAATTCATGTAAAAGGTGACTCTGAACAAACTTTGGAGCTAGAGAACCCACAAAATGACATAGAGAAGCTAAACTCCCCCTGAGGACAGCTTGGGAGGCTGGCAGGAAGCAGTCAGCCCAGACCTCTGGGAGCCAAGCCCAGCCCCATGTGAGCCAGATGTCTTAGCCTCAGGGTGATCTGACCAGCCACCAGCTAGAGGGACTTCAGATCACCAGCAGCTGTGGCAGGTTCCAGAATTATTAATACATAGATGCTTAGGACAAAGTGAGAGGTCAATGCAGTGTGGACTTTGGGATCCAGGAGTTTGTGAGAGTGGTTGGCCTTTGCCCATGGGGTGAGAAGTAGCTGAGGTGCTGAAGCCATGCAGCCACCACCACATAGCTGCCCCATAGCTCCTAGCCTGCAGATTGTAGGGGGACCAAGTATCAAGTCTAAGAGGTAATTGCTCTTGCTTGTATCTGGACCATAATCTAGGGTGGAGGTCCTGGGGTGCCTGACCAGTTTGGCAGAGCATGTGGAGGTTTCAGAGAGGGCACCCAACTAATAGGTCCAGCAGCTGTGACAACCCCAGCAACTGGGATAAAGCTCTCCTTTCTCTTAGCAGAGTTCTACTGTGGCAAAAGGCTCAAAAGTCAAAGAATTGAATGGCAACCTGACCAAGCAAAGGAAGCAAAGCAAACAGAGCAATCCAACATTAGACTCCTATTTAGGGACAAAAAGGTTCAAAGCATGGAACAGGAGGAAGACAGTGAAGTCAGAATTCCTGCACCAAAAGCTTCCAAGAAAAACATGAATTGGTTACAGGCAATAGATGAGCTTAAGAAGGATTTTGAGGGGGAGGTGGGGGGGGGGGGGCGCAGAGTCAAGATGGCTGTGTAGAAACAGCACTTCCTTGGAGCTCCAGCCCACACCACTTCAAAATTATGTAACAGGGGGACTCTGAACGGCCTCTGGAGCTCCAGAACCCACAAAATGACACAGAGAAGCTAACCTCCCACTGAGGACAGCCCGGCAGCCCCATAGCCTGGCAGGGAGCAGCCAGCACAGTGCTCTGGGAGCCAAGCTCAGGACCACATGAGTAGGAAGTTTTAGCCCCAGGGCAGCTGGACCAGCAGCCTGCTGGAGGGACTCCAGAACACCAACAGCTGTGGCATTTCCAGAATTATCAACACATAGATGCCTAGGACAAAGTGAGAGGTCAGTGCCTTATGGACTTTGGGACTGGTTGGGAAATTGCAGTCTCCTGGGCACAAGAAGCCACTGAGGAGCCACGTTGCATCTTCAGCTCCTGGCCTGCAGACAATAGGGGAATCCAGAAATCTGCGGGGTATAAGAAGTCTGCGGGGTATAAGCTCTTGCATTACCCTTCTTGGATGCGGATTGTGGTCTGGGGTGGAGGTCTTGAGGTGTGTGACCAGCTTGCCAGAGTGTGTGGAGGCTTCACAGAGGCAACCCATCTAATACCTCTGGAAGGTGAGAAAACCCCAACGTTTGGGACAGACCCTCCCCTGGCTGGTGGCAGAATCCTACTGTGTCAACAAGCCCAAAAGTCAAGTAATTGAGTGGCGACATGCCTAGGCAAAGGAAACAAAATAAACAGAAAAATGCAACATTAGACTCCTAGTTTGGGGGCAAAGAGGATCAAAGCATGGAACAGGAGGAGGGCTGTGAGGCCAGAAATCCTGCACCAAAAGCCCCATATGAAAATACAAGCTGGCTACAGGCCATAGAGGACCTTAAGAAGCAGATAAGAGAAGTGGGGGGAAAATTGGGAAGAGAAATGAGAAGGATGCAGGGAAAGTATGAAATGAGAGTCAACAGCCTGACTGAGGAAAATAACACCTTAAAAAATAGACTAACTCAAATGGCAAAAGAGGCTCAGAAAGGCAATGAGAAGAATGCCTTAAAAAGTCAAATTTGCCAGATGGAAAAAGAATCTCAAAAGCTCACTGAGGAGATTCATTCCTTCAGAGTTAGACTGGAGCAACTGGAAACTAGTGACATTATGAGAAATCAAGATGCTGTTAAACAGATCCAAACAAATGAAAGAATAGAAGGCAATGTGAAATGTCATATAAGTCCTAATTATCAAAGTTGCTTCAAGGTGGAGTCCATCTTTGTCTTCCTCTCAGCAGTGAGAGGAAAGCTTGTGTCCAGCCCAGGTCTCCTGGGGGGTAGTGGGTCAGATTGAATGACTCCTCCAATCACATGGGAAAAACCTCTGACCTGGAAAATAGATCCAGGAGAGATAATTTAAAAATTATTGGACTACCTGAAAGCCATGATCAAAGAAAGAACCTAGAAATCACCCTTCAAGAAATTCTCAAGGAAAATTGCCCTGATGTTTTAGAACCAGAGGGCAAAATAGAGGTTGAAAGAATCCCCCAAACACCTCCTGAAAAAGATCCCAAAAAGAAAACTCCTAGGAATATTATAGCCAAATTCCAGAGTTCCCAGCTCAAGGAGAAAATGTTATAAGCAGCCAGGAAGAAACAATTTGAATATTGTGGAAACACAGTCAGGATAACACAGGATCTGGCAGCTTCTACACTGAGGAATTGAAGGTCTTAGGATATGATATTTTGGAGGTCAAAGGAGCTGGGATTAAAACCAAGAATCACCTACCCAGCAAAACTGAGTATCATGTTTCAGGGGAAAATATGATCATTCAGTGGAAAAAGGACTTTCAAGCATTCTTGATGAAAAACCAGAGCTGAATAGAAAATCTGACATATAGATACAAGAAACAAAAGAAGCATGAGAAGGTAAACAGGGAAAAGAAATCATAAGGAACTTATCAAAGTTGAACTACTTACATTCCTACAAGGAAAAACAATAATTGTAAGTTATGAAACTGTTCTCAGTATGAGAATAGTTGAAAGTAATAGAAATACATATATACATATTTATGTATATGTACATGTGTATGTGTATATGTATATATGTACATATATGTGTGTATGTGTATATGTGTACGTATATATGTGTATATATGTATGTGTGTCTATATATGTATACATGTATTTATGTGTGTCTATGTATATATGTACATATATGCATATATGTACATATGTGTGTGGGGTATATATATACACACACATACATGTATATGTCTATATAGGAGGGTATATGGGCTTATGAATTCATATGTGAATGTGTGTATATGTGTATAGGTATACATAGATAGAGGGCACAGGACCAATTTAATAGGAAGGGATAATACTTAAATGGTGAAATTAAGAGGTGAGAGAGGAATATAATGATAGGACATGGGGAGAGAAAGAAGGGGGTAAATTATCCCATATAGAAGAGAGAAGAGAAAACTGTTACAGTGGAGGGGAAGAACAGGAAGGTAAAAGGGAATGAGTCAACCTTATTCTCATTGAATTGGGCTTAGGCAGCTAACAACATACACACTAAATAGGTTAAATAGGAAGTCACTGGAGTGGGTGGGAATGGTGGGGGGGCGGGATATTATCAGACTTGTACTTTAAGAAGAAGAGCATGGTAGAAGACTGGAGGATGGGCTAGAGTGAGGAGAGCCTTTGAAAGAGGAAGACCAATAAGAAGGTTTGTCTAGACAGGAGGTGAGGAGGACTAGTGTCAGAGGAAATAAGAGGCTGTAGGTGGCCACTGGGTGGCACAATGGAAAGATTGCCAGGCCTGGAGTCAGGAAGACCTGAATTCAAATCTGCCTTCAGATACTTAATACCTTTGTGACCCTTCTCACGTCATTTAACCTCTGCCTCCATTTCCTCAAATGTTAAATGGTGGCAGAGTCAATATGGAATTCATTTTACTTGACTATGCATAATTGTTATAAGGTCTTTGTTTTTCTTTTTTTCAAATGTGTGGGAGAAGTGGGAAAATAAGTATGGATAGGGAGAGGTTAACAAAAAGAGAGAGAGAGAGAGAGAGAGAGAGAGAGAGAGAGAGAGAAGACAATCACTGAAACACTGACGTGTTTTTAAATGCAGAGAAAAAAATAGAAAGATGGCCAAAAAAAAGCAGAGACAATAGGAAAGTTTTGAGAGCTACAAGTTGAACTTACATACTCAATATACTTATATACTTAATACACTTAAAATTAAATCAAGTTATGCATAATAGCAATCTGCAGTTACAAGTAAAATCCTCCCCCCGCCTTTTCTGCTAAGTATGTGCAAATGCCAGTTCTGTTTGCTGTTTCTTAAATTCAAATTTTTAAATTAATTTTAATTAATCTTTTTAAAGATTAATGAAGGAGTTGTACTCAGTGACCTTTAAACTATGATGTTTCAACAGACTAAAATAACATTTCATTTTTTGACAAGTTTATGTGTTTGAAACAGTGAAAAGACATTGAGATTGGAGTGACAGGCCTGAATTTGAATCTTGAATCTGACCTCTGCTATTTAATACCTATGTGACTTTGAATTTGTCACTTGATATTTCCAAGACTGTTTCCTTGGCTGTGAAATGGGGGTAGTGGGTCAGATTGAATGACTCCTCCAATCACTTCCAGCTCTAAATATTCTGAACAGCCAAATGCCTCGAAGAAATTCTACATACCAGGAAGATGTGTATTCCCATAAGGTATTTGGCAAGGTCTCTCACAATCCCTGAGGATAAAATGGTGAGTTGAGGACTAAATAATGACATGATCTATTGGATTTAGAAACAATGAATCATATGGATGGACCAGAGAGTTGACCAATGTCTATGTCACTCTCTTTCTTGTAAAAACCATGTGGGATCCAAACTGGAGAGAACCTTAAATACTGGCTATGTTTTATTCTGGAAGCAATGGAATTGCAACAACACATACAGAGAGATTAATTTATACAAAATATTCACAGACTAGATTCCAAGTAATTTCAATAGGGAAAAAGCATCAGGAATGGCTTTATATGGGAGGTGGCACCTGCCCTGTGCCTAGAAGGAAGTTAGGGATGCTTTGACGTAGGTGAGGTGAGGTAAGAGAGCAGAAGGAAGAATGGGAGAATATTGGAGGGTGTCAGAGACATGACCCAGAGTGTGTGTGTGTGTGTGTGTGTGTGTGTGTGTGTGTGTGTGTGTGTGTGTGTGTGCAGCTGAGCATGCTTAGCTTGTCTAGACTGTTGCATCCCTGCCATGTGGGGAGGATAAACTCTTTTGATGGGATGCTGTATCTTTAACACTGGTGGGACTGAGCTGGTTTCTCTCTGCCATCTTTTTGGTTCTGTGTGTAATTGCTTAGCCTAGTGTTGTCACTGTGAACTTAATTAGTGACAAGGGGAAAGTTCTTGTCCTTCCTAGTTCTCCCTTTTCTACCTGGCTTGGAGAAATAGGTGTGGGGTTGGGGGGAAGTGGGAAGTTTTTCCTGCTTTGTACTACTTGTCCTCAATTTCAGGTGTCCCTAGGCTCAGTGTCCCTAGAGCCCAGGCCTAGTTCCAAGTTCAAAACCCACCTGGGGTTCAAGTCCCAGGCACCCTGGCTCAGGACTTTCATGTCAGCCTATCTGGCTGCACCAGCCAACCTGAAATCCTGGCCTCCAAGTTGCCGTGGGTTTAAATTCTGGTGCTGTGGGGATCACCTCTGACATCTGAAGCTGAATATATGTGGACCACTTACTTTATACAGGACCAGCACAATGACCCCAATGATCACAACTATAGCTGTGGTGATGATGACTATGCATTTACAATTCATTTCAAGGTCTCCTTGCTTGAGGTTTCTTCCTTGCTCCTGATCTTATCCCTGTAATTGAAACACAAATAAATAAAAAGTCTATTATTTCTGCTTTTAAGATAAAATACAAACTCATTATCTAGCTGCAGTTTGCCTTCCTGATTTCACATTACTTCCCTTTGTTTACTCTATGCCTCAGCCAAACTGGTCAACTTGCCATTCCCTATTGCCAAAGAAAAAATAATATTAACACTATATTCTGCATTTTAGGAACAAGAAATAATCTGATTGCTAGAAACATTTTTATTTAATTTAACATTATTTCAATCTAAGTTGTTTATAGTTTAGAGAGAGATGGCCAAAATAGCATCATTCCCCCATGCTGCAGGACATCTCTCCCCAAAGACAATTTGAAGTAACATTTATAGGAATCTTGAATAAGGAAACATATACATCATATGTTAAAACATACTTGCAGATTAACATTTCAAAGCAATAGTCACAACCCAGCTTCTTCTTTCCTCCCTCCCCCTCAGGAGGTGGAAGGGTTCCTTCCTATAACCATGATCTCAATCTTGTATTTTGGGAGTTTTCGAGGCTGTGTTTTTTGATAGCCCGGGGAGATTCTCATGCACCATCAGGTCTACAAGACTAGGGGTCAAAAAATGAATATTGGGGCAGCTAGGTGGCAGTGAGTAGAGGGCTGGCCCTGTAGTCAGAAAGACCTGAGTTTGGATCCAGCCTCAGACACTTAACACACACAAACAAAAACCTAGCCCTGTAACCTTGGGCAAGTTACTTAATCCCAATTGCCCTCCAAAAAGCAAAAAAAAAAAAAAAAATGAATATCAAGAATGAGTCTTCCCTGATCTTAGGTAAGTCGTTATTCTAGAGTAACCTACAGGGTTACTATTCATTCCATTGAAGAGAGCTTTCAAGTTTTTCCTGAAGTCAGGAAGATTTGAGCTCAAACCTAGACTTAGACATCTACTGGCTTTGTGATCCTATGCAAGTCACTTAACCTATATTTGCCTCAATTCCTCATCTATAAAATGGGGACACACTGGAGAATGAAATTGCAAACGACTCCAGCATCTATTTTTATTAACTAATTTATTTTTTTTTTTTTGCTTTTTGGAGGAGGAAAGGCAGGGCACTTGGGGCTAAATGACTTACCCAAGGAAACAGAGCCAGTAAATGTTAACTGTCTGAGGTCAAATTTCAACTCAGATCCTCCTGACTGCAGGGCTGGTGCTTTATTCACTATGGCACCTAGCCACCCCGTCTTCAGCATCTTTGCCAAGAAAACAAGTCAGCTGGACCACTGAACAACAACCAGCTTTAAGGGGATCTAGAAAGACGTGTTGTTGAATTTTAGCTTAGACTTAAAGGAAGCCAGCAAAGCCAGAAGATGGACAAAAAGAGGGACAACATTCCATGCATGAGGGATAGCCAAGGACAATTCAGGGAGTGGGGAGATGGAGTGTCTTTGGACAGAGAATAGCAAGGATGACAGTGTGACTAGACAGAAGAACACCTGCAGCTCTCCAAGCTTTCCTCCTTGTCTGTGCCTCCTTCTATTCTCTGCATTTTAAAAAATAAAGATATCTCAATGATTCTCTTCTCTTTATCTTCTTTTTTTTTTTTTGCTAACCTCTCCCTATTCATTCTTGTTCTCCCACTTCGCCCACACATTTGAAAACCAACAACAAAGTTCTTGTAACAAATACTCACGGTCCGGCAAAATAAATTTGACACTATGTCCAAAAACGTATGTCTAATTGTGCATCTTGAGTCCATTATATCTCTGTCAACATCTGGGTAGCATGTCTCATCAGCTGCGCTCTGGAATTATGGTTGTTTCATTGTATAAGGAAAGCTGTTGGTTCCTGATAGCAACTTCAATTTCTTAGGATAAACTTTGGATTTTGATGACTTTTCAAGTTCTCTTTGCATATACAGTCAGCCAATCACATTATTTGACAGAAAAGAAATGGGCAAGTATATTATTATGGATATATTTTGCATGACTGTGCATATATAACTTATATTGAATTCTTTGTCTTCTGTGGGAGAAGGGGAAGGAAGTGAAAGAATTTGGGACTCAAAAGTCTTAAAAATGAATGTTAAAAATTGTTTTTATATGTAACTCAGGGAAAATAAAAGTGTAGATAAATGCTTTGAAAAAGGCTAAAACATGAATTCCTCAAGAAGGCATTTAAAGCTCTCCACATTGTGGGTCTAGTCTACCTTTCAAGTCTCATTTCATACTGTTCTGAGCATACTAATGAGAAGCAGCTTCACAAGGTAAATAGAGAGACAGCCTTGGATCCAGGAAGGCTTGGGATACAGTCCTATCTCTGAAACAAACTGATGGTGTGAACTTGGGCAAATGGAATCATCACCTGACACTCTAGGCAACTCCAAGACCAAGTTGCAGAGAAGATATTGACCTGAATTGGTGGTGGGAACTTCTACATTCAGGAGTTCCCTGTAGCAGCACAATCAGCTTCTATCTCTGTCCCCAAGTATGGTGTCCTGGAAAGAGGTTGGAAGAAGAAAGGTTTGGAATTTGAAGATCTGACTTCAAATTCAGTTTTGTCATTTTGTAAACTGAGGTGAAGTCACTTAACCTCACTTAGGTGAGCCCAGTTCCTCATCCATAAAATAAGCAAATTGGACTGGATGAGCCCTAAGGTCCCCCAGAGTTCAAGCCTATGATCCCAATCATGAACTCTATCTTCTAGCCAGACTAGGCTATGGACCATTTCTTGAACTGAGCAGTATGTCTCCTCTGACCAACTATATCATTAGCATGTAAGCTCTTTGAGAGCAAGGATTCTGTTGCTTTTCTATTTTAATCTCTAAGATTTAGCATAGAGCTTTTTATTGGGAAACTCAAGTTGATTCTGACTCCATTTTGTAACTGATTGTCTATGCCATGTTTCCTTGTCTTTGAATTAAGTTCAGAAGTTCAGCTCTCCTCTCTGAGCTAAGTTGTTCCACAAATCTCCTTAAGTCAAAGAATTATATGGTCCCCACACACCTTACTGCTTATGTGTACCTTTAAGGGATACCTGTCATCTTGCTAAAAAGCCTCACTTATACTGCTAATGGAAAAGACTACATTCTATGGTTTTGTTTCTGTTTCTGTGGAAAGGCCCTCTAGGGTTCTTGTATATTGGGAAGTGAGCAGGGTGCCACAAAGAAATGAATCCATTTTATAAAGGCAGTAAGCAACAGGAAGTGAGCAAAAGGAAGTCTGTTATCCTGCAATGCTGGTTGTCCTTCAAGAAAGTCAGAACTGTTAGCTGTGACTCTAACCACACAAGTGGACACCACCAATGAGCTTTCCATAGCAAAAAGATGTAAAGAGGAGTTATTGCTAATCCTGTATTTTTTCTTCCATCCAGTGATAACGTTTTCCACCACCTATGCCACTGCAGGCTTTGTAACCAATCATAGTGTTTTATGATTCCTGTTACTTATTCTCTTGTACTTCCCAAGACTATAGAAAGGCTAATGAGTCCTATTTCATTGTCTTCTAAGAAGACAAGAGACCCCTTTAATTGCTAACCTTGCCCACAAATGAAATGTGCTCAAAACTTTCTGCTTCAGTCTACCTTGATGATATGATTTAACTTCAGATGATATGCATTTGAATGTTTATTCAATTTTATAAATTCTAAATAGTAGATAATTAATAAAATGATTGTCATATAGGTTTCCCTCATAAATCAAAGAGGAATCATGGAGGTCTTTCAGTGCTTATCCACTCTTAGAAGAATGCATGTTCCTAACAGGTAGACATCAACTCTGATTGGTTAATAATTAATGAGAGAATAAATATTATAATGAGAGGTGGGATTATTTTAATAAGAGGCTGGAGATGTGACTTTGATCATGGTACTCATGGACAAAGAGAGACTCATCTCAAGCCAGATTACTCCCACCTGGGGCAATCTATACAAAAGTATCTATCCTTCACCCAGTCAATGAACAATAAACAATGGAGGCATAAGAATTCCACTTAGATAAGACAGTTTGGGTGGGGTAAATTCTTTGGGTAGGGTCAGACATGCCTTTGAAAGCTTGGACTTTGAATGAAAGGAAAAAATCCAGATTGCTCTCTGGCCCACCATTGATTGCTTATTAAGAGAGAAATAATCGTTTCTTTCATTTGAAATGAAGAACTGAGACGAAATCCTGCCTGACATACTTACTAGATGTTCGATGCTGGGCAATTCAATTAACCTTCATGGGGCTCAGTTTCTTCATCTGTAAAATGAACAAAATCATAGCACCTACCTCTCAGGGGTGCTGTGAGGGTAAATTGAAGTTTGTAAAGTGCTTTGCAAACTTTAAAGTGCTCTTTAAAATGTTAACGATTCTTGTTACTCAATTAACTCTAATGTCACCATATTACCTTTAGTATGATATATAAACACTTCTATTTGTCATTTAAAACCCTTCACATCCCAGCCCCAACCTCCTCTTGAAAACTTATTACTGATTCTTCCCCTTCATGCAGTCTACTGTCTAATGAAACTGACCTTTTTATTGTTCCTAATCCATGACTCTACTTCTTATTTCTGTGCCTTTGTACAAACTGTTTCTTATTTCATCAATTGTATGTGCCCAATATTTGGAATTTCCACACTCCTCTCCTCCCTCAATCTATTAGCATGATTTCTTTCCTTTGAAAATCAGCTCAAGGGTGCCCCAACCCATAGGGATGTCCCTTTCCAAGAAGAGAGGACTAGAGATTGCTGTAGCCTTGCTGAGAATGCTGCCTTTGGGGGAGGGCACTGGCTGTGGTCTTCCTGCTTGCAGGGTTTGGGCCTCCTTGGTCAGTGCTTAGGCTCTGGATGTGCACCCCGTGCAGGGAAAACCATGAAGGTATTTCTGAGGACCTGATGAATAAACTCTGTATCAGAGTTATTTGTTGGGTCATTGGATATATCTAAGTATTCACTTCAAGAGGAGGCAGTAAAAGGGCTCTTTGACTTGGAGGCATGGGAGCAAATAAGTAAGACTGAAATGAATGAAATTGAGGTGGTTGCCTTTGTGCTCAGGCTCAGGAGTCTGGTGAACCAGAATGCTATGTTTGGTGTATCTAATGGTGCATCCTGGTGGGAGGCTCAAATTGGCCCTGGCCTGTGACCTCAGTGTGGCAATTTTCTCTGCCATCATGGGGCTTTAGAACAACCTGAAGATTCCATCCATGTACAAGAGAAACTGGTTCCTAAATCTCTGTGTGGACGTGGGCCTGGTCAATGAGATTATCTTTACCCTAGTGGCATATAGATAGGGAGGAGGCAAAAGTCATCAGACTAGTGAATCATGCTGTGCTAAAGAACCAGGAGGGCACCTCTGCTTATCACACACAGAATGTGGGGATGGCCAGAGAGATCAACCACAGTCACTCATCTCAGCCATTTCTATTGACAGAGGGTTAAAAGTAGACATCACATTCAGAATGGCTACTGAAGGGGTGTGCTGTGAGATGAGCAGAATGTCCTACTCTGGCATGGACTGAAAGGCCTGCTGACCTTCCTGGAGAAGCACTGCTCTACCTTGCTAGTAAGTGACTCTTGGGCAGCCTAGAAGATGGGGTATCTGACTCCCTGACCAACTGAGACAGGATCAAGGGGGAAAACCTGACCTTTGCTCCTATCTAAGACTCTTCACTGAGGTCATTAAAAACAAATGGACTCAGCTTAAGAACTAACTGCCAAATGAAACAGTTCCTGCTCCCCTCTCTTAGTTGCAAATGGTCTCCTCTCCAAATATCCTGCCTCAATTTTCTATGTACATAAGCACACAGACACACACACACACACACACACACACACACACACACACATTCTCTCTTGGGATAGAATTTAAGTTTTTTGAGGTCACCACTTCAGTTTTGTCTTTGTATTCTGAATGTCTATCACACAGTAGGCATTTAACAAATGCCTGTTGATTGAATGATTGCTTTAAAAATCCACAAAAATTTACTTTGACCATCAATGAAAAAAGATGGGCTTTCAGCAAAAAGGAGTAAAGTTTGTTTTGAAGGAAACAAAGATGGGTAGGATATCTGATGTTCAATTTGATAGTCAATAATTTTTTTATGTAAAAAAATTTATTTGTAATAGAATCCTCTCCCCTCTTCTCTTATTTTCCGTTTCCTTCCCCTCCTCCTCCTCTGTCCTTCCCCCCATGCCCATGCCTTGCTCTGCCACTTATCAGACATGCACACTAGCCCATGTATTTTAGTCCTACTTTCCTTCCCTCATGTATTCTGCCACTTAGTGAAACTGGCTTCCTTGGTGCTTCTCAAACCATACACTCCACCTCCCAACTTAGAACATTTCCCCGGCTGTCCTACATTCCTGGAATTCTCCTTCTTCATATCTTCATATCTATATTGTCGCTTCCCTGGGCCTCTTCAGATGCTCGTTCAAATACTTTTTCAAGAAACCTCTCCTGTTTCCCCTTAATGTTGGTGTCTTCTCTCTCAATATTATCTCCAATTCATCCTTCCTATATTATACTTGTGTAAATGCTGCTATTAGACTGTAAACTCTGAGAGAGGTTAATATTAAACAAATAACTAATTATGAATTTTGATCCATCATTTCCTAACAGTCATCAGAATGAAAGCTCTGAGAGAAGTTAATCTTATATTATCATATTAAAAACTAATGTTAAATTTGTAATCTACCCTTTACCTCTTATTTTTGTTAAGACCCCACTCTAGAAAAGGTCAGACAGTCTCTGCCAAGTGTAAGTGGGTAAGGTAATCTTCTCCCAACCCAAGAAATCTACCTGGGCAGGGACCCTTTCTTTTTGTCTCCTTTGTAAATGAAAGCCAGTCTCAGCTAGATCTATTCCCTGGGACTTGTCTCCTTGTCCTTCATCCCCTCCATTGGATTTTAAGTGATCCTGCTCATGAAAGAGAAAACTAGCTAGTGAGGTCTGAATGGATATGGCTTCCCTTGCTCAGATGCCTTGAGCTTACTGAGTCTCAAGATCTGGCCTCTGTGTTCCCAGCAGGAGGAACTGAAGACTTTTAGCTCACCTCTCCATTAAATATCCACCAATCAAGTTGCGTTTCACTTGTCAGGGGAGTTTCCTGTCAGAAAGTACATGCCTGATTTAAGGTGTTTCATAGTTTCCCTTGGCATCTGTGGTTCAAGAGAGAAACCACTGATCATCAGTTTATGGATTATTGGCTAGCCTAATTAATACATTGATTAATAACACCTGGAAGCCTTGTCTCTGGGTTTTATTCACCACAGCTCTTTGAGGGCAGTGACTGTGTTTTACTCTTCATAGTAATCCCCAGTGCTTAGCCCAGTGATAAGCACAGAGTAGGTACTTAATAAATGCTTCTTGACTTGGCTTGACTTCTACCCATGTTATCAGTATCACTAAGCAGAGTAGATGAGCGTTGTGGGTGTGAGCTGTGTCTCATCCTTCTTGATCATCTACACTGAGTATCTAAGCAAAGATCCAAGACCTTACAGGTCCAGCCAATGCATGACAGTTGATTGAATATGGAATAATATTCCCTTTTCTATGGGGAGCAGTATTGCCTAAAGGCTTCTCTAGAAATGCTGAGGCAGGGTTTTTTTTAAGTTTCTAACTGATTCTTTGCTAGTTAGGGGTACAGAAGTGGTATAACTTTCACTTAATTTAATAATTCAAAAATATTAAATAAACCAAAGACTGCAAAGTCTGCAAAGACTGCCTTGAATAGATCTAAAGAAAATGAGATATATTAAATCCCTGTGATTACTGAGATGGAATATAATGAAGCTTACATATGTCACAGCTATGAATGGCATTTTTACAGAAATTAACCTTGTGCTAGGGTGTACAATTCCATGTATAAATACAGAAGAATAAAAATTTTAACCGTGTAATTTACTGATCACAATAAAACAATAAAATGGAATTATCTGTCCCTTAAAGAGAGAATTTAGACTATTTTTAATGAAGTTATTTAATACAAAAGAATTTATTGGTTAAAAAGAACAAATAATATAAATAATAAAATTTCTTAAAACAACATGACAAAAAAAGCGACAAGAAACTTTTAGGAGATTAACATATCAGTTCTTGAAATAGAGGATGAAAAAAACAGAGCTGAACAGAAAATTTGACTTTCAAATACAAGAAGCAAGAGAAGCATGAGAAGGTAAACAGGAAAAAGAAATCATAAGGAACTTCTTAAAGTTAAACTATTTACATTCCTACATAGAAAAATGATAATTGTAATTCATAAGACTTTTCTCAGTATGAGGATAGTTGAAGGGAATATATATATGTGTGTGTGTGTGTGTATGTGTGTGTGTGTGTGTGTGTGTGTACATACATATATATGTAGAGGAGGGCATATGTGTATATAAACATATATTTGAGTGTGGTCATATGTATGTTCGTGTATACACAGATAGAGGGCACAGGAGGAGTTGAATATGGAGGGATGATATCTAAAAAATAAAATTTAAGAGGTGAGAGGAATATATTGGGAGGAGAAAGGGGGAAATAGATTAGGGTAAATTATCTCATATAAAAGAGGCAAGAGAAAACTGTTACAATATAGGGGAAGAGCAGGAAGGAGAAAGGGAATGGGACAACCTTACTCTCATTGAATTTGGCTTAAAGAGGGAATAACATACACACTTAACTGGATATCTTACCCTACAGGAAAATAGGGAGTAAGGGGATAAGAAGGGGGATGATAGAAGGGAGGGCAGATTGGGGGAGAGAGTAGTTAGAAGCAAATGTTTCTGAAAAGGGATAGGGTCAAAGGAGAAAATAGAATAAGTGGTGGGTGGGATAGGATGGAAGCATACTTTGTCTTTCACAATATAACAATTATGGAAATGATTTGGGTAACTACACATGTACAACTTATATTGAATTGCTTATCTTCCCATTGGGGGCAGATGAGGAGGGAAGAAGGGAAAACATCTGAAACTTGAAGTTTTAAAAACAAATTTTTTTAAAAATTGTTTTCTACATGCAACTGGGAAATAAGATATAAAGGCAATGGGGTATAGAAATCCATCTTGCCCTACTAGAAAGTAAGTGGGGGTTGTGTAATTAGGGAGGATACAGGAGAGAACAAATTGGGGGGAAAGGTATTCATTAGGCTTGCTATTTGGGGGGTAGGTGTAGGGGAAATATGGGAAGAAAAAAATTGCAACTCAAAATTTTGTGGAAATGAATGTTGAAAATTAAAAATAAATTAATTAATTTAAAAAAGAAAACCCAAATCAGTTCTGGGGAAACTTTTATAAACTATAATGTAGTATTGTGAGTGTTGTTTTAATAGAGAAAAACATTACTATACCAATATAAAAAACAAACAAAAAGAGAAAATATATAACAAACCAAGAGGAAATTATGGAATTTTATTAGAAAAATTTTGCCCAGGTATATGCTAGAAAAATTGACAACAAATCAAATGGATAAGTGCTTAGGGTAAAGTATGAGAAATAAGGAATTTAAATAAATTAATTTCAGAAGATGAAATCAAAGAAATTATTAATTAACGCCAAAGGGGCGAAAATAGGAAGCGAATTTTGTCAAGTGCAAAGAAAAAATGAATATACTATACATGTACTTCAGGTAATTTGGGAATCACCTTTACAGCTACAAAACAGCAAGAAATACAAAATCACAATTTGTGATTTCATATGCCATCCTTTTTTTTTCTGTTCTCCTTTATATATGAAAGTGCTCCTTCTTACTGGCAATTGTCAAGTACAAAATATAAAACAAATTATTTGTACTTAAAAACAAATCTATCTACTATCTCAGGTAGAAGAAGTAAGGGGAACTGGTTGCAAGGGAGGGGAAGAATAGGAAGGCAAAAAGGCAAAACCACATTCTCATTGAATTTGGTTCGGGGAGAGAATGACATACATACTAAATGGGATATCTCAACCTGCAGCAGAATAGGGGGAAGGGGGATGAGAGGAGGGATGATGGATGGGAGGGCATCCTTGGGGGGAGGGGAGGTTGGAAGTACCCACTATAGAAGAGGGACAGAATCAAGTAGGGAATGGACCAGGTGGGGGGTGGGATGAGTGGGAGGGAATTATAAGCAGCCTTGTACAATATATCTACTATGATAATGTTTTGCATAGCTAGACATGTACAACATATACTGAATTACTTATCTCCCCAGAGGGAATGGGTGACAAGGGAGGAAGGAAATGGATCTGAAATTCGAGGTCTTAACATTAAATGTTTCAAATATATATAAATACTATTATTAATACTCTTTTGCTTGTAATTGGGAGATAAGATGTGCAGGCATTGGGACACAAAGATTCACCTTCCTCTAATGGAAAAGTCGAAGGGGGTATGGGAGAAGATATGGGAGAGAGCAGATTGGAGGAAGTGATATCTTGTGGGACTGCTATTCTGGGAAGGTGGGTAGGGGAAAAAGAGGGGGGAAAAATAATTGTAACTCAAAATCTGGTGGAAATGAATGATGTAAAACAGAAGTTAATAAAGCATTTGTTTAAAAAAAAAAACAAATCAACCCAATAGGAGGAAACTATATTGGGACAGTTTTGGTTTAGTGGAAGGAAGATCCTTCACCCAGTCTATTTCTGTGCATCCTCATGGTATGGATGTGACCTTGCTTCTCAAAGACTATTCCAGATCTGACAGGTTCCTACACCTGCCACATCAGGTCAGAACAGAGCAGCAGCCTTGCATATGGCCTTATAATGGGCATAGCTATCAGGATAGACTGTACCCCCCTCCCCTGGGATAATAATATTACATCCTTGTAGAGATTAAATTAGAATTTGTGCCTTCCACACTCCAGGTCTGGCACTCTATCTACTGCACCATACCGAGGCCCCCATGGAAGGAAAACAAAGAAGGTAGGAAACAGCCCTTTATTTACCACTGACTGTGTGTCAACAGGGGCAGATAGGTGGGGGAGGGAGTATGTAGAGTGCTGGTACTGGAGTCAGGAAGAGTAATCTTCATGAGTTCAAATCTGACATCAGACATTTAATATTTGTGGCACCCAGGGCAAGCCACATAACACTATTGGCCTCACTTTCCTCATTTGTTTTTGTAGAAGCTGTAGAAGAAAATGGTTAACCACTCCAGTATCTTTACACACACACAAACACACACACACACACCACTACCACCACCACCACCAGCAGCAGCAACAAATAGGGTGACAAAGAGTTGGATGTGACTGAACAATAGCATCCTTTCCAGCTGGGATGAAGGGCATTGTCATGAACCCACTATTTGCTATTTATTGTAAGAGAAAGACAGGGAAGAAAAAGTAGTAATCCCAAGGTCACACAGCTCCTAAGTACCACAGCCGGGACATCACCCCAGGACTCTTGGATCCAAGATTGGTCCTCTAACCATGTGCCAGACTGACTCCCAAGCTTCCTGTCACAACTGAGCTGCCTCTTAGACATTGTGCTCAGAGGAGGCTAATTGACTCCTGATCCAGCTGCACTTCCCAAGTTTCTGAGACAGGGCTACAGCCCAGACAAAAGTGACCATCATGAAAATGAACTCAAGACATTTGTTACAAAGCAGATTTCAATAAAATGGTTTCCCAGCTCACCCTGAGCTTAGACAGGGACCTCCTTTTGAGAACCCTGTGACTCACCTTGGTCTCTAGTGAATAACCAACAATCTTCTAGGCTTCTTCTCAGTCAGAAAGGAGGAAAGAATATATATCTCCAGAAAGAGGATGGTCTGTTTTCTCTCTAGCCATTCACCTTATTTTAATTAGGAAGTTCAGAAAAAATCATTAACTTATCACTAGTTATGGGAGAGGCCTCTTTGTCATCCTGCCAAGTGCCTCTGATCTGGCCCTAGCTATTCCCAGACCCTTGTCTTTTTTTCCTTCAGATCCCCCAGACATATTCATGTATCTTTTCCGTTTTTAGTCAAGCTTATGAAAACACAGGGTCCTACTTGCCAAAGGTAAATCTTTGAATTGTCATCTGATATAAAAAATTGACTTCTTCATCTGGGCTGGTGTGTTATACAAAGGAGTTTTAGAAATGGCATCTCTACCAGCTTGTTCCCAAATCAGTCATACTTTTCCCCACTCATTTTCTAGTTCTTGTATTCATCCTGAGAAGCAGCATGGTGTGGACAGGAGAGCACTCTTAGACTAAGAGTTGGAGTCTCTCAGGGAAGTCTGGAGAATGATTTACCGGGGCCATTGGAAAGGGGATTTCTGATGAGGGCTAGGTTGGAGTAGGCACCCTTTGAAATCATTCCCAATGCTGAGCCCAGAACAATTAGGGTGTCCAGTATAATAGAACAAGGACTGCATTTAGAGTCCAAAGTCTGAAGTCTGGCTCTGGCAGAGCATGTAAACCTATACATGACCCTCCCCTGTCTGAATCTTAATGTCCTCCACTATAAATTATTCTTGTAGAAATAAACTGTCTTTGGAGTCAGAGGTCCTTGTTCAAATTCTTCCCCTGAGGATTACTGCTTATGTGACCTTGGAAAGTCCCTTTACCCTCCATGGGCCTTAGACATAGCTACAAAATGAAGGGGCTGGACCTGGTGTCCTCTGAGGGCCCTTTCAGCTATAGATCTAGGCAGCTAAGCAGCTTGGTGCAGAGAGTGCTGAGCTTGGAGTCAGGAAGACCCAAGTTCAAATTTGAATTGCTCCCTTAACAGCTATTGGACTAGGTCTATAGATGCCTTTAACATCTCCCTGCAGCTGTTTCCTTATCTACAAAATGGAGATGAGCAGACCTTTCTTCCCAACTAATAGGGTTGGTGTGGGGCTCACAGTATATAGGAATAAAGAACAGCCATTAAACCAAAATTGGGTGTGGTAATTAAAGCCCCAAAGTCTGTCTTCAAGAAGAAAGATAAGAAGACACCTCCCTCTGCCAATGACTCACACACACTGGTTCAGAGCTCTGAGTCTAAAGATATGGAAGGAGGCTGGAGAGGTTTGTTCAGGGATGAGATAATGGAGGAGATGTCCCACCTATGGTTTAGTCCTTAAACCTTCTGGTCATGCTGCCCACACATAAATAATGACGAGCCTTGTAACCTTGAGCAAGTTACTTAAGCCCAATTGCTTATAAAAAAAAAAAAAACCACCAAGTGAATTATTTCTGTTTGGTCAGAAACCCCAAGAGTCTTGCCCTTCCAGATTTACTTTTTTTTGACTAAGTAAAAGAGACCATTCTTTGGCTCATTTCTTACTTAACCTTAATCATGGAATGGGAGTTGCCCATTGAATGGGCTAGACCTGCTTAGGACTTGATCTTTAAAAGGCCAAGGTTTCCCACTGCATCTGAGGCCATCCCCAGACATCCTGTTCTCCATCTTGCTACCAGATCCAGATGGCTCCAGAGGAGAAAGCGAGACTGGTGATTTTACACAGCTCTCCCTCACTTAAATGCAATTCACTTGCAAGTTATGACATCACTATTTTACCTAAATTAAATTACATATTTAGTGCAATACAAACCAATTTACCAAAAAATTACTTTATAGACCTAGAAAAAATAGTAACAAAATTCATTTGGAAGAACAAAAGGTCCAGAATATCAATGGTATTAATGAAAAGAAATGCTAGGGAAGGTGGCCTAGCCATACCAGATTTTAATCTGTACTATAAAGCAACAGTCATCAAAACTACCTGGTATTGGCTGAGGCATAGAGCAGTAGATCATTGGAATAGATTGGGTACACAAGATTCAGTAGTCAATGACTATAATAATCTACTCTTTGATAAACCTAAAGACCCCAGTTTTGGGGATAAGAACTTGCTATTTGACAAAAACTGCTGGGAAAAATGGAATATAGTATGGAATAAACTGTGCATAGACCATTATCTAACATAGTATATCAAAATTAAGTCTAAATGGGTGCATGATCTAGGTATAAAGGATGATACTATAAGCAATCTGGGAAAGCAAGGAGTAGTTTACCTGTTAGATTTATGGAGAGGGGAAGATTTCATAAGCAAACAAGAATTAGAGAGCATTATAAAATGCAAAATGGATAACTTTGATTACATGAAACTGAAAAGCTTCTGTACAAACAAAGCCAATGTAACCAAGATTAGGAGGGAAGTGGGAAGTTGGGAAAGAATTTTTACAACCAATATCTCTGATAAAGGCTTCATTCCTAAAATATACAGAGAATTGAGCCAAATCTATAAAAATACAAGTCATTCCCCAACTGATAAATGGTCAAAGAATATGAACAGACAGGTCTCAGAGGAAGAAATTAAAGATATCTATAAGCATATGAAAAAATGCTCTAAATCACTATTGATTAGAGAAATGCAAATCAAAACAACTCTGAGGTACCACATCTCACCAGTCAGATTGTCTAAGATGACAAAACAAGAAAATGATAAATGCTGGAGAGGATGTGGAAAAATTGGAACACTAACGCATTGTTGGTGGATTTGTGAACTGATCCAACCATTCTGGACAGCAATCTGGAACAATGCCCAAAGGACTATAAGTAATTTTATATCCTTTGACTCAGCAATACCAATTCTAGGGTTGTATCCCAAAGAGATCACAGAAGTGGGAGGAAGACCCATATGTACAAAGATATTTGTAGCAGTTCTTTTCGTAGTGGCAAAGAATTGGAAATTAAGGGGATGCCACTCAATTGGGGAATGGCTAAACAAGTTGTGCTATATGAATATAATGGAATACTATTGCACCATAAGAAACGAAGAGCAGATGGACTTCATATCTACCTGGAGAGGCTTATATGAACTGATGCTGAGTGAGAAGAGCAGAGCCAGGAAAAACCTGTACACCATTACAGATACAACATGTGTGTGACAATCAACTTTTGTAGACCAGACTCTTCTCCAAATTACAGGGCTATAAGTAAACTCCAAAAAACTTATGATGGGGAGAGATGTCTACATTCAGAAAAAGACCCAGAAAGAACAGAGTTTGAATGCAGACTGAAGCAAATTACTTGCTCTTTTTCTTATTCTTGTTTGGTTTGGTTTCTTCTTTCCCATTGTTCATTCCATCCAATACAATCCTTCTTTATAACCTGACCAATGTCTACTGTGAAAGTTTCTGCAGACACTATACCTAATTGTGTGCTGCAGGGGGAGGGAGGGAGGGAGAGAGGAGAAGAAAATGTGAAACTCAAGAAATTGTGGAACTGAATCTTGTAAATTCAAAGCAAACAAACAAATTAATAAAGACATTTATTTATTTTTTTGAAAAAAAAAAGTTATGAAATCACTACCCTGATGTCACGATCCTCTGAGAGTATGAAGACAAACAGCAACATTCTCACAGCTTAGCACAGAGCCAGATATACAGTGAGTACTTAATAATTAGTTATTAAAAATAAACATTAAGAAGCCACTCTGCCCCCAGATTCCCCCCAAACGATGTAAAAGGACTCTGAACAACTTCTGAAGCCCCAGCACCCACAGAACGACACAGAGAAGCTAAACTCCCGCTGAGGACAGCCCAGCAGCCCTGCAGGAAGGACCAGCGCAGTGGTCTGGGACCTGGCAGCATACAGGTAATCAGGGAAAAGAAATCAAAAGGAACTTATCAAAGTTGAACTATTTACATTCCTATATGGAAAAGCAATAACTGTGACTGATGATATCTTTCTCACTATGAAAATAATGGAAGAAGGGGGTGTGGTCATATGAATACATATGTGAATGTGTGTGTATATGGTTACAGTTATATATGGATAGAGGGCATAGGTTGAATTTGTTGGGAAGGGAGAATACCCAAGGGATGAAATTATGAGGTGAGAGAGGAAAGTGGCAAGAGGAGATGGGGAGAGACAGGGTAGTGTAAACTATCCCATGCAGAAGAAGCAAGGGGAAGTGGTTGCAAAAGAGGAGGAGAATAAGGAAGGCTAAAAAGGCAAAACCAGATTCACATTGAATTTGGTTCAGGGAGAAAATGACATACAAACTAAATGGGATATCTCAACCTGCAGCAGGATAGGGGGAAGGGGGATGGGAGGAGGGATGATGGATGGGAGGGCATCCTTGGGGTGAGGGGAGGTTGGAAGTACCCACTATAAAAGAGAGACAGGATCATGTAGGGAATGGACCAGGTGGGGGGTGGGATGAGTGGGAGGGAATTATAAGTAGCCTTGTACAATATATCTACTATGATAATATTTTGCATAGCTAGACATGTACAACATATACTGAATTACTTATCTCCCAAGAGGGAATGGGTGACAAGGGAGGAAGGAAATGGATCTGAAATTCGAGGTCTTAACATTAAATGTTTCAAATATATATAAATACTATTATTAATACTCTTTTGCTTGCAATAGGGAGATAAGATGTGCAGGCATTGGGATGCAAAGACTCACCTTCCTCTAATGGAAAAGTCGATGGGGGTATGGGAGAAGGTATGGGAGAGAGCCGATTGGAGGAAGCGATATCTTGTGGGATTACTATTCTGGGAGGTTGGGTAGGGGAATAATGGGGGGAAAATGATTGTAACTCAAAATCTGGCGGAAATGAATGATGTAAAACAGAAGTTAATAAAGCATTTGTTTAAAAAATAAATAAATAAACATTAAACGATTTTGAAAGGCAGCAACACAGGTGTTCCACATGAACTTTGGATCTGCCCTTTGGATCGGCTTAGCTGATGGGTCCAGATCTCCTGGCTAGCCTGGCATGACGCTCTGCAGTCTTTCAGTTCAGAAGTGATCATCCTTTCTTGTGAGCAGTGTGTTTCTTCAGAAATCTCCCTCTGGGTGTCTTTGAACCCAGTCCAGAACTTCAGCCTCCAGGATGAGGTAAATGTTCAGTTCTCCAAATGGTTAGTCAATGACTTCTGCTCATTGAGGAAATGGAAAGACAGAAATGTGCAGAGATTCCAGGCTCTCTCTGGCTTTCCTGGACATCCATATGGTGTAACCCACTGCCTTTGATGCTGGGGGTGGGAAAGGGCAGAGAAAACCTCTTTCCCACCTTGGATGGAAGTACCAGGGAGGGAAAGGGGGCACTAAATGTTGCCAAATTTTCCCCTTCTTATGTCATTAAAGGATAGATTGATTCTCTAGCAGGTGGTGAACAGGGATGCTGGACCTCCTCTCCTCCATTCTTCTGCCCAAGCTAGGCACTTCTGCTTTCAATGAAAATCAATTATTTTAGAAGAGTTAGTGCTAATTTGATAAAGTAAATGTAATACCTTTGTAAATAAAAAAAAGAACTATTCAATATAAATTATTTTTTTAATAATGGAAATTTTAAAAAGTAAATATACTCTTTTTCTAAAGGATAGGACTTGGGATACCATAAGTATGGAGAATTTTGGAATAAGGAATCTCCATTAGTAATACTGGTCTGTGCCTTCTCTGGTACCCCCATTCTTAGAAAACAGTGGGAAATATGTGACTAATCCAGGGTCACGCAGTCATGATGTGTGGGGAAAAAATGGAAAAGGATCCATAAGAACCAAATTAAAGAGAAGATAAAAATAAGTGATATAAACCAATAAAATGTTAGGGAAACAGATTTTAAAATTGAGAAAAGTTGTTTTCTAAAACAAATTTGAATTGAAAAAACTAAATCAACTAGACAAATAAAAATATTCTGGCAGAGGGTAGGGTAGAATGCCTAACAACCGAAGGGACACAGGCTCTGGCAACAGGTGACAAATCAAGGGCACTCAGCCTCCCTACCTGGGTTCCAAGTAGGTTTCTGCTGCCTTCAGGATATGACTCTTTGGGGAAGCCCCAGCTTCACCCTCAGTCTCAGGCCTCAGTTTACCAGGAGCATTTAGAGAAGCCTGTCTCATTTAAGTCAGAGGAACTGGAGGAAGGGAAGGGAGTGAGAGGGAGCAAGAGTGCCAAGAGGCTGAGGAGAGGAGTTGGCATCTGGGACCCGATTATTTTAGTGAGGAGGTAAGTGAATGACTTAGCTCTTCTCAGAAGTACTATGATCCAAGACAATTCCAAAAGACTTATGATAGAAAATGTGATCCACAACCCAAGAAATAATTGATGCATACCTGAATGCATATCAAATATTACTATTTTTAGGTTTCCTTTATTTTTCTCATGGTGTTTATTTAAGGGAGTGAAGACTTGTGTTTTCTTTCACAACATGACTAATATGAAATTCATTTTGCATTATTGCACATATATAATCTATATCAAATTGATTACTGTCTAACCAAAAGAGTAGATTGATGAAGGGAAAGAATTTGGAACTCAAAATTAAAAATAAATAAATAAATGTCAAAAATTGTTTCTACATGTAATTTGGGAAAAATAAAATATTGTATAAAAATAATAAATAGATCTGTGAGACTTAGATGAGGGAAAGTTCAACCACCACCTAGAAATCATTGATTCAAATTACTTATTCAAGTCAAAATTACTTAATTCATTGAGTCAGCCTGTGGATGCATAGGTGGGGGGAATGGATCAGGCATGGAGACAGGGTGTCTGAGCAATGACCAAGGGACTAAGGGAGAGGAGGCTAGGACATCCAGGGAGAGGCTGGGGCCAGTTCCTAGGAACAGGTCCACATGCAAGTATTGAAGGAAAGAGTTCTAGGAAGAGGCTTCCTGGCAAAGGGCACTCCCAGCAATCCCCATACCTCTACCTAGACCTAGACCTAGAAAGTAACCTAGAAACCAGTGCCTGGGTAGGAATGTAGGGAGGATTAGGCCTAAATGAGAATATGGTTAAGAAGTTTCTCCCCAAGAGTCCATCTTCTTAAATTCTAGTAGATAATCATCTTTGACAGGGATCACTCAGGAATTTCTCTGTCATATCAGCAAAGGACAGGTCCCACAGCCCAGGACTAGATGCTGTGTTCAGATTCAAGGGAGGTGCCCTAGTGCAGAAAATCAGGGGATCCTCAGTTCCTTCTCACAGCAATAATCACAAGGTCCAGTGAGTAATGGAAAAATGAAAGGCCTAAGGGCAGGACCATTCTCTTACCTCTGGTTTCTTGGTTTTCTTCTTTTGCAGAAGAAATAAATCACAGAGATGGAACCACTGAAGACCACCAGGAATACAACAACAATCGTTATGGGAAATGTCTTCTGAGATGTGGGGAGATTCCCTAAAAATTGGTCCCCAAACTCCATTACTGTGGAAATTACATAAGGGAAGCCCTAGTCCCTGATCCCTGGCCCAGGTTAGGGGCAGGACAATAAAGGGCATCAAGACTGAGCAAATCCTTCAAAAGGATAGTGGCTTTGTGCACAGATGATGCAGTCTTCCTCCCCCTCCATCATCTTCTAAACATCCCACCAAAACTAAGCTTCACCAGGCCTTCAGAGGACAAGAATTGGAAGAGAACTTAGAAAGAATCTAGCCCAGCTTCTTAGTTTTCAAAGAGGAAAATAAAAAAGAGAGGCCCTCCATCCTTCAGCTTGTAAGTCACAGAGGCAGGACTGAAGCCTGGGTCCTCTGACTCCCTCCCACTACCTCACAGCTGTGTCCTTAGAGATTCAGAGACTTTCAGGGATGAAGGGATGGTAGATCACATCTAATACAACTTCATCATTAGACAGAGGACCAGAGAGCAGAGAGGGGAAGAGCCTTGCCAAAGAAGTCACACTGAGGTAAAGCCACAGCCTAAATCTCCTGATTCCATAGGATACTACTTCCTTCTGAAGTCCTTTCTGGATTTTGTTTTCATATCCCCATTGAGAAATTCTCTAGCTCTTAACTGAGCAGCCTGGAGCCCAGTAACCCTGGGGTCAACTCTCCCCCAAATTGGCCCATTGGCCCATTGCCCTCTCTGGGTCTTAGTTTATCCACCTATAAATGGAGGGGGTTGGGGGCAGCAGGAGGATACAGTAGAGCAGGAACAACCCCAGACTTGGAAAACCAAATCTGGTTTCAAATGGTATCTTTAACCCTTAATTGTCAAGTGAATTTAGGCATGCCACTGGGCTTCAGTCTCTTCCTCAGTAAACAGAGGAGAGGGCCTAGATAACCTCTTAGGTCCCTTCCAGAGATGACATTCTTCAATGCCTAAAGAGTCTCTATCAGCCTCTCTCTCCTTTTCCAGTAACCTTCCATCTCCTCTACTCCCAGGAGCCCAGTACCCCAAATTCCTCATCACTAACATGTGCAACAGAGTTTTGGGAGAAACCATAACAGTTATGATGGAGCCAGATTGTGGAGGACTCCACAACAATAGCGAACGATGGAAGTTTCTTGAGCAGCTGAAGTGGCATGACCACAGTTGTGTTTTAGAGAGATGAATCTAGCAGCCTGGGCAAGGTAGATTTGTGAAAGGAGAAACTGGAGACCTTCCTTTCAAATGAAAGAAAAAGATGGACTTGGAATAGAGATATTAATGTTCAATCCCATCACTGGCACTTATCAGGAATTTAGGGTAAATAAGTCCCTTTGCAGCTCTGGGGCTCAGTTCCCCAAATGTGAAATAAGAGTTTTGAATTAAATGATGTATAAGGTCTCTTCTATCTGGAAGCTCAGATTTGAACTACTGCGTTCTATAGAAGGGAAGGGAAGCTTTTCAGGGGGCTAATTAACCTCAGCTGAAACTATGGCCAGATAATGTTATAGTCCAGATAATGTTGTAGGCTAGACATGGTCCTCAGTCCAGAAATTCCCTCTCCCTGCCACAGGGCCCATTCTAAAATGTTTCAGATCAGGGTTTTTTTCAAGGTCAGATGTCCCTACTGAGAGTCTTCTATGGGCCTTCCCTCTCCTGCCCGAGGCCCTTGGGGTAGGGAGAGAAGTCAAATATAAGCCCTGCCCCTGAGGAGCTCACTGCCTATTTGGGGAACTGAACTTAACCCTTTTCAATTACTTTGTGAACCAAATGACACTGTAGGGTCTACTTGCAGGGGTATAAGCAGTCTTTTAGCTGCTCATTATGAAGTACAGACTCTGGGAACCCCTTGAACTCTCAGTGAATCTTCCCATTTGATTAGGCTTTGTCTGAGACCATAAGCCTTTCATTATAGCTCTCCTCCAAATCTCTTACTAGCCTAGCTCTCCACAGTCCAGCTAGCCCCTACCCTTGATCCTCAAAATATCTATACCCAAATCTTTTCCATTGTCTCTCATATCTAGGTAACCTCCAACTACTTCTCACCCTCAGTCTCATTACTGGAGTCTGACCTCTTTTGACTTCTCTCAAGACCCTCCCCAAATTCCTCCTCCACTCACACCTTATGTTTCTTTTGAGCTATTGCAATTCTGCTTTGCTCATAAATCACAGCATGCCATGCTGGGCACTCCTGTGCCAGTGTCTCCCATGTCATGCAATCAATTCCAAAGTTCTTAAGAGAGACCCCTAAAGTAATTCCACATCCTTTCTTTTTTTTTCCTTTTTGGAGGGAATTGGAGTCAAGTGACTTGCCCAAAGTCACACTGCTAGTAAGTGTATCAAGTGTCTGAGGCCAAATTTGAACTCAGGTCCTCCTGACTCTAGCATCTGCTCTATTCACTGTGCCACCAAGCCACCCCAACATTTCTTTTTTTTTAAACTCGTTCTTTTTATTTTTTTAATTAAATTTTAACTTTATTTTTAGTTTACATCATTCGTTTCCACAATATTTTGAGTTACAAATGTTCTCCCTATCTTTCCTCTACCCACAACCCCAAAACAGCTATCCCACTGAATACCCCCTTCCCCAATCTGCTTTCTCCAAAATCCTCCCCGATCCCTCCTCTGATTTTCCAGTAGGGCAAGAGGGAACTCTATGCCCCAGTGCCTGTATATCTTATTTCTCAGTTGCATGTAAATACACACACACACACACACACACACACACACACACACACACACACATATATATATATATATATATATATATATATATATATATATATATATATATATATATATATATATATATATATATATAAACATTTGATTTTAAAACTTTGAATTCCAGATTCTTTCCCTTCCTCCCTTGTCACCCACCCTTACTGGGAAGATAAGCAATTCAATATAGGTTGTACATGTGTAGCTAATGCAAAACATTTCCATAGTGGATATATTGTGAATGACTGACTATATTTCCCTCCCTGCTATCCCATCTCCCACTTGTTCTATTCTCTACTTTCATCCTTTCCCTTTTCAAAAGGGGGTGCTTCCAATTTCCATCACCCCCCCAAAATGCTCTCCCCTCCATCATCCACCCTCTTGTCCCCTTGCCCCCTACTCTCCTGTGGGGTGAATACCCTATTTAGTGTGTATGTCATTCCCTTGCTAAGCTAACTTCATTGAGAGTTAGGTTGACTCACTCCTTTTTGCCTTCCTGTTCTTCCCCTCCATTATAACAGTTTTCCCTTGCCTCTTCTATATGAGATAATTTACCCCATTCTGTCTCTCCCCATCTTTTCTCATTAAATTTCTTTCTCACCCCTCAATTTCACCTTTTAAGTATCATCCCTTCCTATTCAATTGGTCCTGTGCCTTCTGTCTATGCATATATGTACACATATATATACACACATTTACATATGTATTCATATGCCCATATACCCTTCTATATAGACATATATATGTATGTGTATATATATATATATATATATATATATATATATATATATATATATTCCCTTCAACTATGCTCATGCTGAGAATAGTTTCATAAGTTACAATTATCATTTTTCCATGTAGGAATTTAAATAGTTTAACTTTGATAAGTTCCTTATGATTTCTTTGCCCTCTTTATCTTCTCATGCTTATTGTATCTTAATGTCAAATTTTCTATTCAACTCTTTTTTTCATCAAGAATGCTTGAAAGTCCTCTATTCCACTAAATTAACATATTTTCCCCTGAAACATAATACTCAGTTTTGCTGGCTAAGTGATTCTTGGTTTTAATCCCAGCTCCTTTGACTTCTGAAATATCATATTCCAAGCCCTTCAATCCCTCAGGGTAGAAGCTGCCAGATCCTGTGTTATCCTGATTGTGTTTCCACAATATTCAAATTGTTTCTTCCTGGCTGCTTATAACATTTTCTCCTTGAGCTGGGAACTCTGGAATTTGGCTATAATATTCCTAGGAGTTTTCTTTTTGGGATCTTTTTCAGGATGTGTTTGGGGGATTCTTTCAACCTCTATTTTGCCCTCTGGTTCTAAAACATCAGGGCAATTTTCCTTGAGAATTTCTTGAAGGGTGATTTCTAGGTTCTTTCTTTGATCATGGCTTTCAGGTAGTCCAATAATTTTTAAATTATCTCTCCTGAATCTATTTTCCAGATCAGTAGTTTTTTCAATGAGATATTTCACATTGCCTTCTATTTTTTCATTTCTTTAGATCTGTTTAATAGTATCTTGATTTCTTATAAAGTCACTAGCTTCTGTTTGCTGCAATCTAATTCTGAAGGAATTATTCCCTTCAGTGAGCTTTGGAGATTCTTTTTCCATCTGGCAAATTCAGCTTTTTAAAGCATTCTTCACCTCATTGGCTTTTTGAGCCTCTTTTGCCATATGAGTTAGTCTATTTTTAAGATGTTATTTTCTTTAGCCAGATTGTTCTGACCCCTTCCACTCCTCATGTGCTGGCTGACCTTCCCCTTTGCCAGTTGGATCCCTCAGTCTTACAGTCTGATCTAGTTCAGCCAGCAACACCCAGTCCCTCCCTTACAGAAGTGGGAATTCCTATCTCCCTTCCCAAGCTCCTTCCCCACAGAGTCTACAGAGCTTTTTCCCCTAAGGGCAATGGTTGTTTCAGGTGAGACAACTAGAGTGCATGTTTCATTCTCCATTTCAGATCTCAGTCAAGTTAAAGGAAAATTGGGGAAGTTCTCCAAAGATCCAACAAAGTTTACTGAGGGCTTCAGAGACATATCACTACAATTTGAGCTTTCCTGGGGTGATTTGCCTATCTTCTTCTCTACCTGAGGTTCCACTAAGGAGAAGATGAGAATCTGGGAACAAGCCCCAAAATTCTGGGATCGTTTGGCTAGCAATTACTCCAGAAAATACCCCCAAGGAACAGCTGCTGTTCCCACTAGTGACCCAGGATGGGATTAAATCCAAGAGGATAGGGAGAAGAGAGACCATATGGTACTTTGTCTGTTAGAAGGCCTAAGAATTGCATTTTAAAAGCAAGTAAATTATCAGAAAGTTAGGGAAATTACATAGACAGATAAAGAAAACCCTGCCTTTTTCATAGATAGACTTACAGAAGCTGCCTATTTGAGGATCTGTTGTTTGAACACTACTTCCTCATCATCTCCTCTTGCCCTGCCCCCTTGTTGGGAAGGAACCTGATGGTGAAATTGGGGAGTCAATAATCTCTAGTTAAACCTCCCATCCCCCTTTGCTCCCTGTTCACCAGACCTCCCCTCATGTTCCCCCAGAAGAGTGGGAGCAGTTGAGCCAGTTGTCTGGGATCAGGGAATTCCTGGGAGAGCTGCTTATGCCACCCCATTTACTGTTCACCTCCAAGATCCTAAGGAGCTCCCCCATTGCCATCCATCTGGAATCAAGCCCCCTGGGGGGCACTGCAACCAATAATTGCTGCTCAAGGCCCTGACTCATTCTGTCTAGAGTGGGGCCCAGAGTAGGTGGAAGCTTTTGAGACTCTGAAAACTAAATTGACCAGCACTCCAGCTTTACCCAATCTAGGAAAACCTGTTACTTTCTATGATGATGGAAGGAGAGAACAGGCTTTGAGAGTTACTGCCTGTTTTTGAACACTATTAGATTCTGTGGCTGCTATTGTTTTCCATGTGTTAAATGCTCATGGAGCAATTTGGAAAGGAAAGGGATATCTGACAGAATTTTGGCCTTGCCATAGTCATATTTAATTCCAACCAGGAAAGTTGTCTTTTATACAAGGGAAATTGTTCTTTTTCTTTCCTCTCTCTCTCTCTCTCTCTCTCTCTCTCTCTCTCTCTCTCTCTCTCTCTCTCTCTCTTTTTTTTGGTGCCTGTTTGGTCTTCATTCGATTAGTGTCCCAATCAGTGCATGGCTATGGAGAACCAGGTGAGGCCTGGCATCTCTGGAAGAGACAATAAAACCACTCCCATCTTTCAGCTCCAGGACAGAGAGAGGCTTCCATCATGTTTTATCGGGAAACTAGGATCAAAGTCAGGAAACAGAATTGAATTGAATTGAAGCTGTGAGTCAGGGTTCATGTTTCAAAGTGAGCTTGTCCTTTCTCAAAACCTGTGATTCCACACATGCAGGACCAAGGGAAATGTCAAGGAGAAAAAAATGGCCAGATTCAGGGTGAGAAGCGATGAGTGAGTCCCAGCCCAGACATTTCCAACTTCTATGATCTTACACAAAGTCCCTCCCCTCTCTGTGCCCCATTTTCTTCACTTGTTAAATGAAAGGGTTTTAACTCATTGCTCTTTAAAATCTTTCCCAGCTCTGACAATTTGAGATTCAGATGATACCCATAAATTATGCAGGACCTACCTGCTACCTGCAGTTCAATGTGGGCTTCACTGTGATAGTCAGGTAACTGGACTTGGCAAGTATATGGACCAGAGTCAGAGACCTGGACCTGCTTGATCCTCAAGGTCACCTTCCCCTCAGCCATGTCATGTTTCAGCAGCTCCATCCTCCCCTGAAACTCAGAGCCTTGGAACTCCTCTAGCTTCTTCCCAGTGGGGTGCCTATGCACCAGGGTGTGGTTTCTGAACCAGTTCCCAGTCATGCCCTGAGCATCCATCTTAGGGGAGAGTTCACATGAGAATGTGACATCTTCCCCCTGCTTGGCCTGAATGAGTTGAGCAGGGTCAGCCACTGTGAATGGTCTTTTCTGGCATTCTAGGGACAAAACAGAAGAACATCAGAGGACAAGGTAGGTCCAGGATTAAAGTATTTGTTGGTGTGGTTGGGAGGCCCAGCAGATGAAGGTCTGACTTGTGGTTCAGCTGCTGCTCTGCTGTGGCCCACTTCTGGCCAAATTCCTTTCCTTCCTCTGATTCCCTTCTAGACAGACATTGTCTCTCTTGACTACTTTGCATAGTGGGAAACAGAAGGAAGCTTTCTGGATGCTGGAGGGTTAGGGATGGGGTCAGGAAGGCAACAGCTTCCATCCATAGCCTTAAGGGAGGCATTGCATTAGCTTCTGCTCTGCTACTCCCCATAGAAAACTTACAAGTGCAGAGAGCACCCAGGCTCCTGGGCAAGTCTCTGCCTGATCCTATTGGCTGTGCAGCTGAGGTAGAAGAAGGGTGGTCCAGAGAGCCAGGTGAGGTCTCTATGAGGGGGAAAATTCTGCTCACTGAGAAGTTGAGGAGTCTGGTCATCTTGATTGATGGATAGGTCTGTCTGCTGTCCTAGTCTGGATCTTCCCAGGCTAATATGGGGAAGTGTCTAAGCCACTCATTCTTGCTTAAGTGTTATGGCACAGGTTAGCTTGATATGCCAGTCCCTCCCAGAAATATCTAGATTTTGATAGGATACTCTCAGAAATGTAATGAACAGATTCTATGAGAGCTGAATGACTGGGCTTCTAGACCTGGCTGTGTCAACACCCTCCTGTGTGACTGCAGGCAAGTCCTTTCTCCTCTTTCAGACTCCTTCTCTTGGTCATTTTCCACCCTGATGTTGTGGATCCTTCATCTCACCCCACCCTCACTCCCACTCTTCTCCTTGCCTTTCCACATCCAGCTCTGAGCTCTTTAATTGAATCAACAGTAACCACAGCCTCTGGGGAAAGTGTGTCAATGGACTGCACTACTGATCCACTCCCCAACTCTCCAAATCACAGCTCCCTTCCAACACTCTTCTCTTCCTAATGTCTATCCTGTTGTAATGTAAGTCCCTTGAGGGCAGGACTATTTCATTTTTGTATTTTTATTTGGTGGATTGTTGTCCTTCAGTCTCTAAGAGGACCAAAATGACTTCACCATGTTTGATTCAAGGTACAGTGTCAATAACTGTAGCTGATCAGACCAACATAAGCTCAGAAGACTACCACACAGGTCAGGCATAAATGTTCCATATGAACATTTGGAGTGTGAATGTCTCTAAATTTACACATCTCATGTGTCTTTAGAGCTTCTGAAATTCTGCTTTGCTCATAGAGTACAGTGTCTTGTTTGAGGTGGGCACACCATGCTGGGCAGTCCTGTGGCAGTGTGACCATTGTCTCACAATCAATTCTAAAGTTCCTCAGAGAGACCTTGAGAGGGTCCTTGTTTTGCTTCTTCTGACCTCCATATAAGCATTTGCTTCGTGTGAGTCCTACTTGGCAAATGTATGTTTGGCATTCCAATAATGAGGCCAGCTCATTGGAGTCATATTCTCTGAAATAGAGTTTGAATGCTGTAATGCCAAGCAAAGGCAACTTCCCAAAGGTTCAAAATACCAGCATAGCTGCTGTCCATTTTATTCAGTGACAAATTCAGAACAGAGAAAATCGAAATACAGCACAATTCAAAATACAGCATTCACCAAGTGTAATTCAATAATTTCTAAGTACTACTCCACCCCTGGGCAGCACATTCATTTAGTCAATCCCAAAGACCCTCTTCTCAAATCTAGGTTAGTTTCCAATCATAAACAAAGAACATTTATTTGGTCAGTTTAATGGAAATGCAGATTTGAAGATCTTCCCTGCCCCTAGGCCCTTTGATTGGCTTAAGAGACTCTGAAAACCTTCCTTGATTTGAAAATATACTCTGCCCCCTAATAGGCTGAATGTGGTCACATAGAGTCTGTGGTAGGAGGCTTGGTTTTCAGGAATGACCACACCTTGATGCTGTGTGATTGGGCAGTGGATCAAGAGGGTGGTTACATTCTCTGAGCCAGGAGAAGACTATATAATCCCTGATTTGAGGCTTTGCTTGGGGGCTCACTTTTAGAAGTGTTGTGTGATTTGACCAGATGAGACTCTGGGAAGCCATTATTGAGAGCCCCCCGGCTTTGAAAACCCAAGATGTTGATGCTTCCCTCTCTGGTAACTGTGATTTGGTATTGATTTAATGGTTGGACAGTTTGGGAGCCTGTCTGCTTGATCTGTTTGTTTCTCTGTTTTGAAACTACTGTCTGTATACTCTGAAGTTCGGGGTGCTGACCTTTTTCCCCTGAACTAGGTAAATGATATATGTTTGTTTGATTAAAGTAAGCTTGTTAACCGATTTTGAGTTGCTTTCCTTTTGAAAAGCAGATCTAAGAACCTGTATTGGCAGTCACCCTGGGGATATTGGGGTGCTTGCTGCTACAGTCAGTCACAGAGCACAAAAAAAAAAGTCAAAAGTTTCCCACCCCTGCATCACAACTGAATAGGCCATCTACCCCAGAGTTACAACAAGCTTAAGATATAGTGACAGCATTTAATACCCAAAAAGAGGTCTTTTCTTCAAGTTCTCAGCAATCTCTGTTCCTGGGGAGACAAAGCTTAACAAGGCCACAAGATACATTGCCAGTGTCCTCATTAATTCATTCTCTCTCTGGAGAACAGAACTAGGACCCCTGAAAACATCAGCAAGACCTTCTTCCAGGATTTCTGTAAACATACAACAAGAAAATCCTTCTTCAGGGCTTCTGAACCAACAGCAAGGTTCCAGGACCTTTGCAACAACAGCACTGTCCTTCACCATCAGATGAATCTGTCAAAACAACATCAGAACCAACAAAGTACTGGCAGCACAACCATGTCTCCTCAGTCCTTGGCAGCTCTAGGTAGCAGCTCTCAAAAGTCCCGGGCAGCTCAAACTGGCCCTCAGCAACCCTCTTTGTCTCTCTTCCTCCACCATTCTGCTTCCAAACAATTCTTCTGCCTCTCTCTCTCTCTCTCTGCTTTCGAGTCTCTAAATCCTCATCACCAGCTCCTCCCAGTTCAGCCCTCTCTTTTCACATCAACAAGTCCATGCCACAAGTGGGATTCACAAGCTCTGGGTTTTAACACTCAAGCTAATACAGGCGATCTTTAAATTCTGTTACTATTACCAATGCTTGATAGTTTGGCTGGAGAAAGGGCCTCAGCATCCAGGTGATCTTGAGAATCTTTCTTAGAAAATTCAAACAGAAATGTTCCAGCTTGTGGTGTGGCACCAGTAGCTTGTCCAGATTTCACAGGCACACAGCAATGAGGTCATAGAACAGCTCTGTAGACCTTCAGTTGGCGGGCAATGTAAGACCTCTTCTCTCCAACATTTTCTTTGGAGCCTCCCAAACTCTGAGCTAGCTCTGGCAATGTGTTCATCAACCTACCATGTCTGTGGACCTCCTTGTGAAGTATACTGCCAAAGTAAGTAAACTTATCTGCAGCACTCAAAATTTCTCCATCTGTTATAATTGATGGTTCCATGTATGAATGATGTGGTGCTGGCCGGTAGAGAACCTATCTTTGCTTGTTGTTAACCATCAGGCCAAAATTAGCACAAGTAGCAATGACTGGATCCATACCCTGGTGTTTCTCAGCTTCAGAGCCTGCATTGGATGAATGATCATCCACAAACAAAAAGTCATGCACCAATTCTTCCTCCACTTTAGTTTTGGCTTGCAGTGTTTTCAAGTTTAAAAATTTGCTGTCAGTGCAGTAGCTGAGCTGGATGCCATTTTCATCCTCTATGAATATAAGTTTTTTCTTTAACCTTATCAGGTTTCATCATGGTGGAAGGATAGGCACAAATGATGATCAACAAGTTGTTTTCTTATAAATAGTAATTGCCTTGTCATGAGCCTGACATTTACTACTTGTGGTAGTCATACAAGCTTCTTAAATAAATTAATTTTGAGTGTAAAGCCTAGGTCACCTTCACAGAGCTCCCCATTACTGTGCTGGACTCCATCTTGCCCCTTCCCTTAATTGATCTATAAAGCAGACAACTCCACCTTTCCCTTCCCCTAACTGATCTGCAAACAGCCAATTGATCTGTGGTTGGGAGTTTCAGCCTAGGGTTTCTCCCTGGCAGGAAATTCAAATGTGCACAGACCAATCACTGTAGTTTCAGCTTATGTAACCTGGCTATGGAACTTCTTCAAAAACCAGCATGCTGTCTGTGCCAACCCACTGTCTGATTTGGGCAAGTTACCCTGACAGTACCTCGGTAATAAAATCCACGTTCAAATTTAATCTCGGGGATCTTCTGTCTTGCTTCATTCAGGTATAACAACTGCAGCTACTCTAGAAAAAAGTATCTCCATTCAGTTCCAACTTTGGTTAGCTGGCCTTCATTTGCCAACCTTGTTTCACTCAGGCTACTAAATGAATGTAATGCCTGCTGAGTTTTCTCACAATGAAAGCAGGTTGTCTTTCCAGTCTATTGGATTTCATGTTATCCACAAGTATGTGCACATTCCATGACCAATGATGAGTGGAATCATCTTCACAAAAGTTTCTGTACAATTTTTTGTGCTTCTACTGCAAAGTTGGATCCCCACTTACTTCAGGAAGCAGACCAGGATTCAGGAAAGCAGACAATTTTTAAGGCACCTTTTTAGCCTTTTCCTCATGCCAGGAAGTGAGCAATATCTACAGTAACTTTAAATGGAATTTCTCTTTCTATCTGCTGCTGTTGGCTTTGTTACCAATATATAGGAATTCTGAAGATTGATGTGGGCTTGTTTTATATCCTGAAAGTTTGCTAAATTTATTTATTATTTCAAGTGGTTTCTTTACTTGATTCACTAGGATTCTCTAAGTATATCATCATCATCTGCATAGAGTGATAGCTTTGTTTTTTCATTGCCTCTTCTAATTCCTTCAATTTCTTTTTCTTTTCTTATTGTTGAAGCTAACATTTCTAGTATCATATTGAATAGCAGGGGTGATAGTGGACATCCTTGTTTCACCCCCAATCTTATTGGAAATGCTTCTAGCTTAAACCCATTATATATAATACTTGCTGATGATTTTAGGTAGATGCTATTTATCATTTTTTGGAAGACTCCATTTATTCCTATGAGCTCTGTTGTTTTTAATAAGAATGGGTGTTGTGATTTGTCAAAAGTTTTTTCTGCATCTATTGAAATTATCCTATTTTTTCTGCTAGTTTTGTTGTTGATATGATAAATTGTGCTGATGGTTTTGCTAATATTGAATCACCCCTGCATTCCTGGAAGGAATCCAATGCTTTTGATAAGCTGCTGTAATCTTTTTATGAACATTTTCTTTTAAATTTTTGCATCTATATTCATTAGGGAAACTGGTCTCTAGTTTTCTTTCTCTGTTTTGACTCTTTCAGGTTTAAGTATCAGTACCATATTTGTATCATAAAAAGAATTTGGTAGGACTCCTTTGCCTATTTTCCCAAATAGTCTATATAGTATTAAAATTAATTGTTCTTAAAATATTTGATGGAATTTGCTTGTAAATCTATCTGGCCCTGGAGATTTTTTCCTAGAGAGTTCATTGATGGCTTGTTTAATTTCTTTTTCTAAGAAGATGTTATTCAGGTATTTTACTTCCTCTTCTGTTAATCTGGGCAATTTATATTTGTGTAAATATTCATCTACTTCAGTAAGATGATCAAATTTATGGGTATGCAAATTTATGGCCAAAATACTTCATAATTATTGTTTTAATTTCCTCTTCATTCATGGTGAATTTATCCTTTTCATCTTTGAAACTGATCATTTGGTTTTCTTCTTTCTTATTTTAAAATCAAATTAATTAAAGATTTACCTACTTTGTTCCAACTCTTAGTTTAATTTATTAGCTCAATAGTTTTCTTAATTTCAATTTTATTCATCTCTCCTTCTGTTCTCAGAATTTCTAATTCGGTATTTAACTGGGGATTTTTAATTTTTTTTCTAGCTTTCTTATTTGCATACCCAATTCATTAGCACCTAGTTCAAATTAAGCCTGTGTTAAAGAAACAAAAGGTATGAACTCCTGTCGATGACATAACCAGAAGGGGCTGATAAGAGGGAGCAATACTATATATAAGGAAAAGCCCCAGAGAGGGAGAGTCAGAACTCCTTGTGTTAAGCTTCACGGAGACAGATGCAGCTGCTGCCAAGGAGGCAGAAGGGGAAAGGCCCAGGCTGGAGAGCATGATTTTGGGAACCAGCTGGAGCTTCTGCTGGGGAGCTATCAGCTTCTCCTGGGAGCTGTGGAAGACTGAGAAAGCATGACTGTGATACTAGTACTTTGCATAAACCTGTTTATGGTTTTGTTAAGCCTTACCTTCCCAGGAATAGAGACTGTGAAGGATTTAAAGTGGACTGGACACTGTGAGTTTCAGCTCCGAACAGGAAGTGCATGAAGAGCTGTACAAGGACCTAGGAGTTGTCTGCCTTTGAAACCAGGTGACAGTTCGATGAATCCAGGTAGGACCTGGGACCATGGAAGGGGATCCACGGAATATAAGAGACCACCCTGAGTCAAGCTGAAAGAAGACTTTACTTGGATACTGTGTACTGACTGAGAAATTGTAATTTACTAGTGATCGAGGGGTGGAGGGCTTGTGTATTTTCTCATGATTGAATAGAGAATGATGACTGAATAGTAATTGATTAGTAACTTGATGTGCCCCATGAGTGGAGAACTTTGAACCTCCTTAAGGATGATTGAATTATTAAGTTGATTAAATGATTGTCACTAAATTATTGTTCTTTTTTTTTTTAACGTCCATGGCCTTTTCATGTAATCTGGAATTTTATTTTATATCTTACTTTTTTGCAGGGTAATTGGGGTTAAGTGACTTGCCCAAAGTCACATGGCTAGTAAGTGTGTCAAGTGTCTGAGGGCAGATTTGAACTCCTGACTTCAGGGCCAGTGCTCTATTCACTACACCACCTAGCCACCCCAATTATTCTTTGTTCAAAACTTCAAGATCACTGTGGTAAAAACTATATGGCCATCTTAGTAATAAGCTGTTGTGAATGCTTTATTTTGATTTCCTGTGATAAGTAGTAACATTGTGAATGCTGTACCTTGATTTATTTTAATGTTTTGCTCTGATTTGTTACTGAATAGAGTGTTCACTATACTATGTAATCAGAACATTGAAAAGCTGTTCACAACAGCATTCTTCTGAAAATATTCTTATGTTTGACTTTACAATCCCCATTCAATTTTCTCCAGAAAGCTACCATCTAGCTTATCTAAAATTCTATTCACCTCCTTAACTTCTTTCTTGTTTATTTTGTGGTTCGAATTATCTGGTTCAGAGAGGGGGAGGTTGAGGTCCCCCACTAATATACTTTTACTGTCAATTTCTTCTGGTAACTCCCTTAACTTCTCCTATAAGAATCTGGATGCTATACCACTTCAGGCATATGTGCTTAGTAATCATATTGCTTCATTGTCTATGGTGCCTTTTGGCAGGATAGAGTTTCCTTCTTTATCTCTTTTAATTAGATCTATTTTTTATTCTGCTTTGTCTGAGATTAAGATTACTGCCTCTGCTTTTTTTTTTAACTTCAGATGAAGCATAACATATTCTACTCCAGACTTTTTTCCTTTACCTTGTGTGTATCCCCCTGTTTCACATATGTTTCTTGTAAACAACGTATTGTAGGATTCTAATTTTTAATCCATTCTGCTATCTGCCTCCATGTCATGGTAGAGCTCATCACACTCCCATTCACAGTTATGATTACTATTTATACCTTTCTCTCCATCCTATTGCCCTGCCTGGTCATGCTTTTCTTTCTCCTTTTTTCCCTTTTCCTCCTCATTAGAGTTTTCCTTTTCACCACTGCCTCCCTCAATCTACCCTCCATGCTGTCATCCATGCTTCCTTTTCTTTCACTATTCCCTTACTACTTCTTCCCTCCCTTTATCCCTCCCTCCCTTTTCTTTCCCCTTTTCCCTCCAATGGCCTATAGATTTCTATACCTGAGTATGTTGGCTCTGAGGGTAGGTGTCTCTCAGAGTTCTGACCTTGGTACTCTTCTCTTCTCTCTCTACATGACTTTTCTTGGTTTTCTTATCAGCTCCCATGAATTTAATTACTGTCCCTATGCTGATGATTCCTGCCCCAGTCTGTCTGCTGACCTCCACTGTCAGCTCTCTAACTGCCTTTCAGCCATCGCAAACTGGATGTCATGTAGTCATTTTAAATTCAACATGTCCAAAACACAACTTATTCTCTTTCCCCTACACTGACCCCACACCCTACCTTCAGTATGGCTGTAGAGGACAACACCATCCACCCAACCCCTTAGCCTCACAACCTAGCAGTAACCTGGATTCCTCACTCTCTCATCTCCCACATCCAGTCTGTTCCTAAGGCTGTTGGTTTCACATTTGAAAGGCCCTTCTCTCTCCTCTGACATTGCCCCCACTCTAGGGCAGTCCCTCAGCTCCTCATGCCTTGATCACTACAATAGTCTACTGGTGGGTCTGCCTGTCTCAAGTCTCTACCCACTCCAATCCACCCTTAATACAGTCACCAAAGAGATTTGCCTGAAATCCAGGCCTGATCATGGCACTCTGCTCCTCAATGAACTAGTGGCTTCCTATTGCCCCAAAGAATAAATTCAAAACATTCTGGTCAGCATTCAAAGCCCTTCATCACCCCAGTTCCTCTACCACCCAATCTTCTTACTCCCCAACACACGTTATTCAATCCAGTGACACAGGCTTCCTGGCTATTCCATAAATAAGACCCTCCATCTCTGGGTTCTGGGCATTCTCACCCACAGCACAGGTACCATGCATTGAGCTGGGTAAGGAATGAGTCTTTTGCCCTCCCCAATTTAGGCCCTAGGACCCTCCAGAAACAGGTTTGGGTGGGGGTGGGGTCTACTTCTTTGTTCTTTTCACTTCTAGGCATAGCTGATGGATCCTCCAGCCCACCCAGACCCAATCATGGTGACCTTGGAGGGAGCAATCAAAGCTAAATGCTGCTGCCAGCACAGAAGCAAAGCCCTAAGAAGTCAGGGTGCATTGGAGTTGAGTACAAGGCAGTCTTTGGAATTGGAATTAGGTGAAACTATATAATGTACAAACTGGGCTAAGTTGTGTCCTTAAACCCACTGCACCCCTCAAATTCACCAGAGATTGAGGTTACTGTGTGCAGATGACAATGTCTCCAGGTGTTAGTGAAAATGTCATTTGTATATTTGTTCTCATGACACTATAGAATTAAATATTACTGTATAAAAGCTAATATGACTATAAAGTAGTTATATGGACTCAAGGTATAAAAAAGTCTCTAATATTGGGTGAACATCATTGGGGGGAGGGGCTTGAGTCAGTGACAGGGAGGCTGGACAGTGCCAAACCCCCTTAAAGTTATGAGAAAACCTGGAAGCGTTGAAGTATCACAGAACCAATCTTCAATGCGTGGGGGCCCAGGTAGTCACTAACCCACAAGGTAGCTGTGAGACTCCAGGGAGACAATGCATCGAAAGTAGTTTACACACTCTAAAGATCTCTGTCATTGCCTACATCTGAACATCACTTCCAGCTCTAGAAAGCACCCATGGCCCAGGTAAGACATACCTGCTACCTGAAGGTCAAAGCTGGTTTCATTGTAAAAGGCACCAGCCTGGAAATAACAAGTGTACAGGCCGGCATCAGAGAGCTGAACACGTTGGATGATCACAGTCACCTTCCCCTGAGCCATGTCCTGTCTCAGCATCTTTGTCCTCCCTCTGAATAAAGGGGCCTGGACATGCTCCACCTCCTGCCCCAGGCGGCACAAGTGCACAACCAGGGGACCTCTGACCCACTTCACAGTCATTCCCCTAGCATCCATCTCAGGGGACAGGTGACAAGGGAGCAGAACATCTTCACCCACCCAGGCCACAATGGGCTGAGCCAGAGGGCCAGATACTGTAAATGTTCCTGTGTGGAGAACCAAGGACAAAACAGAAGAGAATCAGAGATCACTGGGGTGGTGGAGCTAACATGGGCTCCAGAGCAGGGTCAGGGCAGCCCAGGATCATGAAGCCCTGAATGTGTTGCTGTACAGCTGCTCTGCTTCGAGCCCCACTCACCCCCACCCTAGTTAGGGAAATCACTTTCCACAGCATGATGTATCTGTGAGATGGAGATAAGACATTCTCCTCCTTATTACCCTTGTATATCCAGAGAGACAGGGCAGCTGACTGGGGGCTAAAAGTTCAGAAGTGAAGGCAGGAAGGCAACAGCTCTTGTCAAGGGGCCCATGGAGGGACTTGCCTCTGACTCACTGCTGAGACTTCCCATAGACAACTTTCTACAGCAGAGGAAGCCCGGGCTTCTGGGCTGGTGTTGGCCTTGCCCTGATTCTATGGCCATGCACCTGAGAGTTTTAGAAGGAGGCTGGGTCAGGGAACTGTGGGAGACCCCTGTGTGACAGAGTAGTGCAGCTCAGGGAAGAAGGGGGTGTTATCATGGAAGTGTGGGGAGCTTCCTGGGTATTACTGTAGGGATGGCATCCTGGGTGACTGGACCTAGAAGGAAAGGACTTGACTTTAAATATTAGCTCTGCTATTGACTAACTACGTGACCTTGTATAAGTCACCAAACCTCTGTGGGGCGCTCTTTGTTTAGTAATATAAGAGGATTGAACTCAATGATCTCTGGGGCCTTTTCCAGTTCTAAAACTGTGATTCTGTTTTTGTATTTCCTTTGCACTGGAGAGAAGCTCCCTGCAGTTCTTTGGTACAGAGACCTCAAAAAAGTTGGGCATTTTGACCTCTTTGTCAGAAGGTGAGGAGCAGCTGATGACTCATTCCAACATTTTCTACTTTCTTTTTCCAGAATTCATATGTTTATTTTTAGTTTTCAACATTCATTTCCACAAGATTTTGAATTATACATTTTCTCCCCATTTCTCCTGTACAGGACCCAAGACTAAAGTTCCCAGGGCAAAGTTGCCTGGAACTAATCTGTGGTCTCAAGCATTCTCTAAATCAAAGTGGCAAAGATTTATTGTTGCACTTTTCAGCAGGCAAAAGTTCTCAGAGAAGCTGCATTTAGGGAACCTGTAACTTTAGGGGTAGAGTTAAAGTTTATGTAGAATATTCTATAGTAAAACATGTGCCAAATATGCTAACTAGGTGATTCAAGGCAGGATTAGGGAGTGGTTAAAGAGTGGCCAGTTCTCCAAGGAACATGCAATTTAAGTATCTACTGAGCTTGGTATTTTTCCCAGAATTCACTGGGAAATAGCCCAAGTGGAGCTACATGGAGGTGTGGTTTTAGGCCTGCAATGTCATTGTCAGCTAGCAGTCAGGGCTGACTGAGAAATACCCAGGCTGCCCCCACTTATAGAAGATAAGTGTAAGGGAGTAGACATAGTCTAAGCCTAGGCTAGACTTAGGTCAGTGAGTAGCAAATATATTTATGAGCCAGTACACAGCCAGTTCAGCCAGTACACAGTTGGTTCAAAATACTAAATTCTATAGGTTCAGCTGGCTGCTGTCCTGGGAAGAGAGATGAGTGTTTTGCTAGAGCCCACTCATGAGTAATTGCTAGGCATAGTATCCTTGGACTGGGGAAGAAACTGCCTGAGACAGTGTTTTGAGATTAGGGAGAGATTTGATTTTTAGGGAGAAATGTGATTTTGGAACTGGAGTTAAAGCACAGGTACCCAAGCACCCCATCACTCTCAGAGACCCGTTATATTTTGTACAAGAATATCAAAAGTTTCCCCCTCTCTTTGAGAGGAACAGTGACAGTTTACTACATTAGTGACAAGTTTGAATCCCTATTAAGAGAAAAGATTCTATTCAAAAACATCTCCTTCCTTCAGATGCCAGGAACATAAAAGGCCTGAACTGAATGAGGGCCCCTCCAGCTCCACAATTCCATGATGCTGAATTGCAGATATTGATGGCAGATCCTGGGATGGAGGATGGCGACCTAAGATCAGAGACCATGCCTTATCTGAACTTTGTACCTCTACTAGTGTTAAAACAAAGGGCTCTGTGTGCAAACAGGGTTAAATAAGTATTTCTTGAATTTGTGGTTTAACTGAAGTAAAGTATGAGTGGGTAGTGATATGGGAACACCATGCTGCAGAAACCAAAGAAAACTTACTTGAGCCAGGAATACAAGGAAGCTGGAAGATGAGACATATGAGGTATAAAGTTCTGTAGGCAGCTGGCCAGGGATTCCACTTCATGGTCCAGATCATGGGTGGCAGGAACACAACCAGGAGACACTAAGAACAAGAAGAACATGTTGGCTGTGAAGGTCAGATTAACCTGACCTGAAAAGAGTTCCCTTCCCCTAGGCATCTCCAAGTGTTGTCTCCAAGTCTACAACACCGCACCTTAAAGGGCATAGACACTGTGGTCCAGCTTGTGTCCATCCCAGCTTGTCTCCTCCTCTTCATACACATCTCACAGAGCAGGCTGGTTCCCATACCCCCCATATTAATTTCTACCTCCATAGCTCAACTCACACCATTTTTTCTAGCCTATAATGTCCTCTATGCTCCTTTCTACTTGTTCCAATATTCTAGTGCCTAACTCAGTGGGCCAGAAGACTTCTTGCATCAACCACTTTCTCATTGATCATCTCTCTCTGTATTTCACTTCACCATCTCAACAGCTCACATGGATTGAATGACTTTCTCTGTGCAGAGGCCTGTCAGCCTCTCCCTGACTTCTAGTGCCTATTGGAGAATCTGAGCCAGTTATCCCACATTAAAGTCAACATGTCCAAAATGGAACTTCACTGTCTTTCCCCTAAACTTCTCCATTTCCTAACTTCTCAATTACTGTCAAGGACAGCACCAGGCTTCAACCTAGGTGTCATTCTCAACTTACCCCTCACTCTTACTCTGCCTCCCCCTTTCTAATTGGTGGCCAAGTCCTCTCCATTCTACCTTTCAAACTTACCAAATATTCATCTCCTTCTCTGCTGTGACACTTCCTCTCTCCTCTCCTCTCCTTTCCTCTTCCCTCCTCTCTTCTTCTTTTTCCTCCCCCTCCTGTCCCTCTGTCCTCCCCTGACACACACACACCTTGTTCTGCCACTTATCAGACATGCACACTAGCCCATGTATTTTAGTCCCACTTTCCTTCCCTAATGTATTCTGACACTTAGTGACATTGGCTTCCTTGGTTCTCCTCAAACCATACACTCCACCTCCCAACTTGGAGCATTTCCCCTGGCTGTCCTACATTCCTGGAATTCTACTTCTTCATATCTGCATATCTATATCATGGCTTCCCTGGCCTTCTTCAGATGCTGGTTCAAATCTAACCTTTTTCATGAAACCCCATTCCCCTTAATGTCGGTGTCTACTCTCTCAATGCTATCTCCAATACATCCTTCATATATTACATTTGCATAAATGTTGTTATTAGACTGTGTATGTTAGAGATTAATGTTATACTAATAACTATTAATGAATTTTGATCTAGCATTTTCCTAAGAGTCGTCAGAATGGAAGCTCTCAGAGAAATGAATCTTATATTATCATATTAAAAACCAATTTTAAATTTGCAATCTATCCTTTACCTCCTATTTCTGTTAAGTTCCCTCTCCAAAAAAGGTCATATAGTTTCTAAAGAGTGTAAGTGTGTAAGGTAATCTTCTCCCAACCCCAAGACATCTACCTGGGCAGGGACCCTTTCTTTTTGTCTACTTTGTAAACTAGAGCCAGTCTCACCTAGATCTTTTCCCTGGGACTTGCCTGGTTGTCCTTGATCCCCTCCATTGGAATTTAAGGTGACCCTGCTCATGAAGGAGAAAGCTAGCTAGTGAGGTCTGGATAGAAATGGCGTCCCCTGCTCAGATACCTTGAGCTTACTGAGTCTCAAGATCTGGCCTCTGTGTTCTCAGCAGGAGGAGCTGAAGACTTTTAGCCCACCTCCCCATTAAAGGCCCACTAACCAAGTTGAGTTTCACTTGTCAGGGAATTTCCTGTTAGAAAGTACATGTCTAATTTGAGGTGTTTCAGAGTCTCCCTTGGCATCTGTGGTTCTAGAGAGAAACCACTGACCATCAGTTTATGGATTATTGGCTAGCCTGATTAATTCACTGATTGATTATACCTGGAAGCCTTGTCTCTCTGGGTTTTATTCACCACAGCTCTTTGAGGGCAGTGACTGTGTTTTACTCTTCATAGTAATCCCCAGTGCTTAGCCCAGTGATAAGCACAGAGTAGGTGCTTAATAAATGCTTCTTGACTTGGCTTGACTTCTACCCATGTCATCAGTATCACTAAGCAGAGTAGATGAGCCTTGTGGGTGTGAGCTGTGTCTCATCCTTCTTGATCATCTGCACTGAGTATCTAAGCAAAGATACAGGACCTTACAGGTCCAGCCAATGCAAGACAGTTGATTTAATGTGGAATACTGCTCCTTTTCCTATGGGCAGCACAGTTTGCTAAAGGCTTCTCTAAAAATGCTGGGTCTGGGGCTTCTTTAAGGCCCCAAATGATTACTTGCTAGTTGAGGGTACAGAAGTGGTATAACTTTCATTTAACTTAATCATTTAAGAAATATTAAGTAATCAAAGCCTGCAAGGTTACAGCCTTGAATAGAGCTAAAGAAAATGAGATACATTAAATCCCTGTGATTACTGAGATGGAATATAATTAAGGTTACACATGTCACAGCTATGAATGGCATTTTTACAGAAATTAGCCATGTGTTAGGATATACGATTCCATGTTTAAATACAGAAGAATGAAAATTTGAAGCATATAATTTACTGATCACAATGAAACAAAAATGGATTTAATCAGTCTTTTAAAGAGATAATTTAAATTATTTAAGTATTTAATCCAAAAGAATTTATTCATTAAAAAAACAAATAATATAAATAAAATTTCTTCAAACAAAATGACAAAAATGAGAAAAGAAACTTTTAAAAGATTAACAAATCAATTCTTGGGGAATATTTTATAAACTATAATGTAGCATTGTTGTTGTTGTTTCAATAGAGAACATTACTTTACCAGTATCAAAAACCAACAAAAAAAGAAAATATATAACAAATCAAGAGGAAATTTAAAAATTTTATTATAAAAGACTTTGCACAACTGTATGCTAACAAGATTGACAACAAATCAAATGGATAGGTGCTTAGGGTATAGCATCAGAAATAAGGAATTGAAATAAAATAATTTCAGAGAAGATGAAATCAAAGAGATTATCAATTTACCTACAAAGGGGGGAAAAACAGGAAGTTAATTTTGTCAAGTTCAAAGAAAAAGGAATATACCATACATAGATTTCAGATAATGAGTGGCAAGACAGTCATTTTTATACCTACAAAAACCAAAAAATACAAAATCACAATTTGTGATTTCATACACCATCCTTTTATTTTTCTGTTCTCCTTTATATATGAAAATGCTCCTTCTTACTGGCATTTGTCAAGTATAAAATATAAAACAAATTATTTATACTTAAAAACAAATTAACCGAAAGGAGAAAACTTTATTAGGACAGTTTTGCTTTAGTGGAAGGCAAATCCTTCACCAAGTCTATTTCTATGCATCCTCCTGTTATGGATGTTACCTTGGTTCTCAAAGACTTTCCCAGATCCAGATTTTGTATTTGAAATGCTTGTTGTTCACGACTAGTAACAGCCTGAGTTGGTAGCCTGAGAACCAAACTAAATACAGAGAAGTTTATCACCAGTAGTTTGACCATTTAGGGATGAATTCATTGGCTAAGGCAATCCGGGAAACCAAGGTAGGTGCACAATACTTCTTCCTGTAGAGTCCCCTTGGAGCTCTTCACAGTGGCAGAAAAGGAAGCAGAGCATACTACAGGTTCAACAGCTTTTGGATCACCTATAAACTAGAACTTGGCTGTTGGTATTCTCAAGCTAATGTTCTAATCCAATGACCAATGGAGGGATGTATTACAGGAGAAACTGAGTCTTAGAAATCTTGATATTTTCAATAAAAACTAGAAGGAAGAAACAAATTATAGCTAAAAAGGAAGAGACATCATTGGTTCCCATGGGAAAAGCAACCAAAGAACTGTGGAGTTGTTTTTCTTGTGGACTCCAAAGCAACACAAAACACAGTTTCATGAGCTACTTGATTATTTTGACTGGCATGGCAACTGATTTCTCTCTATGAAGAGAGGTGTGTCAGCTCCTCCATTCTTTGGCCCCATTGTCTAAGTTTATTTGGAGTGCAGAGCATCCACGAAGGTAAGTCTACTCCACAGACATTTTAGTCGTTTTTTTAACTCACTTCATCCTACTACCAAGATCTAAGTAAAGTCTTTGAGGGACAGAAGTTTTATCTTTCTCTTTATACCTTTTGCACTAAAGCAATGAGCTGACATGTGGTAGGTATGTAATAAAATGTTATAGATTACATGAGAATCTGTGTACCAAGAATTTGTATGACTTAGAGTTAGAAAGTTCATTTGACTCCCATCAGCTCCTGCTTGTCAGTCTGCAATTGTGAATAATTTTTTAATCAAATCTGAAAGTATGTGTCCAACTGAGATGTGATTTTTTTCCTTCAGAAATGCAATATTCTTTGAAGGTTAAAGAAGGAATTGAATCAGAGTAATAGGACTAAGATGACAAGGTCATTTTTTTCTTTTTTGGTTCACATTCTTGCCTTTATCACATATGTACATATATATATACATATATAGTATGTGTGTATGTATATACACAAATAAACAAATACATGCATGCATACATATATAAATACACGTGTGTATGTATGTGTGCATATGACTGACAAGAAGACTCTCAGATTTGAACTGCCCTTCTTTGATCTACAGAGAAATTCCTAGAAGAGATGGGAAGGATTGGGATCAACAGCACACTTAAAGATTTAGTTCAGCAAGTAGGATAATGGGTTTGTCAGAGACTTGAGTAAGGAAGGAGAGGATGAGGGAATGTTTATTGGAGTTGAAGGAAAGAGAGACAAGGGTCTGGGAATAGCTTGGGGCTAAAGGAGAGAGATCTGGAACAACTTGACTAAAAATAAAAGATTTTTCTGTCTATAAGGGAGAAATTAATCATTAGATAAGAATTGGCAGGGAATAGAGTTGGCCTGGTGGGATGGCTTTCTCAGATTAGGAACAGAAACAGACAGAGCATGTGGTGGGGTAGCCCAGGGCTGAGGATTACAGGACAGGAGCAGTTCAGGGCTGAAGGACACTGTGGTGGCTGACCTAACAATAAAGAGAAGATGGTAAAGGAAGGGAGGTAGGGCCTGGAGGATACAGAAGAATGGGGGGATTGTGGGTTGCTCTGACTAGGAAGAGCAGGTTCCAGAGGTGTAAGAGGGCAAGTGTATGATGGAAAGACAGGAGACCATGGTCAGTGAGGAATGGTCTGATTGTATATAAACTCTGGGAACCCCCTTAAACTCTCCTTGAATCTTCCCACTTGATCTGACTTTCACTTGAGACCATAAGCTTTTCATTATCACCATGCCCAAATTTCTATTACCTCTGGATGGGCTCTAGCTACTTCCCACCCTTGAAGCTATAAAACCCTATTCTCTTGGTTCCTGGCCTCTGACCTCTAGTCACCCAGACTACTAGCCACTCCCATCAAGATCCTCCCTGGACCCTTCCTCCAGTCACCCCAGACTACTTGACCACCCCTAGATCCTTATATCTATCTTGTCTCCATGAAGGTGTTCAGATTCGTTCTGGCCTGCTTGTCAATACAAGTGACACAGGGGCTTAGATTCAATCCCACTTGCTGGCATTAGAGATACAAATGCTCAGATTCCTTAAGAGTCTAGCCAAAGGGGGTGGCTAAGTGGCGCAGTGAATGACCCTGGAGTCAGGAGGACCTGAGTTCAAATCCGGCCTCAGACACTTAACACAAAAAAATAGCAGTGTCACCTTGGGCAAGTCACTTAACCCCAATTGCCCTACCTTACACCTCCAAAAAAAAAAAAAAAGAGCCTAGCCAATGCTGAGATTTCTTAAGAGTCTGGCCAATATAGCAGATCTTTAATAAACTCGGTTTTTCTTTGGCTGAAAAAAGGCTTGGGTCAAATACGTTTGGGCAGGACCTGTGTTGCTATTTCAGGGTCCCAGAACTCCTGAACCTCCACAGGTCAGAGAGAAGAGGTCCAGTTTGCATTTTCTCAGGAGCTCCCATTTCTTTAGTGCTCTCAGGACTACATGGCTTTGGCCTCACAACAACCCAAGGAGACAGAATTAGGAAGATAAGCAGGAAGGAAAAAAGGAAGAAAGGGAAAGAAGGAAGGAGGGAAGGAAGGAAGGTAATATTTATTATGACCCTCTTATGTATTAAGGAACTTGTTTATGTGCCTTATAATTATCATTTCATTTGATCCTCAAAAGACCCTGGGAACAAAAGTGCTGTTATTATTATTATGTAATATATACATAAATATCCGATGTTATAGGGATGAGACCAGAGCCTACTTGTCCCTGAGACTCACAGAGAATATAAACTGCCTTGAACAAATGTAAACAACAAAAGAAGCTCCCACTGTCCCATGGGAAAACTTGTACATGACTCTGGGCCATCCACGTCCCTAAATTTTTTTATTCTATTTCTATATAAAGCTGACCTGGCCTGAGCTTGGCCCAGGCATCCATCACATCATTCTGTCTTCTTGCTGCCAAGGACTGGGGTTCATGAGCAAACTACCCCCAAACAAGCAGATTAACATAACAAATCTTAGTGAACTTGTTGTATAATAATCAAGCTGACAATGGGCCCCTCTGACTTCAATACCTCAGTACTGTCTCAGAAGGTCTGTGTCCCTACACTTGCCACATCAGGTAAGAACAGAACAGCAGCCTTGCACATGGTCTTATAATGGGCATAACTATCAGGATAGACTGTACCCCCCTCCCCTGGGACAATAATATTACATCCTTGTAGAGATTAAATTGGAATTTGTGCCTTCCAGACTCCAGGTCTGGCACTTTATCCACTGCACCATATGGCGGCCTCCATGGAAGGAAAACAAAGAAGGTAGGAAACAGCCCTTTATTTACCACTGACTATGTGTCAACAGGGGTAGGTAGGTGGGAGAGCATGTAGAGTGCTGGTACCAGAGTCAGGAAGAGTCATCTTCATGAGTTCAAATCTGAACTCATGAATTCAATATTTGTGGCACCCTGGGCAAGCCACTTAACCCTATTGGCCTCACTTTCCTCATTTATATAATGAGCTGTAGAAGAAAATGGTAAACCACTCCAGTATCTTTACACACACACAACAACAACAACAACAAAAAGGGTCACAAAAGTTGGATATGACTGAACAATAGCATCCTTTCCAGCTGGGATGAAGGGCATTTTCATGAACCCACTATTTGCTATTTATTGAATGAGAGGTACAGGGAAGAAAAAGTAGTAACCCCAAGGTCACACAGCTCCTAAATAGCACAGACAGGACATGACCCCAGCACTCTTGGATCCAAGACTGGTCCTCTGTCCATGTGCCAGACTGACTCCCAAGCTTCCTTTCACAACTGAGCTGCCTCCTAGACATTGTGCTCAGAGGAGGCTGATTGATTCCTGATCCAGCTGCACTTCTCAAGTTTCTGAGACAGGGCAACAGCCCAGACAAAAGTGACCACCATGAAAATGAAGTCAAGCTCTTTGGAACAAAGCACCTTCCAACCAAAGAGCTCCCCAGCCCACCCTGAGCTTAGACAGGGACCTCCTTTTGAGGGCCCTGTAACTTACCTTGGTCTCTACTGAATAACCAACAATCTTCTGGGCTTGTTCTCAGTCAGAAAGGAGGAGAGAATTCACCCCTTCTAAAAGGGGGTCTGTTTTCTCTCTAGCCATTCATCTTCCTTTAATGTAGGAAGTTCAGAAAAAGCTGTTAGCTTATCATTAGATATGGGAGAGGCCTCTTTGTCCTCCTGCCAAGTGCCTCTCCTTTAGCCCAAGCTATTCCCAGACCCTTGTCTCTCTTTCCTTCAGATCCCCCAGATACATGCATGTATCTTTTCCTTTTTTTATTTAAGTCTCTGAAAACACAGGGTCCTACTTGCCAAAGGTAAATCTTTGAATTTGTCACCTGTAATAAAACAATTGACTTCTGCACCTGGGCTGGTGTGTTATACAAAGGAGTTTCACAAGTGGCAGCTCCACCAGCTTGTTCCCAAATCTGTCATGCTTTTCCCCACTCATTTCTTTTCTTTTCTTAACTCCACTCATAGTTCTTGTATTCATCTTGAGAAGCAGCATGTTGTGGACAGAAGAGCAATCTTAGAGTTAGAAGAACTGGGTTGCAGTCTCTCAGCGGGGGCTGAAGGATGACTTGCTGGGGCCATTGGAAAAGTTATTTCTGATGTTGGAGAAGACACCCTTTGAAATCATTCCCAATGCTGAGCCCAGGAAAATCAAGTTGTCCAGCATAATGGATAAGCATTGCACTTAGAGACCAAAGTCTGAGGTCTGGCTCTGGCAGAGCTGTATTACCCCTATACGTGACCCTTCCTTGTCTGAATCTTAATGTCCTCCTCTATAAATTATTCTAGTAGAAATAAACTGTCTTTGGAGTCAGAGGTCCTATGTTCGAATCCTCCCCCTGAGGATTACTGCCTGTGGGACCTAGGGAAGTCCCTTTACCCTCCATGGGCCTTAGACATAGCTACAAATTGAAGGGGCTGGACCTGGTGTCCTCTGAGGGCCCTTTCAGCTATAGATCTAGGCAGCTTGGTGCAGAGAGTGCTGAGCTTGGAGTCAGGAAGACCCAAGTTCAAATTGGAATTGCTCCCTTAACAGTTGCTGAACTCTGTCTATAGATGACTTCAACATCTCCCTGCAGCTGTTTCCTTATCTACAAAATGAAGATGACCACACCTTTTTTCCCAACTGGTAGGGTTGGTGTGGGGCCCACCTCAAATAGGAACAAAGTACAGCCATGAAACCAAAATTGTGTGGGGTAATTAAAGCCCAAAAGTCTGTCTTCAAAGAAGAAAAATAAGAAGACACCCCCCTCCTCCAATGTTACACAGTGGTTCAGAGCTCTGAGTCCAGGGATGTGGACATTGCGTAGAATAAGTTTTTTGAATATTAATGGCTCTGTTTTCTCCCCTCTTCTTCCTCTTTTTCTTTCTTTTTTTTAAATTCTTTGTTACAAGGGCAGGCTCTCTAAGAAGAGGACACACATGGTGGAAAACTAGGCCATGTAAAACAACAAATATCAATAACAACCCATTTTAAAATGTCTGTAACCGCTCCTTGGGCCCACTGTCCAGCTCATACCTTCACTCCTAGGATTCTAGGGTTCATCCTATGGCTGGCCATTCTACCCAACATTAGGACACAATCCTCCCCCTGTGTGCTTCCACCCTAACAATCAGCCACCTGACAACTCAGGGCTAAAGGAAAAAATAGAATAAATGCAGGGCAGGACAGGATGGAGGGAAATGTAGTTAGTCTTTCACAACATAACTGCTGTGGAAATAAATGTTTTGCATAACTACACATGTATAACCTATATTGACTTGCTTGTCTTTCCAGTGGGGGTGGGTGAGAAGAGTAGAAGGGAGAGAATTTGGAACTCAAAGTGTTTAAAACAAATGTTAAAAAATTTTTTCTACATGCAACCAGGAAATAAGCTATACAGACAATGGGGTATAAAAATCCATCTTGCCCCACAAGAAAGTAAGGGGATAGATGGGTGGGGTATAAGAGAGGGCACATTGGGGGAATGGGGTATTCAGTATCCTTGCCATCTTGGGGTTGGAGGTAGGCGAATAACTCACAATATTATGGAAATGAATGCTGAAAACTAAAAATAAATAAATTCAAGGAAAAAAAGGTCATTTCTTTAGCTGCCTTCTGGAGCTCAGTCGACACCATGTCCAGGGGTGACACAGGTTGGGTACAGGGGGTGATAGCCATCTTAAGTGATCAGGTATCTGCAGATTGAGGGCCCTAAGCCTGCAGGAAACAAACCTCATAAACAAGTTTAACAGACATAAAGCCAAAGAGAAACAAAGATAGTGTCAACTATACTTCTGGAGTCCATGGACTCACTATCATAGCCTCCTCATTCACAGTAGAATAGATGAAACTTTCCAGTTTCTTTTTTTACCCAAATATTTTGCTGTCTCATCAATAAACCATGCATGTTTCTTCTCTTCTTCAGTTAATCCATCATATCTGTCATCCCATTTTACCAAGGACTATACCAACTGTTGCTCTGGTTCTGGGGATGTATCATTTCCCTTAGTATCGATGTTTTCTATAGATTCATGTAGAGCAGAAATCCCACTTTTGCCTGTTTCAGCTCTATTTTAAATATACCATTCCCATTTAATTATGCTGGCCTCTTGGGTATGTCCAATCCTATGAAAAGCTGGGGTACCCATTACCTAAGTCATAATTGAGATTCTGGTCTTTGTATCACTTCATGGCCCAGAATCAGTTCAGTCTCTATCAAATCCCAATGTGCAGTTAACAAACTGCTTTTCAAAAGGTGTGTATTGAGTTTTGTATAACTACACATGTACAACCTATATTGAATTGCTTTTCTTCCCAGTGGGGGTTGGGTGAGTAGGGAGAAGGGAAAGAATCTGAAATTCAAAGTTTTAAAAAGAAATGTTAAAAAAATGTTTTTTAAATGGAACTAGGAACTAAGATATACAGGAACTGGGGCATAGAAATCCATCTTGCCTTACTAGAAAGTTGGGGAGGGGTATGGGAGAGGGTATAGGAGAGAACAGATTGGGGGAAGGGGTATTCTGTAGGCTTGCTTTCTTGGGGTGGGGTGTAGAGGAAAGACAGGGAGAAAATACGTAACTCAAAGTCTTGTGGAAATTAATGTTGAAAACTAAAAATAAATAAACAAGTTAAATAGTTTTGTTTTTGTTTTGTTTTTTATTTTTTAAAAAAGGTGTATATTGAACTCCAAATGAAAGAAATTCCCTGGCCCAAAATCCTAAGGGTACATTTCAGCTTTGTTGTTTCTGCCATAAACTCCAGTTTGCATTATCATCCTATGCAATCACTTGTAATGCCACGGGACCATTTTGCATAGGCCATAAATCTAGGGTCAATTGTATAGCAGCCTTGGCTTCTTCCAAAGCTTTATTCTCCTCAAGTCCTCAAACAAATTCATATTTCTTCTGAGTAACTTTGTACAAGGGATTCAAAATCTGTCCCAGGTGTGTAATGTGATGTTGCCAATATCCAAATAATCCTATCAACTTTTGGGCCTCTTTCTTATTCATACGGATAGGAAAATCCTGAATCTTTTGTTGGACTTGCAGAAGAATCTCTCAAAGCCCCAAATTCACAGCACCAATAGTCGCTGTCAATATGCTGGCATAGTGCTCAATCACAAAATATAACACTCTCCATAGAGAGGATAGAAGCAAAACATTTATTCAGACACCAGAAAACCAAATCCCAAAATCAATAAGCCAATTCCATCATAATTGCAGGAAGTTAATTAGCCATAATAGCACAGAAAGCCACAGTATCCTTTAGCCTTCCCACAAGCCAACATTTACTCACAAGCCTAACTGTCTTCTGGGGGTTGTGTCCTCTCCCCCCCACACACCATCTAGCTGCTCTGACTCCCAGCTTCCTATGAGCTCTGCTCTACCCTTCAGCAAACTTCTCCCCCCACAGGCTCCATGTGATTGCATTCAGCCTATTAGGGGGCAGGATATATTTTCAAAGCAGGGAAGGTCTTCAAATTACCATTACCATTACCATTACAGACCTCAAGGTCAGGGTTCTATCCACTGAGTAATACTGCTTTTCACTCTTTTATTGACTAATTGTTGGGGGGAGCGGGTTGTTAATCATCATGTTACCTTGGCTAGACTAGAAATTCTTCAAGGGGTGAGATCAGTTTTTCTTCTCTTTTCTCCTCCACAGCCTCACCAAGCACAAAGCTGGTTGCACAGAAGGAATCTAGTAAATGTTTGTTACTAGATCAAAGTGGGCAAGCAGATGACAGCCAGAAGCCCTCAGACATATAGTACCCTTGTGAGTTTATGGTTTGTGGTTTCAGATGAGACATAGTATAGAAAGGAAGAAAGGAAGGAAGGAAGGAAGAAAGAAAGAAAGAAAGAAAGAAAGAAAGAAAGAAAGAAAGAAAGAAAGAAAGAAAGAAAGAAAGAAAGGAAGGAAGGAAGGAAGGAAGGAAGGAAGGAAGGAAGGAAGGAAGAAAGAGAAAGAAAGGAAGGAAGGAAGGAAGAAAAAGGAAGGAAGGAAAGAAAGAAAAAAGAAAGAAAGAGAAAGGAAGGAAGGAATAAAAGAAAGAAAAAAGAAAGAAAGAGAGAGAAAGAAAGAAAGGAAGAAAAAGGAAGAAAGGAAAAATAAAGAGAGAAAGGAAGAAAGGAATAAAAGAAAGAAAGAAAAGGCAAGGTAGGATGGAAGGAGGGAGGCAAGGAGAAAGGGAGGGAAGGAAGGAAGGAAGGAAGGAAGGAAGGAAGGAAGGAAGGAAGGAAGGAAATAATTATCTGACTTTTGGAACCCCAGCACATTGGGAAGGCTTCCATAATTCTTTAGTGAGAAACTCAAAGCCTGAAGAATCAAAGGAAGAGAATAGAATGGAAGCCATGAGTCTGGTCCTGTGCCTCCTGTAACCCTGGAAGATCTTTCTAGCTGAAGCCTTCATCCAGGATCCTGTCTTCCTAAGTGAAATAATATCCTCATGGCTAACAGTATCAAAAGACTTGGTCAGATCAATGAACATTGTGCACAGATCTCTGTACTGTTCCTGGTATTTCTCCTGAATTTGTCCAGCAGCAAATACCATATTTTTTTTTTCTTTTTGGAGGGCAATTGGGGTTAAGTAACTTGCCCAAGTTTACACAACTAGGTTTTTGTTTGTGTGTGTTAAGTGTCTGAGGCCAGATCTGAACTCAGGTTCTTCTGACTCCAGGGCCGGCACTCTACTCACTGCGCCACCTAGCCACCCCAGCAAGCACCATATTGACCATTCCTCAGCCCTTTCTGAAGCCGCACTGGCTCTTGGGAAATGCACCATCTTCCAGGTGAAGGGTCAGCCTATTGAGGGGGACCTTGCCCATCAAGATTAGAAGAGTTCCTACTGTGATTGTTACCAAACAATCTATTACCTTTGCTTTGTAAATATGGACAATGGAGGCATCCTTAAGCTGCTGGGGGATAACTTCTTCCAGCCACATAGCCCAGATAATTTCAGTCACCTTTGTAGGAGCAGTGGACGTCCTGCCTTGTAAATCTCAGATGGTGTAGAATCAAAACCAGGCAGCTTAACACTCAAGAGAAGCCTAATGGCATTCTTCAGTTGGAAGTATGACTGGAGAGGGATTTATTTCAACCTGAGGTAAATGGTCAGTGACTTCAGCATTGGTAGATGATGGTCTGTTGAGAACACTATGGAAGTGTTCAGCCCATCTCTCCAGGATCCTGTCCTCATTACTATTCAGTGTGACCCCATTAGCACTGAGATGCACCAGTGTCTTTGGTCCACTAATGGCCTTCAGGGCATCATAAGAGCACTTTGGATTTTTACTGTCAGCATAAAACTGAATTTCACCTGCCTTCTTACTGAGCCAAGAAGCCTGCATCTTTCTAAGCTTTACTCACACCTTACTTTTGATGGAGTTAAATGCTGCCTTCTTAGAGAGGGATGAACTGTCCTGCTGGTAAACCCTGTGGAGTTCTCATTTTTCACTAGTAACTTTTGAATTTCCCCATCATTTTCATCAAACCAGTCTTGGTGCTTGCCAGTGTTCTGGCCCAGATGAGCAAATGCAGTACTGTACTCTGGATCTCTGACAGCTGCCCATTCCTTTTCTGTTCCACTGTTACCAACTGGGCAAGAGGGCTCAATGAAACAGGCACACTGTGAGAGTACCAACTCTTGTAAAAACTCCAACAACTTGGGGAGAAATGAGGATTGGGCACATTTTCCCCAAAAGGGAGAAGCCCTCTTAGGCTTTCCAGGCAGAGGTGTGTCTAAGGAATTAGGCTAAATGTAGGATTCCCTGTGACACTGGTGTGGAAAACCTGCTCTGAGCAGAAGCAGGAGCAGACAGGTAAGTAAAGAGCAAAGTACTCAATGAGGACAAATACACCAACAACATGTGGGGGCCTGGAGCAGGCTTCCTTTGGGGAAGCATCTTAGTAGCCTCTCTCCCCAGATTCCTCAAAGAAGAGAGGGAGGGGGCAGAAGGACCTTTGTCCTTCTAAGATCCAAGCTCTGACTCAGCCCAGGTGTGGAAAGGGAGGCCTGTGCCTAGTCCCTTTGGGGCCACTAGAGGTCAGCAGGCACATTAGAACACATCTTTGCTTTCCCCCACACTAGGCAGCCTGGACACCAGCAGACAACCCACAACACTCCCTTCCTACAACTGGCCTTTGAGGGGGAAACATTTCGTGGGGATGGGAGTGTGTAAGACATAAACACAGCAGGGCTGCAAGCACAGGTTCACTCTTGATCTGGTCAGACAAGAAAGACACTAAAACAGCTTAGAAGGCATTAATACTCTTACTTTATTCTAGTCTAGTCTAGTCTATTCAGAAGGGCTACTGATAACAGGAGCACTAATTCCTGCAGCATTCCTAATCACCCTGCTCACAGGGGCCAGCTAGAAGGGGGGGCCAACTACCCCTACATCTTCATGGGGTCAATAGAGACAGGCAGAGTTTGTGCAGTCCCCTAAACCCCCTCTAGTCTCAATGGGGGCAGGTTGAGGCAAACAGATTTCTCCCCCAAGCCTTGATGGCGGCCAATTCAGGCACACACAACATTCCACTTTGTGCATTCAACCCTAAGGGCCCCCAACCCCTTGGCCAGTACCCACCTGCCTGATAGGGCAACAGACAAAGAAGGCATATGCCAGCCATAGCCTGCAAGTTTACATCACCCCATCACTATATCTCATTGCACCAACGATCAAAAATAACTAGTTAAATTTGAAAGACTTGAGAACACTAATTAGGGCAATGACTAACTCTGATTCCAGAGTATTAATGATGAAACCTGCTCCCCACTTTCTGACAGAGAGGTGACAGACTCAAGATTCAGAATGAGACGTGCATCTTGGGATGCAGCGAATATGGTAATTTGTATCGTTTGACTCTGCATATTTGTTAGAAGAGTTTAGCTTTTCTTTCAGGAGAGGAGAAAGTTTAAAGAAGGGAAGAGTTAGGGAAAGAACAGCAAAAAACAAGAAAGAAAAGAGGTAACCTTTTTTTTTTTTAATATGCAAGGAAGAGAATAGAAAGAAGGCCATAAAGAGCCACAGACAAAGAAGGCAGCCTTAAAGCTCTAGGTTAAACTTGTTACATACTGAAAAATAAAATCCAGCTATCTGTACAAAGGTCTACAGCACTTTGATTCCCAATCCTCCCTTTCTGTTCTACTTTGTCTATGGAAATGGCCACTTTATTGGGGGTAAAGTTTAGAATGAAAATTTAATTTGTTATGTTATCTAGATTAAGAGGGAAGTGGAAAACTGGGAAAGAATTTTTACAACCAGTGTTTCTGATAAAGACCTCATTTCTAAAATATACAAAGAATTGAGTAGAATCTATAAGAATACAAGCCACTTGGGCCGGCTAGGTGGCGCAGCGAGTAGAGCATCAGCCCTGGAGTTAGAAGGACCTGAGTTCAGATCCGACCTCAGACACTTAATGCACACACACACACACACACACACACACACACACACACACACACACAAACTTAGCTGTGTGACCTTGGCCAAGTTACTTAACCCCAATTGCCCTCCAAATAGTAAAAAAAAAAAAAAGAATACAAGCCACTCCCCAATTGATAAATGGTCAAAGGATATGAACAGGCAGTTCTCAGAAGATCAAATTAAAGATATCTATAAGCCTATGAAAAAATGTTCTAAATCATTAATGATTAGGGAAATGCAAATCAAAACAGCTCTGAGATACCACATCTCACTGACCAGATTGGCTAAGATGACAAAACAGGAAAATGATAAATGCTGGAAAGGATGTGGAAAAATTGGAACACTAATGCATTCTTGGTGGAGTTGTTAACTGATCTGATCCAACCATTCTGGAGAGCAATCTGGAACTATCTGGAACTTTGACCCAGCAATACCCCTTCTAGGGCTATATGACAAAGAGATCAGAGAAGTGGGAGGAGGATCCATATGTACAAAAATATTTATAGTGGCTCTTTTTGTGGTAGCAAAGAATTGGAAATCAAGGGGATGGCCATCAACTGGGGAATGGCTGGACAAGTTGTGGTATATGAATGTAATGGAATACTATTGTGCTACAAGAAATGAGGAGCAGACTGACGTCATAATAACCTGGAGACACTTATATAAACTGATGCTGAATGAGGAGAGCAGAACCAGGAGAAATCTGTATACAATCACAGACACAATGTATGGGTGATGATTAACTTCAATACACTGGGCTCCTCTCAGCAATGTAAGGTTATAAGACAACTCCACAAGACTCATGATGGAAAGAAATATCCACATCCAGAGGAAGAGATGCAGAATCTGAAGGCAGATTAAAACAAACTACTTGCTCTATTTCTTTTTCTTGTTTTGTTTCCTCTTTCTCACTGATCATTCCGTCAGTTATAATCCTTCTTTACAAACTGACTAATGATTAATGTGAAGATATTTGAGGGCATGTTGCCATGCAGGGGACGAGGTGGGGGGGAGAGAAGAGGGAGGTGGAGAAAATTTGAAACTCAAGGGACTGTGAAACTGAATGTTGTAAACTAAAAGTAAATAAACAAATCAATTTTAAAAATTTAATTTATTTAAAAAAAAGGAATTAGCTTAAATAGGAGGCTGTCAAATGGTCTGCTTCTAGATAGTTTTGGTTGGGAAGCAGCTTTGGGGAGTCCCAAGGCCTTGCTCAGCCTTCTAAGCAGAGTGATATCAGTCCCAAATATCTCCAAATAATGATTATCTCCAAATAAGGATACCTTTTATGTCTCTTGGTCTCCTGAGGGACTTGTCATGCTTTTTCTAGGAACAAAAATTCCTAATGTAAGGTGGGATTGATTAAGGAGTTCTCTTCTCCCCACCCACACTCTCAACAATACTGCTTTACATTACTTCTGGTCCTATTGGCTACAGTACAGAATGGTATAGTCCTTTGATATAATGGTTCTGTGTAGAAACCCAGAGGAAAGGCCCTGCTTGGGTAGAAAGAGGGAGAGGGGGATCAGGCTCCACCTGGCACCTCAGTGAAGAACTCTGAGTTGACAAGAGCACTGAAAGCACAAGGCACTGATCACAATAATAGTTAGCATTAGTATAGCACACATTAAGATTTTCAAGGTATTATATAAATACTATCACATTTGATTACTTCTCAGGAAAGGATCTCACTGGGGTGAGATTTAAACAATTTAACCTAGTTTGTAATTCAACCCCCATGTCAGAGGCAGAAAGGATTACCTACAACCAAATCCTTCAAATTACAGATGGTTAAACTGAAATTCCCTTGATATTCTGGACTCTTTGTTCTCCCAGATGAATTTTGTTATTATTTTTTTCTAGAAACACAAAATAATTTTTTGGTACTTTCATTGGTATGGCACTAAAAACATAAATTAATTTAGGTAGAATTGTCATTTTTATTTTATCAGTTCGGCCTGCCCATGAGCAGCTGGTGTTTTTACATTTATTTAGATCTGATTTTATTCATGTGAAAAGCATTTTATAATTGTGTTCATATAGTTACTGGGTTTGTTTTGACAGGTAGACTCCCAAATATTTTATAATGTCTACCATAACTTTAAGTGGAATTTCTCTTATCTCTTGCTGTTGGGCTTTCTTAGTAATATACAGAAATGCCAATGATTTGTATGCATTTATTTTGTATCCTGAAACTTTGCTAAAGTTATTTGCTATTTCAAGTAATTTTTTACTTGATTCTCTAAGTCTGCAAAGGGTGATAGCTTAATCTCTTCACTGCCTATTCTAATTCCTTCAATTTCTTTTTCTTCTCCTATTGCTAAAGCTAATGTTTCCAGAACCATATTGAACAACAGTGGTGATAATGGACATACTTGTTTCACCCCCTATCTTATCTAATCATTTCTTATAGCACAGTAGTAATTCATCACAATCATATGCCACATTCAGCCATTCCTCAATTGATACACACCCCTGAAATTTCCACGTCTTTGCCAACACAAAGAGAGCTACAATAAACATTTTATTACATAATGGGTTCTTATACAATTTCTCGGAAAACTAAAACCTTCCTGGCAGAGGGGAGGGTAGAATGCCTGGCAGCTGAAGGCACATGGTTTTCACGAGGTACGGGGACCAGGCTGAGTAGGAATCATCACAGAGGAAACAGCAGAGATACTAGTCTTCCCTCGGGGTGGTAAAGGGGAGACAAAAAAGGCGATTCTCTCTGCTTAGACTTCCCTTTACTGTATCAAGAAAGGATTATTTAGCTGGTGGAGTTTAGTGAAGCTGGAGCTTCTCAGGAGAGGCTGGTGAGTCTCTGATGCTTCTGTGTCCTCCTTCTGAAGCTAGACAGGATGCAAAATCTCTGCCATCAATAAAACAAAATCAGTTGTTTTATAAGGGTGAGCAATATCATGATGAAGTAAATATAATATGTTTGTAAATGAAGAAATAAAAACCATTTAAAACCACACATATTCAAACTATTTTGTAAATGATAGAACATTTTAAAAGCAATTATAACTGATATTCTGGAGGATAAGGGAATGGACTTGGGATTTCATTGGTCTGGAAAATTCTGGAGGAGGCACTCCCAGGTGACTAGCCCAGGGTCACACTGCTGGGATGTGTGAAAATAAAAACAGAAAAGGATCCATAAGAATCAAATTAGAGAGAAAATAAAAATATGTGACATAAACTAATAAAATCTTAAGGAAATGCATTTAATATAGAAATAAGTGGTCATCTAAAATAAATTTGAATTGAATAGACCCAAGTCAACTGGAAAATAAAAATCTTCCTGGCACAGGGGAGAGTAGAATGCCTGACAACTGAAGGCACATAGCCTCCTGGGTGGGTTCAAGTAGGTAGCCTACTTCCTTCAGGATATGCCCCAGCTGCCCCCCCTCAGTCTCTGGGCCTCAGTTTACCAGGGGAAGGAGCATGGGGAGGAGGCAGCCCCTTTTAGGTGTAAGGAGCTGCAGGCAGAGAGGCAGTGACAGGGAGCAGGGCTACCAGGAGGCTGGGGAGAGGAGGGGGCACACAGGACCAGGCTGCTTCAATAAGCAGATAACTGAGACTCAGATGAGGCAAAATTCAAGCCACACCTAGAAATCATTGATTAGTTTTTTATTCAAGTCAAAATTACTTAATCCCTCAAGTCAGCCTATGGGTAGGCAGACCTGGGGAAGGGTATGGGCTAAGGATGGCTGGGTAAGAGCCAAACGAATAAGGGAGAGCAGCCTATGACATCTAGGGATTGACTGGGGCTGGTTCCTAGGACTAGGTGCAGATTCAAGTATTAAAGGGGACAGCTCTGGGAACAGGCAGTCCCAGTAACCCCCATCCCGACACCTATACCTAGAAAGTGACCTAGAAACCAACTCCTGGATGAGGGTGAGTGGAGGATTGGGCAGAGGTCAGAACATGGCTAAGAGGTTTCTCCCCAGCAGTCCATCCTCCTGATTCCCAGGATGATCAGTTGTGACACAACCCACTTAGAACAGAGACAACTCCAGGAGTTTCTCTGTCCTTCCAACAAAGCTCAGGTCCCCCAACCCTGGAGCAGACCATGTGTTCAGATCCAAGGGAGGTGCCCTAATAGAGCAATTCCTTAGATCCCTCTCACAGCAATAATAGCAGGGTCTGGTGAGTAATGGAAGAACTAAGGGTGAAGGGCAGGGCCCTCCTCTTACCTCTGTATTTAAGTAGTATTGTATGGCAAGAGGAATAAACTGCTAAGAAGCAAGGGAAGGCCATGAATAGTACAGCAACAATCCTTAAAGGAAGTGTCTTCTGAGATGTGGGGAGATTCTCTGAAAATAGATTCCCAAACTCTATTAGTATGGAAATCAGAGAAGGGGAGAACCCAGTCCCTGATTCCCTGTGGCCCAGGTTAGGGGTGGGAGCATAGAGGGCATCAAGATTCAGGATATCCAGGGCCAGTATAGTGGCTTTGTGCTCAGATGATGCAATCTGCCTTCCCCTCCACCAGCCTCTAAATACTTCCCCAAACCAAGCTTCCCAAGGACTCCAGAGGATAGAATGTAAGAATTGAAGGGATATGAGAAAGAATCTAACCCAGCTGCCTCAGTTTACAGAGAAGAAAATAGAAGAGCAAGGCCCTCCATCCTTCAGCTTGGAAGCCACAGAGCCAGGACTGAAGCCTCAGTCCTCTGACTCCCAATTCAGCCCTTCCACTACCTGACAGTTGTTTCCTTATAGATTCAGAGACTTCCAGAGCATGGGGGATGTTAGATCACATCTAGTACAACCTCATCATTAGAGAGAGGGCTAGAGAGCAGAGAGGGAAAGAGATTTGCCAAAGAAGTTACACTGAGGCAATGACAGACAGCACCAGACTCCAGGTCTCCTAATTTCATAGGATGCTGCTCGCTTCTGAAGTCCATTCTAGATTTGGTTTTCCCATCCCCATTGAGAAACTCTCTCTGACTCTTAGGTGAACAACCTAGAGTCCAGCAACCCTGGGGTCAACCCTCCACCAAACTGTCCAACTGGCTGTAATGACAAGCAAAGAAGTAGATCATGGGGCGGCTAGGTGATGCAGTGAATAGATCACCGCCTCTGGAGTCAGGAGGACCTGAGTTCAAATCCGGCCTCAGACACTTAACACAAAAACTAAATGCGTGACCTTGGGCAAGTCACTTAACCCCAATTTCCCTCCAAAAAGAAAAAAAATGCAGATCACAGCTTGTTTCAGCTAGTTAGTTAACACCTTGTTTCAGTTCATGATTGTATCAAGTATTAAGATCCAGAACTTGTGAGTCCCACAACTTATGAACCCTAAAACTTGTAAACTCCTGGGGAGGAGCTAATGACCATATATAAGGAGAGGCCCAGGTTGGAGAGAGCAAAACTGAGAACAGAACTCTTCTGGTGGCAGAAATGAGAACTGAGAACTGAGAAGAACAGAGAAGAAGAAAGAAGAACTGAGAAGGGAGCTCTTGTGGTGGAGGAGAAAACGTGTAGTATCCCAGCACTCTATGTTTGTCTGTTCTGTCTGTGTTGATATTTGTTTGTGATACTTTCTAAAGAAGTCCTGACAGCTTACTAGAAAACCCGAAAGAGGATTTTCTGGTTGTCTGGTTTTTTATTAAATTTTATGTTTATTTTTAGTTTACAACATTCATTTCCACAAGATGTTGAGTTACAAAATTTCTCCCGGTCTTTCCCCTATCCACCATCCCAAAACAGTAATCCTACTGAATACCCTCTCCCCCAATCTGCTCTCTCCTATATCCTCTCCCATCCCCCTCCTGCTTTCTGGTAGGGCAAGATGGATCTCCATACCACAGTGCCTGTATATAGTATTTCCCAGTTGCATATAAAATTAATAATAATAATAATAATATTTTAAATTTGATGTTGAAACTTTGAATTCCAGATTCTATCTATTCTTCCCTCATCATCCACCCTTACTGGGAAGATAAGCAATTCAATATAGGTTGTACATGTGTAACTATGCAAAACATTTCCATAGTGGATATATTATGAAAGACTGACTATATTTCCCTCCATCCTATCCTGCCCCCCACTTGATCTATTTTCTACTTTGACCCTTTCTCTTTCCAAAAGTGTTTGCTTCTAACTACCCTCCCTCCAAATCTGCCCTTCTTCTATCATCCTCCCTATTATCCCTTTCCCCCCTACTTTCCTGTAGGGTAAGATGCCCAATTTAGTGTGCATGTTATTCCCTCCTTAAGCCAAATTCAATGACAGTAGTTATACCCATTCCCTTTTGCCTTCCTGTTCTTCCCCTCCATTGTAACAGTTTTCCCTTGCCTCTTTTATATGAGATAATTTACCCTATTTTGTTTCTCCCTATCCCCTCTCATTATATTCCTCTCTCACCTCTTAATTTTATTTTTTAAATATCATCCCTTCCTATTCAATTGATCCTGTGCCCTCTATGTATACCCATACACATATATACACACACTCACATATGCATTCATATGCACATATACCCTCCTATATAGACATATATATATATGTATGTATGTATGTATGTATGTATATACACATTTATATTCCCTTCAACTATCCTCATACTGAGAAAAGTTTCATAAATTACAATTATTGTTTTTCCATGTAGGAATGTAAATAGTTCAACTTTGATAAGTTCCTTATAATTTCTTTTCCCTGTTTACCTTCTCATGCTTCTCTTGCTTCTTGTATTTGAATGTCAAATTTTCTATTCAACTCTGGTTTTTTCATCAAGAATACTTGAAAGTCTTCTATTTCACTGAATGGCCATATTTTCCCCTGAAACATGATACTCAGTTTTGCTGGGAAGGTGATTCTTGATTTTAATCCTAGATACTTTGACCTCTGGAATACCATAATCCAAGCCCTGGCATTGCTTAATGTAGAAGCTGATAGATCTTGCGTTATCCTTATTGTATTTCCACAATATTCAAATTGTTTCTCCTTGGCTGCTTGTAATATTTTCTCCTTGATCTGGGAACTCTGGAACCTGGCTATAATATTCCTAGGAGTTTTCTTTTAGGGATCTTTTTCAAGAGGTGAATGGTAAATTCTTTCATTTTCTATTTTGACCTCTGGTTCTAAAACATCAGGGCAATTTTCCTCAAGAATCTCTTGAAAGATGATTTCTAGGTTTTTTTTTTTATCATGGCTTTCAGGTAATCCAATAATTTTTAAATTATCTCTCCTGGATCTATTTTCCAGGTCAGTGGTTTTTCCCGTGAGATATTTCACATTGCCTTCATTTTTTCCATTTGTTTGGATCTGTTTAATGGTATCTTGATTTCTCATAAAGTCATTAGTTTCCATTTGTTCTAGTCTAATTCTGAAAGAATTATTCTCTTCAGTAAGCTTTTGAAATTCTTTTTCCATCTGTCAAATTCGGCTCTTTAAGGCATTTTTCTCCACGTTGGCTTTTTGGACCTCTTTTGCCATTTGAGTTAATATATTTTAAGGTGTTATTTTCTTCAGTCAGGTTGTTGACTCTCTTTTCATGCTTTTCTTGCATTATTCTCATTTCTCTTCCCAATTTTTCCTCTACTTCTCTTACTTGATTTTCAAAATCCTTCTTGAGCTCCTCCATGGCCTATAACCAGTTCATATTTTTCTTGGAAGCTTTTCATACAGGAGTTCTGACTTCATTGTCTTCCTACTGTTCCATGCTTTGATCCTTTTTGTCCCCTAAAAAGGAATCTAAGGTTTGATTGTTGTGTTTGCTTTGCTTCTTTTGCTTGTTCATTTTGCCACTCAATTACTTGACTTTTGAGCTTTTTGCCACAGTAGAACTCTGCTTCCAGAGAGGAGAACTTTGTCCCAAATTGCTGGGGGTTTCGCAGCTGCTGGAATTATTAGGTGGGTGCCCTCTCTGCTGCCCCCACAAGCTCTGGCTCACTAGTCACACACCTCAGGACCACCACTCAAGACCACAATCCAGATCCAGGCAGGTTAAAGCAAGATTGGTTACCCTCTGAATGGTTGCTTGGTCCTCCTACAATTTACAGGCCAAGAGCTCTGAAGCAGCCTCATGGAGGCAGCTGGATGGCTGCTGCACCTCTTCTGCTTCTTGGTCCAGGGGCAGATGCCAGACCATTCTGCTCCCCCCAGTTCAAACAGAGTTCTGCACTGACCTTTTACTTTGTCTTTGGCATTTATGGGTTGATGTTTCTGGAAACCACCACAGCTTCTGGTGATTCACTCTCCTGAAATCTGCTCCAGCCACTGCTGGTCAGGGCCACCCTCAGCTCCCAGTGCACTGCAGTGAACCCTTCCTACAGGCCTGCCAGGCTGCCTTCAGTGGGAATTTTTTTCTCTGTGTCACTCTGTGGGTTCTGTAGCTCTAAAATTTGTTTATAGTAATGTTTTATAGGTATTTGAGGTAGTTATGGGGGAAGCACATGGAGTTTTCCTGCTTCTACACTGCCATCTTGGCTCCACCCCCTGGTCACCTATTTACAGAAGTCCTGGAGGAGGGTTTTGGAAGTCCTGGGACTTTACTGATAATTTGTATTGACCTCTTGGACCTTGTTTGTGGGTCTTTGTTGATTTCTATACTGATGATTTGTGTTGAGTTCTCAGACCCTGTTGGTGGGTCTGTGTTGATTTCACAGGCAGATAGTGAATTGATGATGGTGCTGGCAATGTGCATGAATGTTGTTTTGGCTCTGTTAAGCTTTGTCTTCCCAAGAACAGGAACTGTGAAGGACTTGAAGTGAACTGGACACTGTGAGCTTCAATATGGAATGGGAACTGGACAAGGAACTGGACAAAGAACTAGACAGGGAGCTGGACAAGGAACTGGGTGCTACCTGCCTTTGAACCCAGATGATATTTGTGAAGATTTAGGCAGGAGCTGGGACCATGGAAGAGTAACCATGGAAGCTGAGACCTAGCCTCAAGTCAAGATGAAAAAATCTCATCTTGGGTACCTGATGCTGACTGAGAAGATTACAATTTACTGTAACCTAGGGGTGGGGAACTTTGATTTTTGTACTTTGTGTCCATTAAGGAGACAATCCTCCTTAAGGTTGATTGAATTAAGGATATACTAAATGATTGAGTTACTAAATGATTGTACTTTGTTTAAAACTATGTGGCCACTTTGATGAAAACTATATGGCTCTTTTAGTGATAAACTGTTATGTCATAACATTGTGAATGTTGTACTTTGATTTCTGTGAATGTTTTGCCTTAATTTACTGTTGAATAAATAGAGAGTTCACTATACTATGTAACCAGAACCTTGAAGCTGTTGACAGCAGCAGTCCTCTGGAAATCTTGGCTTTACATTGGCCGATTGCCCTCTCTGGGCCTTGATTTGACCACCTATAAAAGGAGGGGGTGGGGGCAGCAGTATGATACAAGAGAGCAGAAAGAGCCCCAGACTTGGAAAATCAGAAGATCTGGTTTCAAATTACATCTCTATTCCTTAATGGATGAGTAAACTTAGATAGGTCACTAGGTTTCAGTCGCTTCCTCAGCAAACAGAGGAGAGGGCCTAGATAACCTCTAAGATCCCTTCCAGATATGACATTTTTCAATGCCAAAAGAGTCTCTATCAGCATCTCTCTCCTCTTCCAGTTACCTTCCATCTCCTCTAATCCCAGGAGCCCAATGCTTCGATTTTCTCAGCAATAACATGGGCAATAGAACATTGAGAGGAACCATGACATTGAACAGTTATGGTGGAGCCAGATTGTGGAGGACTCTACAACAAAAGGGAGCCATGGAAGTTTCTTGAGCAGTTAAAGTGACATCACCACATCTTTCTTGGTTTTTTTTTTTTTTGCTTTTTGGGGGGCAGTTGGGGTTAAGTAACTTATCCAAGGTCACATGGCTAGGTTTTTGTGTGTGTGTTAAGTGTCTGAGGTCAGATCCGAACTCAGGTCCTTCTGACTCCAGGGCCAATGAAACTCACTGCACCACCTAGCCGCCCCACCACATCTTTCTTTCAGGGAGATGAATCTGGCAGCCTATGCAAGATGGATTTGTGAAAGAAGAAACTGGAGACCATCCTTTTAAACAAAAGAAAAAGATGAACTTGGAGTAGGGATAGTAGGGTCCAATCCCATCACTGGCACTTATCAGTATCTTAGGGTAAATAAGTCTCTTTTCTGCTTTGGACCTCAGTTTCCCAGATGTGAAATAAGAACTTTGAATTAAATGATGAATAAGGTGTTCTCTAGCTGGAACCTCAGATTTTAACTACTCTATTCTACAGAAGGTTACCTTTTTAGGGGACTAATTACCCTCTGAACTGAAACTATGGCCAGAGGGACATCCTCTTCAGGTTGGATAATGATGTAGTCCAGGGCTAGACCTGGTCTCCAGTCCAGAAGTCCTCCCTCCCTGCCTCAGATCAGGATTTTCTATCAAGGTCAGATGTCCCTACTGAGAGTCTCCTGTGGGCCTGCCCAGACCTCTCCTAGGCCCTTGGGTTAGGAAAGGAGCAGGGGAGAGAAGCCAGACAATATAAGCCCTGCCCTTGAGGAGCTTACAGTCTAGTTGGGGAAATGAACTTAACCCCTTTAAATCAGTTCGTGAACCAGATGACACTGTATAAAGCCAAGCATGAGCAGCTTTACAGAGGACTGCTGCTGTGAACAGCTTTCAAGGTTCTGATTATATAGTATAGAGAACTATCTATTTATTCAGTAACAAATTAGAGCAAAACATTCACAGAAAATCAAGGTACAGCATTCACAATGTTACAACTTATCACAGAAAATCAAAATACAGCATTCATAATGACATAATAACTCAACAACTTGTCACTAAAATGGCCACATAGTTTTCACCAAAGTGGTCACATAGTTTTGAACAAAGTACAATCATTTAGTCAATCAATCACTTAGCAATGCAATCATTCAATCATAAAGTAAAAAATGTCAAAGTCCTCCACCCATGGGGCACACTAAGTTACAAATCAGTCACTCTTGAGTCATCAGTCATTAGTCAACCATCAATTACTACTGTCATCAGTCACTACTCAGTAGCCTCTTAAGGGGTAGTGGAAAATACACAGGCCATGCACCCCGCATTCACAAGTAAATCACAAATTTCATCAGTCACTACTCAGTACCCTATTTCATCAGTCACTACTCAGTAACCACTGACAGGTCTTTCCATCTTGACTTGGGACAGGCTTTCAGCTTCCATGGTCCCAGCTCCCACCTGAATCTAAACAACTGCCACCTGAGTTTAAAGGCAGACAGCTCCCAACTCCTTGTCCAGCTCTCTGTGCAGTTCCTGCTCCACATTGCAGCTCACCGTGTCCAGTCCATCTCAAATCCTTCACAGTCTCTGCTCCTGGGAAGACAAGGCTTAACAAAGCCACAAGAACATTCATTCATATTAACAAAGCCACAACAACATTTGTACAAAATACCGGCACCACAGTCATGTTTCCTCAGTCTTCTGCAGTTCCGGCTGGCCCTCAGAAATACCCAGCAGCTCCAGCTTAGAAGTCTTCAGCGGCTCCACTCCCAAAATCAAAATCAAAATCACTTTCTTCACAGACGTTCTAGTCCAGCAGCAGCAGCCCAGCCATTAGATACTTACTGAGAGAAATTCTCTCTCTCCAGCAGCAGCTGCTCTGACTCCATGAAACTTATCCCAAGAAGTTCTGACTATCCAGCTTGTGCTCTTCCTTATATACAGTATAGTTCCTCCCTGTTCAGCCCCTTCCTGTTATGTGAGCAACAGGGGATCATACCCTATATTTCTTTAACAGAGGCTTAATTTGAAACTAGGTGCTAAGTACCTGTCAGCTTTCCAATACGAAGGGATCTTCAAATTTCATTACTATTACACACTGTAGGGTCTGCTTGTGGGATATAGACAGCCCTCTAGCTGCTCAGAGACCCCATCTTTCATTATCCTAGGCCCAAATCTCTGTTACTTTTAACCTAGCCTAATCCATTGTCCAGCTACTTTCCATCCTTGATCTTGTCAAAGTATCTATGCCCAAATCTGTTACCCTTAAACTGGCCTAGTCCTCCATTGTCTGTCATCTTCAGGTAGCCTTCAGCTATTTCCCACCCTTAGTCTCATTACTGGAGTCTGACCTCAGTCCCCTCAAGATCCTCCTTAGATTCCTCCTCAAGACCCTCCCCAAGCACCTCATCTAGACCACCCCTAAATCCCTCCCACAGTCTTTCTCTATATGAGATCCATCTTGCTTCCATGAAGGTGCTGAGAATTCAACCTAATTCAGACTCAGTATGTGTCAGATTGTTCTGGTCAGCTTTCAATACAAACATCACAAATACTTAGGCTCCTTAAGAGTCTACCCATTATGGTGAATCTTTAATAAACTTTGTGGGTTTTTTGGCTGAGAGAAGACTTGAGTCGAATTCATTTGGCAGGATGCCCAGTGTGTCGGTATTTTGGGGTCTTGCACACCCCTGAACCCCAACCTCAACATCCCCTTTTACCCTTCCTTCCCCTATGACCCTACTCTATAATCATCCCTTCTCTCATCTTCAATGTCTCCTTTTCCAGTAATTTCTTCCCATTGAATTAAAAGTATAGTCAAGTCTCCCCAGTCCTAAGGGTTTGGGGGATGTTTTTACCTACCTCCAGTAACTACTCCTTCACTCCTAAAATTGGAGGGAAAGTTACCTGCCCCCCAAAAGTCTCTAGTGCCTAAAATCACCCCTTCTCTTGTATTAATTCCTTTTTTATTGTCAGATATTTTTATGTGTTTATTGATTTTTGTCTTTTTTTATTAAACAAATGCTTTATTAACTTCTGTTTTACATCATTCATTCCCCCCAGATTTTGAGTTACAATTTTTCCCCCATTTTTCCCCTACCCACCACCCTATAATAGCAGTCCCACAAGTTATCCCCTCATCCAGTCGGCTCTATCCCATATCTTCTCCCATACCCCCTTCAACTTTTCCATTAGAGCAAGGTGAATCTGTGTCCCAATGCCTGCACATCTTATCTCCCAATTACAAGCAAAAGAGTATAAATAATAATATTTATATATATTTGAAACACTTAATTTTAAGACCTTGAATTTCAGATCCATTCCCTTCCTCCCTTGTCACCCATTCCCTCTGGGAAGATAAGTAATTCAGTATGTGTTGTACATGTCTAGCTATGCAAAACATTACCATAGTAGATATATTGTACAAGGCAGCTTATAATTCCCTCCCACTAATCCCACCCCCAACCTGATCCATTCCCTACATGATCCTGTCCCTCTTCTATAGTGGGTACTTCCAACCTCCCCTCCCCCCAAGAATGCCCTCCCATCCATCATCCCTCCTCTAATCCCCCCTTCCCCTACTGTGCTGCAGGTTGAGATATCCCATTTAGTATGTATGTCATTCTCTCCCTGAACCAAATTCAATGAGAATGTGGTTTTGCCTTTTTGCCTTCCTATTCTTCCCCTCCCCTGCAGCCACTTCCCCTTGCTTCTTCTACATGAGATGGTTTACCCTACCCTGTCTCTCCCCACCTCCTCTTGCCACTTGCCTCTCTCCCCTCATAATTTCACCCTTTAAGTATCATCCCTTCCCAACAAATTCAACCTATGACCTCTATCCATGTGTAACTGTAAACATATATACACCCATTCACATATGTATTCAAATGACCATACACCCTTCTTCCATTATTTTCATACTGAGAGGGGTTTCATCAGTCACAGTTATTGGTTTTCCATTTAGGAATGTAAATAGGTTAACTTTGATAAGTTCCTTTTGATTTCTCTTCCCTGATTACCTTCTCAGGTATCTCTTGCTTCTTGTGTCTGGATGTCAAATTTTCTATTCAACTCTGGTTTTTTCCTCAAGAATGCTTGAAAGTCCTCTATTCCATTGAATGACCATATTTTCTCCTGAAATATGATACTCAGTTTTGCTGGGTAGGTGATTCTTGGTTTTAATCCCAGCTCCTTTGACCTCTGGAACTACATATTCCAAGCCCTTTGAACCCTCAATGTAGAAGCTGCCAGATCCTGTGTTATCCTGATTGTGTTTCCACAATATTCAAATTGTTTCTTCCTGGCTGCTTGCAGTATTTTCTCCTTGATCTGGGGATTCTGGAACCTGGCTATAATATTCCTGGGAGTTTTCTTTTTGGGATCTTTTTCAGGAGGTGATCTGTGGATTCTTTCAGCCTCTATTTTGCCCTCTGGATCTAAAACATCAGGGCAATTTTCCTTGAGAATTTCTTGAAGGGTGATTTCTAGGTTCTTTCTTTGATCATGGCTTTCAGGTAGTACAATAATTTTAAAATTGTCTCTCCTGGATCTATTTTCCAGGTCAGTGGTTTTTCCCATGAGATATTTCACATTGCCTTCTAATCTTTCATTTGTTTGGATCTGCTTAACAGCATCTTGATTTCTCATAAAGTCATAAGCTTCCATTTGCTCCAGTCTAACTCTGAAGGAATGAATCTCCTCAGTGAACTTCTGAGATTCTTTTTCCATCTGGCAAATTCGACTTTTTAAGGCATTCTTCTCCTCATTGCCCTTTTGGGCCTCCTTTGCCATTTGAGTTAGTCTATTTTTTAAGGTGTTGTTTTCTCAGTCAGGCTGTTGACCCTCATTTCATACTTTTCCTGCATCCTTCTCATTTCTCTTCCCAATTTTTCCTCCACTTCTCTTATTTGATTTTTAAAGTCCTTCTTAAGGTCCTCTATGGCCTGTACCCTGCTCATATTTTCCCTTGGGGCTTTTGGAGCAGGACTTCTGACCTCATAGTCCTCCTCCCATTCTATGCTTTGATCTTCTTTTCCCCCAAAATAGGAGTCTAATGTTGCATTTTTCTGTTTAATTTGTTTCCTTTACCTTGGCATGTTGCCACTTAATTACTTGACTTTTGGGCTTGTTGTCACAGTATGACTCTGCCACCAGACAGGGAAGCTTTCGTCCCAAATGTGTGGGGGAACAACTTCCATTTCTGGCAAGATGGATATCCACCCCATGACCTCCCCCCCAGACCACAATCCAGATCCAGGGAGGTTAAAGCAAGAGTGATAACCCCCCAAGACTGATCGCTGTATCTCCCTACAGTTCGCAGGCCAGGAGCTGGAGCTGCCTCTGAAAACTACAAAATGGCATGTCTCCTCAGCAGCTTCTAGGCCCCAGGGGAGGTAGCCTACGCGTTCCCCAAATACTGGTCCCAAAGTCCATAAGGCAGTAACCTCTCACTTTGTCTTAGGCATGTCTGTGTTGATACTTCTGGAATCGCCACAGCAGCTGGTGTTCTGGGGTCCCTCCAGCCGGCTGCTGGCCCTGCCGCCCTGGGGCTAAAAATGAGGCTCAGGCGGACCTGGGCTCGGCTGTACCGGTGCTCCACACTGTGCTGCTGGTTCCCAGAGCGCTGCACTGGTCTTTCCTGCAGGGCTGCTGGGCTGTCCTCAGCGGGAGGTTAGTTTCTCTGTGCCGTTTTGTGGGTGCTAGGGCTCCAGAAGTTGTTCAGAGTCCCCTTTTACATAGTTTGGAGGTAATCTGGGGGGAGAGTGTCTTGGACACGCTGTTTCTACTCCGCCATCTTGGCTCCACCCTCTTCTTATATTCATTTCTGTCTGGCTTTCGCCCCCACATCATGCTATTGAGATGTTCTCTCTAAAGTCATCAATGACCCTCCTAACAAAGGAGCCCTTAGACTTCCTTTGAGTCTTCATTGTCTGTGACCTTTATGATGGTGTTGCTTCCCCCAACCCTTTCTGGGACATTTGTTGTTCTCTCTTCCCCTGATTTCAGAGGTAAGACCCTCTCCTGGTGCTCCTCCAACTTCTCTGAGGATTCCTCCATCTCCTTGCTTGTCTCTTTGTCCTTATCTCAATCAATTTGGGTGTGTGGGTAAGATATTGGCCAAGGCTCTGTTTTTAATACTCTTTTCTCTCAACAATTGTAATGTCTTTAGTTAACTAAAAATATTTGACTAACAACTCAAACCACATGACTTTCAAACATAAATCTCTATCTCTGACCTTTCTTCTGTGCCCAAGACCCTCTTCCCCACCTAACCTCAGAACACCCCCATCTAGATGCCTTTTCAGTATCCCAAACTCCCCATATCACATTCTGAGTTTACATTTGTCCTTCTTAATTCAGTCCTTCCTTTTGATTCACCATCAGGGGCACCATGATCCACCCTTTCCTCTTTGAGGAATCTCTGATGCCCACTGTCTCCCTCACCTCAAACATCAAAACCACTGCCAAATTTCCTTCATCCTGGCTCCAGAACAGCTTTCCCAGTCTTCCCTCCCTTCCTCTCTTTTTCACTGGGTCAAATCTGGTGCCAGTCCTCCTCACCCCTTGCCTGGAGTCTTCCATTAGTTTTCAGAGATGATTCCCTACCTCCTCTCCTTCCCTCCATCCTTCCATCAGTGCCCAGGCCCCTCTGCCCTGCATACATCCCTGATCAGGCCATTTCTGCCCTCCAAAATCTTCAGGGGCTCTTAGCTGTGAAGTTCAACCTGCTTAACTTGGACTTATACTAGGGTAAACATCCCCTAGCATTCTAACCTTACCCCTTCTTCCTTCATGAGATCTGGGCTTTAGTCAGACTAGACCAGACCTTGTGCCCTAACAATGCCCTGCTCTTCATGCTGCCATGCCTTTACTCATGCAATTCCCTGTGCTGGGAATGCCCTTCCTCTTTCTCTTCCTTTAAAGACCAATTTGATCATCACCACCTCTAGGAAGCCTTCCCTGATTCCTGTATCACTAACTCCTTCCTCATCAATCTTCACATTTCATTTTCATTTTATACCATTCTCATGCTTTTATTACTGCATATTCCAGGTATTCCAGTTGCTTTCTCATCCTAAGATGCCTTATTCCCAAATGGAGCCACTTGATGGTAGGGGGGACTTGTCTTACCTAACTTTCTATCTCTTCCACCAAAGCATAGGGACCAGTACATAGTTGTTATTGTATTGAACTAAATTATATGAGATAGAACCAAATATATAAACAAATATATATTGAATTAAATTGTATTGAAGTAAAAGTTCTTGGAATTAAACTAAATTATGTCCCTAACAGTCCATCACTCCATTATAGAGTGAGGTCCAGATTAGTTTGATGAAGGAATCTCCTGAAGTGGTCGCATTGTTTCAAATCCCACTGCATATTTCCATTGGGTTAGAACCAATGACTATATTTTACATAATTATAAAATCAAGTAATATGAACTGAAATGTATTAAAGTTGTACTAATCTGCACTTAAGTATGTGCATCTATACATTAAGGGCCTATGATTTTGTCAGTGTGGGCACAGCTATGAAGGTCTTTTGTAACTGTTGGCATGGAGAGTTTCAGTAACTTGCCCATAGTCACACAGCAAATACAAGTCAGAGGCAGCATCTAGACCCAGTTCTCCCTGACTCCAAGCTCAGCACTCTATCCCCTCTGCCACAATCCTCTTCATTCTGCCATATACTAATTTTTTATTAACAAGTTAAGCCTCATATCTCTACAACTCCATCAAGAGATGAGACCAGGTCTTCTTCCCTTCTCCTCTCTATAGCCTCACTTAGCACAGGATTAGTTACAGAGAAGGCACCTAGTAAACACTTGTTCCTAGGCCAGTGTGGACAGAAGCTTTGCAAATGACAGTGAAGATGTCAGACCCTTCATACCCCATCAGTGTATGGCTTTTGAGTGCCAGGCTAGGCCTGGCATCTTTGAAAGAGAGAATAAAATCATCCCCATTTTTAGCTCCAGGATGGAGGGGTGGCCTCCATCATCTTTTAGTGGGAAACACCAGGACCAGAGGATCAAAGGGAGGGAACATAATTGAAGCCATGTGTCAAAGTTTACCTCCCAAAGTGAGTTGGTCTTTTATCAAAGCCTGTGATTTCACACATGCAGGACCCAAGGGATGTGTCAAGGAGAAGAAAAAGTCCAGATTTGGAATAGAAAGAGCCAAGTCTGAATCCCAGCCCAGACATTTCCAAATTCTATGATATTATGCAAAGTCCCTCCCCTCTCTGTGCCCCATTTTCCTCATTAGTTAAATGAGGGGGTTTTGACTCATTGCTCTTTAAAATCTCTCCCAGCTCTGACAATCTGAGATTCAGATGAAACCCATAAACCATGCAGTACATACCTGCTACCTTCAGTTCAATGTGAGCTTCACCGTGATAGTCAGGTGACTGGAATTGGCAAGTATATGGACCAGAGTCAGAGACCTGGACCTGCTGGATCCTCACGGTCACCTTCCCCTCAGCCATGTCATGTTTCTGCAGTTCCATCCTCCCCTGGAATTCAGTGCCCTGGGATTCTTCCAGTTTCTCCCCAGTCAGGTGCCAGGACCAGAGGACCTGGTTTCTGAACCAGTTCACAATCATGTCCTGAGCATTCTTCTTAGTGGAGAGTTCACAGGAAAGTGTGACATCTTCCCCCTGGTTGGCCTGAATGAGCTGAACAGGGCCAGTCACTGGGAATGTCCCTTTCTGGCATTCTAGGTATAGAGCAGAAAAAAAAGTCAGAGGATAAGGTAGGCCCAGGATTAAAGTACTGATTTGTGTGGTTGTGGGAGCCCCAGGAGAAGTTCTAATAGCTGTTCCTGGATCAGCTGCTGTTCTGCTGTGGGCCCACTTGTGGGTAAATCCCTTTCTTTCCTATAATCCCCTTGTAGAAAGACATTCTCTCTCTTGACTACTTTGCATAGTGGGAAAGAGAGGGTAGCTTTTTGGATGCTGGAGGGTCAGTGATGGGGACAGGAAGGAACCAGCTGACATCAATGGTCTTGATGGAGGCCTTGCATTAGCCTCTGCTCCACCACTGTGTATAGATAACTTACAAGTCTGAGCTTCTGCAGTTCTGCTTTACTCATATAGACTCTTCTTTGAAGGGGGTACACCTTGCAGGGCAGTCTTGTGCCAGTATGTCCATTATGTCACAATCAGTTCCAAAATTCCTCAGAGAGATCTTAACAGTGTCTTTGAACTGCTTCTTGCAACGTCCACATAAGCACTTACCTTGTGTGGGCTCTTTTTGGCAAATGAACGTTTGACATTCCAACAATGTGGCCAGCCTATTGGAGTTGTGTTCTCTGACTTAGAGTTTGAGTGCTTGGTAGTTCAGCTAGAGAAAAGACCTCAATGTCCAATACCTCATCCTGCCAGGTGACGTTCAGAATATTTATGAGACAATTCAAACAGAAATGATTCAGTGTCCTGGAATGACTCTGGTAGATTGTCCAAGTTTAACAGGCATACAGCAATGAGGTCAGCACAACTGCTCTGCAGACCTTCAGTTGGTATACAATCTAATACCTCTTCTTTCCAACATTTTTCTTTGGAGCCTCCCAAACCCTGAACTAGCTCTAGCAATGCATGAATCAACCTCACCATCTATGTGGACATCCCTAGAAGGCATCCTGCCAAAGTATGTAAACTTATCCATAAGCATTCAGAATTTCTCCACTCATTAAGTGATGGTTCCATGTATGGATGGTGTGGTGCTGGCTGATGGTGAACTTGTTTTCTTGGTGTTAATTTTCAGGCCAAAATTAGTTCATGCTGCAGAGAATAGATCTATACACTGTTGAATCTCAGCTTCAGAGCCTTCATTGCAAGCAGGATCATCTCCAAACAAAACATCATGCACTAATTCTTCCTCCACTTTAGTTTTGGCTTGTAGGCTTTTCAAGTTAAGAAATTTACTGTCAGTGCAGTAGCTGAGCAGGGTGCCATTTTCATCTTCTATGAATATAAAATTTTTCTTTGACCTTATTAGGGTTCATCATGGTGGAAAGATAGGCACCAATGATGGTAACATGGTGCTTTCCTACAAACTGTAATTGCATTGTCATGATTATGTCATTCACTATTTTTGATAGGCATACAAGTGTGTTAACTAGAGTAATTTTGTAAAACCTACATCACCTTCACAGGGCTTCTCATTACTGCAGCCACTTCAGAAAAATATGGATTCAGCTCCAGCTTTAGTAAGCTGGCCTTCATTTGTCAGCCTTGGTTCACTCAGGGCTGCTAAATGTATGCAATACCTGCTCAGTTCTCTCACAACAAGAGCTGGTCATCTTTCCATTCATTGGGGTTATGGGTCTTGAGCAAAGGACAGAGAGGCTGAACAACCCCAACTCTCCTTAAGAACCTCGAGGACCTGAAATATGGGGACCCAGGTAGTCACTGTGACAGAAACACTAACCTACAAGGTAGCTGTGAGACTCCAGGGAGACAATGCATGGAAAGTACTTTACACATTCTAAAGATCTTTGTCATTGCCTACATCTGAACATCACTTCCAGCTCTAGAGAGCACCCATGGCCCAGGTAAGACATACCTGCTACCTGAAGGTCAAAGCTGGTTTCACTGTAAGAGGCACCAGCCTGGAAATAGCACGTGTACTGGCCGGCATCAGAGAGCTGGACACGTTGGATGCTCACGGTCACCTTCCCCTCAGCCATGCCCTGTCTCAGCATCTTTGTCCTCCCTCTGAATAAAGGGGCCTGGACATGCTCCACCTCCTGCCCCAGGCGGTACAAGTGTACAACCAGGGGACCTCTGACCCACTTCACAGTCATTCCCCTAGCATCCATCTCAGGGGAGAGGTGACAGGGGAGCAGGACATCTTCACCCACCCAGGCCACAATGGGCTGAGCCAGAGGGCCAGATACTGTAAATGTTCCTGTGTGGAGAACCAGAGACAAAACAGAAGAAAATCAGAGATCACTGGGGTGGTGGAGCTAACATGGGCTCCAGAGCAGGGTCAGGGCAGCCCAGGACCATGAAGCTGAATGTGGAGGTTAGGACACAAAGACATAATCTTACTATGAAGATCCTCTTTGATTGGCACCAAGATGAATCAAGAGCAACGTTAATAGAAGCAGAGTCCCCATTTCTGCCTCCGTAAAGTGAATCTGTCAGCAACACAAGTACTGATTACTTATGGCCAGCAGAGATGTCCCTGTTCTCCCAACTGGTCAGCAAAGGGAACCAGAGTCACAAAGCTTACAGCTGGGATGGCCTTTACACATCACCTGATCCAATCCCCAGCCCTCGTTTTACAAGTAAGGCACCTGAGGCTTGGGCTGGTGGGGATTTGCTTGGCTGGTCAGGATTTGCTTCACATGACCCAGGAGAAGCAGGGCATGAACCCACTTGTTCTGAGGTCCAGTTGAGAACTTCCTAGGATTCTGTTTCTTTGTGGCTTACAGGACTTCTCTGACTTAGGAGATATGTTTTAACAGAAGGATCTCTCTTAATAGGAATTCAAACTTGTCATTACTGTAGGAAACTTACTGTTCAAAGAGAGGGGAAACCTTTTGATATTCTTGTACAAAACAAAAGAGGTGTCTGAGAGCAATATGGAAAAACCTTCACACATCTCTGAGGGTCCATTTAAACCTAGGCACTTTAAATTTCTCTCTGTTCTACAGGTCATATTAAGTATTCATAACATAGGAAAACATATCAGCTCTAGTTTTGTGACTTTCTGGTTCTCTTCACTGTCCAGTTGGGAGACCAGGGAGATGTCTGCCAGCTATAAGTAATTGATACTTATGTTGCTGGCAGATTTGCCTTACCGAAGCAGAAATGTGGCACTGCTTCTATTAACTTTGTACTTGATTTATCTTGATGCCAATCAAATAGGATCTTGGTAGTAAGATTATGTGTCCTGACCTCCAAACCCTGGAGAGTTGTTGGCCTAGGCCTCCCATGTGCAGGGTTGTGACTACAGCTCCCCACGTATCTGCACCTGCTACTTCATCCCTTGTCTGTCACACAGGACTTTGAGATAGGTATAAATGGTTAAAGGGTGTGAGTGATGTCCTTTGTTTCATGGGTAAATTGTATTTCAGTGAGGCAGAGTCATCACATTCCACTGGCAGGGCAGAGTCAAGATGACTGGTGATGGCTCAAGAAGCAATGGATGACCTTGGCATCTTCACTGTCTTACCAAGCTCTAAGCATTCTGTAGTGCCTGCCTCAGCTGCCTCTGTGACCGTTGGAACCAATTGTTCTCATCTGCCCATTCCACCAGGGGACGTCTTCACATGCTTGAAGTAGACACCCCCTAACTCACCGACAGGCTTGAGACCCCTCAGTTACCCTCATCCTGGTTTAGTTCATCAGACAAAAAGGTTTACCAAAATGTGGCCCCTGTGCATGCTACAGCTTCTTGGAGCCACAGGTGAGAGTTAGGTGGATGGAGTGGACACCAAAGGTGGAAAGCAACCCTATAAAGGGCTCAGCAGCCCTCACACCAGAGTCTTCCCTAAACACACATTACACCCCTGTTGGGATTTGGGGGAATGGGAACAGGGGGAGGGCCCAAACGTGAATCCTAATGACACCGACTCTTACACAACCTTTCACAGAAGGTAAAAGGGTTTTTCTACTCCCTAGTCAGCTAGTTATCTGGAACCAAGCATTCCCAATAAGCACCGGACCAAAACATTAAAAAAAAAAGACATTCTTATTTTGTAACATTCTAATGACTTTTCTTGATTGTCTAGCTACATATGGGAGCTCAGGATCCCTGCTCCCAGAGTATGAGGTCACTTGGAGTTTGGAAATTCCTCAGAATTCTCATCAGCAACTTGGTTGTGAAGCTTCTATCCCCAAAACCCTTTTTTTGCTATTGACATACAAACTGATCAAGCTAGAAAGAACCAAACAAAGCTAGGTGAATTAGGCAGCATCCCAGCTCCTTCCTCTCATGTGTGTATGTGTGTGTGTGTGTGTGTGTGTGTGTGTGTGTGTGTGTACACATACATATATATACACACACACAAATTTATATATTTGTAAAATATCTGTTACTTAGTACATATGTAATATCTGATTATATTAACATATTTTCCAGGTAGAAAAGCATGGATTCCTTATGGGTTATATTCCAGGTCGGCAAAAATTCTCTTCCTATGTTATGAATACTTAATATGACCTGTATAACAGAGAGAAATTTAAAGTGCCTAGGTTTAAATGGGCCCTCAGAGATGTGTGAAGGTTTTTCCATATCGCTCTCAGACACCTCTTTTGTTTTGTACAAGAATATCAAAAGGTTCTCCTCTCTTTGAACAGTAACAGTTTCCTACATTAATGACAAGTTTGAATTCTTATTAAGAGAGATCCTTCTATTAAAACATATCTCCTCCCTTCTGGGGCCAGGAACATAAGGGCCTGAAGTGGATGGGATCCCCTCCAACTCCACAATCCTGTGATGCTACAGTGCAGATATTGATTGATGGTGGTTGCTGAGAGGGGGACAGTGACCCTGAGATCAGAGACCATGCCTTATCTAAACTTTATACCTCTACTAGAGTTAAAAAAAAAAAAAAAACAGGGCTCTGTCTGCACTAGGGACTAAATAAATGTTTCTTGAATTGAAGGTTTAATTGAAGTTTTAGTGGTTAATGATATGTGAATACCACAGTGGCAAAGACCAAAGTAAACTCACCTGAGCCAGGAATACAAGGAAGCTGGAAGATGAGACATATGAGGTATAAAGCAGAGTGGGGCTGCTGTAGGCAGCTGGCCAGGGATTCCACTTTATGGTCCAGATCATGGGTGACAGGAACCCAACCAGGGAGATGCTAAGAACAAGAAGAGGAAGTTGGCTAGGAAGAGCAAGATAACCTAACCTGAAAAGAGTTACCTTCCCCTAGGAATCAGGAGTGTTGTCTTCAAGTCTTAGCAACCACACATTAAAGGGCAAAGATACTAGTCCACCTTTCTAGCCTTCTTTCCCACTATTCTTCCTCTCCTCCATGCCACATTCTTCCCCTCTTCTCCCATCCCCTCCCTCTGAAATGGAGAAGAAAAAAAATTTTAAGCATATACTTTACCGATCATAATGGAACAAAAATGATAGTTAGTGAGTCCTTTGAACAGAGAATTAAAACTCTTTTAAAATAGTTACTTAATCCAAAAGAATTGATTGCTTAAAAAAACAATAAAAATAATCTCTTCAAAGAAAATGACAGAAATGAGACAAGAAACTTTGGCTAGCAAATCAGTCCATTTTATAAACTACAATATACTGTTGTTTTTTTAATAGAGAACAAAATTAATTTACCAGTATCAAAAACAAGAAAACAAGCAAAAGAAAACATAGCAAATAAAGAGGAAATTAAGGAACTTTATTAGAAAAGATTTTGCTAGGGGCGGCTAGGTGGCACAGTGAGTAGAGTGTTGGCCCTGGAGTCAGAAGGACCTGAGTTCGGATCCGACCTCAGACACTTAACGCATACACAAATAAAAACCTAGCCGTGTGACCTTGGGCAAGTTACTTAACCCCAATTGCCCTCCAAAAGGGAAAAAAAAGATTTTGCTTAAATATATGCCAACAAAACTGACAACAAATCAAATGGATAAATTCTTAAGTTAAAGTATGAGAAAGAGTTTCAATAAATTAATATCAGACGATAAAATCAAAGGAATTGTCAATTAACTCCAAAAGGAATAAAAAACAAACAAGAAGTGCATTTTGTCAAGTTCAAAGAAAAAGGAATGAAACCTACATAGCCTTCAGATAATGAGGGACAGAACAGTCACTCTTAAACCTACAAAATCCCAAGATATACAGAATCACAATTTGTGATTTCATGTACCATCTTTTTTTCCCCTATTCTCCTTAATATATAAAAACACTTGTTTTAACTGGCATTTGTCAAGTACAAAATATAAAACAAATTATTTATAATTAAAAACAAAGTAACCAAAGGGGGGAAGCTACGTTTGGACCAATTTTGGTTTAGGAGAAATCCTTCACCAAGTCTATTTCTATGCATCCTCATGGTACGAATGTGACCTTGGTTCTCAAAGGCTATTCCAGGTCTGACAGGTTCTACCATGTTTGAAGGCTTCTTGTTTAAGACTAGTAATGATGAGGTGTAGGCTCTGAGAACCTCCTTGAACTGATTGAGTCTTTCCATTTGATGAGGCTTTTGCCTGAGGCCATAAGCCTTTTCATTGTGGCTTGGCCCAAATCTCTGTTCCTAGCCTAGCCCTCCTTTGTCCAGCTAACCCCCACCCTTGATCCTCCCAAAATACCTTCACACCCTTAAACTAGTCATCTCCAGGTAGCCTCCAGCTACTTCCCACCCTTAATCTCTCATCACTGGAGTCTGACCTCATTTGACTCCTCCTGAAGACCCTCCCCAAACTCCTCCTCTAGACCACCCATAGATTCCTCCCACAACTTTTCTCTATATAAGACCCCATCTTGCCTCTATGAGAGAGAGAAAGCCAGAGAATTTTTGAGCACAGACTCACTCTATGTCAGATGATTCTGGCCCACTTGTCCAACACAAGCATTATAGATACTAAGGCTCCTTAGGAGTCTACCCATTATGGTGAACTTCTAATAAACTTTGTTTTTCTTTGGCTGAGAGAAGACTTGAGTTGAATTCATTTGGCAGGACCCGGCATGTTGGTATTTGGAGATCTCAAGCACCTCTAAACCCTAGACCTCAATGTTTTATGGTGACCTTCATCAGTAACAGACAGAGATGGTTGCCTGAGTACCAGATTAAATACAGAGAAGATTATGACAGCAACTTGACCATTTAGAAATGAATTCTTTGGCCAAGACAATTCAGGAAACCAAGGTAGATGCAAAATACTCCTCCTCCTTATGGAGTCCCCTTGAGCCTCTTCAAAGTGACAGAAAAGGAAGCAAAGAATACTACAGCTTCAACAGTTTTTGGACTACCTATAAACTAAAACTTGGCTGTTGGTACTCTCAAAGTAATACTTTGGTCCAATAACCAATGAAGGGATATATTACTGAGAAATTAAATCTTCTAAATCTTGATGTTTTCACTATAAATAAAATCAGAAGAAAGAAATAAGTTATAGCTAAAAGAAAAAAAAGACATCACTGGTTCCCACTGGAAAAGCAACCAAAGAACTAGTAGAGTTGGTTTTATCATGGACCCAAAGGCAACAAAAAACATAATTTTGTGAGCTAATTGGTCATTTTGTATGGCAGGGCAACAGATTTCTCTCCAGAAAGGGAGATCTGTGCCAGCTCCTAGTGATGAAGTACAGGCTCTGGGAACTCCCTTGAACTCTCCTTGAATCTTTCCACATGAGGCATTTGCCTGAAGCCATAAGCCTTTCACTGTAGCTCAGGGGAAATTTGTTACTAGCCTAGCCCTTCATTGTCCAGCTATTCTCCACTCTTGATCCTCCCAAAATACCTATACACCCTTAAACTAGCCTAGCCCTCCATTGTCCAGCTAGCTCCCCACCCTTCATCCTCCCAAGATATCTATGCCCAAATCTGTTACCTTTAAACTAGCCTAGCCCTCCTTTGTCTGTCATCTCTAGGTAGCCTCCAGCTACTTCCCACCCTTAATCTATCATTACAAGAGTCTGACCCTATTTAACTCATCCTGAAGACCCTCCCCAAACTCTTCCTCTAGACCAACCCTAAATCCTCCCTCAGAAAAAAACAATAACTGTGACTGATGAAACATTTCTCAGTATGAAAATAATGGAAGAAGGGTATATGGGCATATGAATACATATGTAAATGTGTGTATATATGTTGACAGTTATACATGGATAGAGGGCATAGGTTGAATTTGTTGGGAAGGGATGATACTTAAGGGGTGAAATTATGAGGTGGGAGAGGAAAGTGGCAAGAGGAGATGGGGAGAGAAAGGGTAGGATAAACTATCTCATGAAGAAGAAGCAAGGGGAAGTGGCTGCAGGGGAGGGGTAGAACAGGGAGGCAAAAAGGCAAAACCATATTCTCGTTGAATTTGGCTCAGGGAGAGAATGACATACATACTAAATGGGATATCTCAACCTGCAGCACAGTAGGGGGAAGGGGGATGAGAGGGGGGATGATGGAGGGGAGGGCATTCTGGGGGGAGGGGAGGTTGGAAGTACCCACTATCAAAGAGGGACAGGATCAAAGTAGGGAATGGACCAGGTGGGGGGTGGGATGGGTGGGAGGGAATTATAAGCAGCCTTTTACAATATATCTACTATGGTAATGTTTTGCATTGCTATACATGTACATACTGAATTACTTATCTTCCCAGAGGAAATGGGTGACAAGGGAGGAAGGGAATGGATCTGAAATTCGAGGTTTTAAAATTAAATGTTTCAAATATATATAAATACTATTATCAATACTATTTTGCATGTAATTGGGAGATAAGATGTGCAGGCATTGGGGCACAGAGACTCACCTTGCTCTAATGGAAAAGTCGAAGGGGGTATGGGAGAAGATATGGGAGAGAGCCGATTGGATGAGGGGATAACTTGTGGGACTGCTATTCTAGGGTGGTGGATAGGGGAAAAATGGGGAAAAATTGTAACTCAAAATCTGGTGGAAATGAATGATGTAAACCAGAAGTTAATAAAGCATTTGTTTAAAAAAATAAAATAACCTGGAAAGACTTATATAGACTGTTGTTGAGTGAGAAAAGCAGATCCAAGAGAAATTTGTATACAATTACACACACAATATATGTGTGATGACTAACTTTGAAAGACTGGGCTCCTCATAGCAATGCAAGGTTATAAGGCAATCCCAAAAGACTCATGATGGCAAGAGTTATCCTCATCCAGAGAAAGAACTACAGAGTTTGAATGTAGACTGAAGCAAACTACTTGCTCTCTCTCTCTCTCTCTCTCTCTCTCTCTCTCTCTCTTTTTTTTGTTTTGTTTTGTTACCTCTTTCTCATTGTTCACTCCATTGGTTATAATCCTTCCTTACAACCTGACTAATGTTTAATGTAAACATTATCTGTAGATCTTATATTTGATTGCATGCCACCTAGGGGTTTGGAGGGGGGAGGAGAGGAAGGGACAGAAAATTTGAAACTCAAGGGATTGTGGAACTGAATGTTGTAAACTAAAAGTAAATAAATAATATTTTTTAAAAGGAAAAAAACAACTCTTTAAAAAGTACAACTGGTCAAATATTAAAGGAAATTCAAAAGCTAACTAGGGAAAACAACTCCTCAAAAGTTAGAATTGGGCAAATAGAAGCTAATGGCCCTATGGGACATCATAAATCAATCAAACAAATTCAAAAGAATGAAAAAATAGAAGAAAATGTCAAATACCTCATGGGAAAAACAATTGACCTCGAATATAGATTCAGGAGAAACAGTATCAAAATCATTGGACTACCTGAAGGCCACAATCAGAAAGAGGATTGAGATGACATTTTCCAAGAAATTATCAAGGAAAACTTCCCTGATACCCATAAACCAGAGGGCAAAATAGGTGGTAAAAGAATCTACCCAGGGGTGGCTAGGTGGCGCAGTGAGTAGAGCACCGGCCCTGGAGTCAGAAGGACCTGAGTTCGGATCCGGCCTCAGACACCTAACACACACAAACAAAAACCTAGCCGTGTGACCTCGGGCAAGTTACTTAACCCCAATTGCCCTCCAAAAAGAAAAAAAAAAGCAAAAATAAATAAATGTTTAAAAAAAAAAAAAGGATCTACCCATCACTTCAGGGAAGAGACCCCAGAATAAAAACTCCATGGAACATTATAACCAATTACAAACTATCAGGTCAAGGAAAAAAAAATCATCAAATGGCCAGAAAGAAACAATTTAAATATCAGGAAGCCACAGTTAGGATTACACAAGACTTAGCAGCAGCAACAATAAAGGGTTGGAGGTCATGGAACATGATATTTCAAAAGGCAAAGGAGCTAGGACTACAACCAAGAATCACCAACCCAGTGAAATTAAGCATAATACTTCAAGGGGAAAAAATGGTCATTCAATGAAATAGAAGGATTTCAAGCTTTCATATGGAGAAGACCAGAATTGAACAAAAAATTTGATCTCCAATATCAAGATTCAAGAGAAGCCTAAAAATGGAAAAAAAAGGAAAAGGAAACATAAGGGATTCAATGGAGCTGAATTGTTTCCATTCTACATAGGGAGATGATACTTGTAATTCTTAAAAATTATTCCACTAATAGTATAGCTAGAAGGAATATATATAGACAAAGTGTACCAGTAAACAGTGAATTTAATGGATGATACAAAAAATAATTACTGAGAAAGAGCAATACACTTGGAAGAGAAGGGAGGCAGGGGGTAGAGTAAAGTATTTCACATGAAGAAATATGAAAAACCTATTACAGTGGAGGGAAAGATGGGAGGGTGGGTAATGGCCATCACTTGAACTTTATTCTCATCAGTATTGGCTCAAACAGGGAATAACATACACAATCAGCTGAATATAGAAATCTATCTTACCCAACAGAAAAATGGGAAAGGATGAGATTAAGTAAAAGTGGAGGGCAGAGGGGTACTGACAAGAGAAAACAGACTGGGGGAGGCAGTAAACAGAAGCAAAACACTGTCGTGGAGGAAAAGAATGAAAGAAAGGGGAAATTGGAGGAAAAATAGGATGGAGGGAAATACACAATTAGTAATCACAATTGTGAATGTGAATCAGATGAATTCTCCCATAAAACAGAAGTGGATAGCAGAGGGGTGCAAAAACCAGAACCCAAATTGGAACACTAATGCATTGCTGGTGGAGTTGTGAACTGATCCAACCATTCTGGAGAGCCATCTGGAATTATGCCCAAAGGGCTATAAATAATTTCATACCCTTTGACCCAGCAATACCACTTCTAGGGTTGTATTCCAAAGAGACCATAGGAGTGGGAGGAAGACCCATATATACAAAAATATTTATAGCAGCTCTTTTTGTGGTGGCAAAGAATTGGAAATTAAAGGGGTGCCCATCAATTGGGGAATGGCTGAACAAGTTGTGGTATATGCATGTAATGGAATACTAGTGTACTGTAAGTAATGAGGTGTAGATGGACTTCATATCTGTCTGGAGAGGCTTATATGAACTGATGCTGAGGAGAAGAGTAGAGCCAGGAGAAATTTGTACACAATTACAGACACAACGCATGTGTGACAACCAACTTTGATAGACTGGACTCTTCTCAGCAATTCAGGGTTATAAGTCAACCCCAAAAGTCTCATGATGGAGAGAGATGCCTAGAGAGACAGAACAGAGTTTGAATCCAGATTGAAGCAAACTACTTGCTCTTTTTCTTTTTTCCTATTTGGTTTTATTTCCTTTTTCCCATTGTCCATTCTATCTCATACAATCCTTCTTTATAACCTGACTAATGTCTAATGTGAAAGTATTTGCAGATACTATACTTGATTGTATGCCACCATGGGGGGAAGGATGGCAAGGGGTGAGGGAGAGAATATTTGAAACTCAAGGAATTGTGGAAATGAACCTTGTAAACTAAAAGTAAACAAATTAATAAAGACCAGAAAAAAAACCCAGAACCTCACAATATGTTGTTAACAAGAAAAACCCTTGAAGCAGACAGGCATACACAAAGTAAGGTAAGGGGATGGAGCAGGATCTACTATGCTTCAGCTAAAATTTTTTTATAAAAAGCAGGGATAGTAATCCTGATCTCAGATGAAGCAAAAGCAAAAACAGACCTAATTAAAAGAGATAAGGAAGGAAACTACATCTTGCTAAAAGGTACCATAGACCAAGAAGTAATATAAATACTAAACATATATGCACCAAGCATCTAAATTCTTTATGGAGAACTTAAGTGAGTTACAGGTTCATGACCAAACAAGAGATAGAGAGCATTATGAAACGTAAAATAGATAATTTTGTTTATATTAAATTTAAAAGGTTTTGCACAAACACAGCCAATGGAACCAAGATTAGAAGGAAAGCAGGAAGCTGGGAAACAATTTTTACAGCAATTTTCTCTGATAAAAGCCTCATTTCTCAAATATAGAGAGAGCTGAGTCAACTTTATAAGAATACAAGTCATTCCCCAGTTGATAAATTGACCAAGGATATGAAGAGGCAGTTCTCAGATGAAGAAATCAAGCTATCTATAGACATATGAAGAAGTTCTCTAAATCACTTTTTATTAGAGAAATGCAGATTAAAATACCTCTGAGGTACTACCTTACATCTATCAGAATGGTTAATATGACCAAAAAAAAGGAAAATAGTAAATGTTGACAAGGACATGGAAAAATTGGGATACTAATGCACTGTTGGTGGAGTTGTGAACTGATCTAACCATTCTGGAGAGCAATTTGGAACTGTGCCCAAAGGACAACCAAAGTGTGGATACTCTTTGATTCAGCAATGCCACTAATAAGGATGTATCCCAAAGAGATCATATAAAGGGGGAAAGGACCTATATGTGCAAAAATATTTATAACAGCTTTTTTGTGGTGGTAAAATATTGGCTATTGAGGGGTTACCTATCAATTGGGGAGTGGCTGAACAAGCTGTGGTATATGAATATAACTGAATACTACTGTGTAATAAGAAATGATGAACAGGTAGATTTCAGAAAAACCTGGAAAGACTTGTACTAGCTGATGCTGAGTGAAATAAGAAGAACCAGAAAAACAGTGTACATACTATCAGCAACATTGTGTAATGATCAACTATGAATGACTCAGCTCTTCTCAGCAACATGATAATCCAAGACAAGTACAAAGGAATAACAAAGTGAATGATGTCAAGATCAAGTGTGCGACCATTGCTTTATATCACTGAAGTAGAATCACTTAATCTCTCTGAGCCTTGACTTCCTCATCTGTAAAACGTAAGGGTTAGAACATTGTTGTTCAGTCATGTCCAACTCTTCATGACTACATTTGGGGTCCTTGGCAAAGATACTGGAGTGGTTTGCCATTTCCTTCTCTAGCTCACTTTACAGATGAGTAAACTGAGGCAAATGGAGTTAAGCAACTTGTCCAGGATCACACAACTAATATCTAAGGCTAGATTTGAACTAGATTTCAACTTCCTGACTCCAAATCCAGCACTCTATCCACTGAACCATTGAGATGCCCAAGAGTAACAGTAGATTACCTCTATAGTCTCATCGAGTCCTAGATCTATGATCTTTAAAGATGACACAAAGATAAAATGAATCATTTTGATTAGATAAAATTGAAAGAAGTGGGTCAAGGGAACTGACTAGACCAGGGAGCTGGGAAGTTAGTGTATTTGAGATGACATCAAATGTATGTTAAAATCCTCTAATGTAAAGACAAGATTGGGATGGAGAAGAAGACTATGAGACATCCGCTGAAATGTTGATTAAAGAAAGAACATGTCCTGGATATGAATACATAGCAGCCACTGGGAACTGGTTGGATGATACATTTGGACAGAGTGAAGATCAGAGTAGGAGAAGTTGCTAAATGATGATGGAAGAGGGAGAGTCTAGAAGTGGCAATGGGGAGGAAGGGGTATTCTGATTCCCTTTTCATCCAGGACCCAAAGTATGCATATGTGTGTCACACACACACACACGCACACACCTGCTCATACTTAAGTGTACATGTGTGTAGATGTGTGGTTGTATAGAAGGGTAGAGAGGACAATATGAGAAAAGGTGTAGGTAAGATAAAAGTTAATTTGAGAAAACAATTGCCTTAGGACCAAATATTTCTAATCACATATCTAACTGAGAGAAAGCCAACCTTAAGAAGATCAGGTTTGAGTGGCAAGGCTCTCTTACCTACCTAAGTAATTATTCCCACATGGGAAAGTGACCACATCTAGAAGCCACATCCCAGTCATATGACTGTCTGATGATATTCTTTGCTCTCTTCTTAATTCATGACACCCTCCAGAGTATCTGGGACAGCTGTGCCTTTGTCTTTCCACCACTGCCACTGTGCCATGTTGAGAGTTCATTTGGAAAGTCTTCCCACCTGAAGCATTTCTTTGCACCTGGTCCCTGTTGGAAATATCTTAAAGGCAACCTAGGCATAGATTAAGAATCATACTTGAATTCAGTCCCTTAATTTTACAGATGAAGAAACTGAGGCAGAAGGAGTTTAAATGACTTTCCTACAGCTAGTAAGTATCTGAAGAAGGATTAGAACCCAGATCTTACTGACTCCAAGTTGAGCATCCTATCCATTGGACCTAAAGCTCCCTCTACCCCAAACCCTTTTACAAAGAAGAAAACCAAGCAATCAAACAATAAACTGGCTTCTCCATGGTGGCATCATTTACCACAGTGAGAATAAGTTTGCATCCCTCAATAAGGTATTCGGAATGAGTGTGTCAACTTAACCTGACTGATAATGTAGCTAGAATAAGTTTTATTACCTTGGGAAAATACTTTCTCAGCTTAGCACAGCTGATGGTGTTTTGGCTCAAACCTCCATTTTGTAAGGGAGCTGTTCTGGGTTGGTTGTTCTTCAAGTAATAAGCTAAGCATTCAGGTGGCAGGATGTGCTAAATGTATACTCTTCTTAAACAGCTGCTGAACATATGTGGACCCTCTGAGGGGACAGACCCTCGATAAAAAAAAATCATAAATGACTCTGTCAGTTATTTGCGTAGTAATTAGGTGTTGAATATCTTAGGAACACTCATATCTAGAAGTATTAAAAAAAAAAAAACAATGGGAGGCTCCAGCCTACTCCCTAGAATGTGACTAGAACTCATTCCTTTGTCCCCTGTACTTGAGACTCAACTGCTTCTGTTCACTTGAGGGTAGTACTGATTGAAGGAGACCTGCCAGATGTCAACCTCTAAGGAAGACACATGGCCTTGGCTGAACAGAGAGGGAACCATATTTGTTGAGAGTTTAGCATAAAATTAGTTTATTGGAACGTCTAAGACATAGGTGGTGCAATGGATACAGTAACCAGCTTGAACGAATCTTTCTAAGTTCAAATCCAGCCTCAGACCCTTCATAGCTGTGTGACCCTGGGCAAATCATTTAACCCTGTTTTCCTCAGTTTCCTCACATGTAAAATGAGTTGGAGAAGGAAACAGCACACCATTCCAGCATATCAACCAAGAAACCCTAAATGGAACCATAAAAAAATGACTCAAAGACAAGACTTAAATAAGTAGTTTGTTTTTAGAGGAAAGAATTCTTTGCATACTTTGATTATTAAAGTTTGATTGCAGGAATCAAGAAGTATAAGTCTAATTTGTATTTCCATCCACTAGTTGTCAGAAATAGTGGTAATTGACTATAAATGTGCACCCCATCAAAAATACAAGACCACAAACCACAGCCAACTGTTCTACAAGGGAAACATAAAACAACCTTTACTGAGAGAGCCCAAATCTCAATGCATTTTCACTCAAGCCAGAGTCAAGCAGGACAACTGAGTCTCCAGCTGATCATTTCTCAAAAACAGGTACGTTACAGAGAATGTGGAGCTTCTGCTAAGAATAGGTTGGTGCTTTGGAAAGGCAGGAGGGTGGGGATTTTCACAAACTCTCTATTTTCCTTGACATCACCTTCCTTTCAGTATCCTGGGCTTGAATGCTCAGTCATTTTTCATTCTTCATTCTGCTTCCTTGCTGGAGCTTCTGCCTCCTACCTGGCTCCCACCCAGAGGGCCCTGGGCTCCTTTTGGGGGAGAATTCCCCATTTCTAGTTTGACCTAGACCCACCATGTGGCTGTCTGATCATCTTCATGCTGTGTACCCCCTTTTCACTCTCCGGCCCCACCATCCCCCTTTCCTCTTCCAGCACTGGGGATAATAATATATCAACACTACAATTCTCAGAATAGACTTAGCAATCCATTGCCCACATGGCTCTGTTCACCACCCCTATGACACCTCAGACTAAAGTACTGTTACTTGACCACCCCTCCTCCATATATGTTGTCTTCTTCTATTAGAATGTAAACACCTTGGTAAGCAGGAACTATTTTGCTTTTTTATTTGTATCCCTGGTATTTAGCACCATGTCTAGAACATAGTAAGCTCTTTTTTTTTTTTAAAGCAATTGGGGTTAAGTAACTTGCTCAAGGTTACATGGCTAGTCATTATTTATGCGTGGGTGCTCATTTTCTGAGGCCGGATCTGATCTGGGGTCATCCCAACTCCGAGGCCGGCGCTCTTACTCACTGCGCCACCTAGCCGCACCTTTAGGGCAATTGGGGTTAAGTAACTTGCCCAAGGTTACACGGCTAGGTTTTTGTTTGTGTGGATTAAGTGTCAGAGGCCAGCTCCGAACTCAGGTCCTTCTGACTCCAGGGCCGGCGCTCTATTCACTGCGCCACCTAGCCGCCCCACATAGTAAGCTCTTAATAAATGTTTTTTCATTTATTCATTCACTTACAAAGTCTTTCTCTTTTTCTCTTCCTTCTTTCTTTCTTCCATGCTTCCTTCCTTTCTTCCCTCTCCTCTTCCTTCTCTCCTTCCCTCTTTCTTTCTTCCTTTCTCCCCATGATATTGAGTCAGTTGCCACATACAATCAATTCAGCTTCCTCAACATGTCTCACATCAACTTCCTCCTTGCCATTTTCATAGCCTCCGCTCTAATTCAACCACTCGTTTAAAACCCTCCACTTCCTGGCTTCACCCCACTTTCTAGTATCATTTTATATCACCAGCCATGTGAACTTACCAGCTGTTCTCTCAACTGGTCATTCCACCTCTTGTCTCCATTTACTCAGACCATCCCTCATCACTGGAATGTTTTCTCTGTACCTCTCACAATCCTTATCTTCATTTAAGGCCAAGTTCTGGTGAAACTCTTCCTCTTCTATGATCCCTCCCTCAAGCTCCTGACCTCCTCAAATTACTCTATATTTACTAGCCTGGATATATATTGTATCCATGAGTAGACTATCCCTGAGAGCTTATTCATAGGAGCCTTCCTGTGTTTCTCTGAATCCTTCCTTTTGGTTGTTGCTTCTTTTTTTTTATGGTCCACACCTGTGGTTTCAGACATGTGTGGAGAGCATGTTGGAAAAACTCAATCCACAAGACAATGATTGTCTGAAATTTCTAATTTTTGAGAGTTGCAACAGTCATCAAGAAGTTAAGTGTCTTGCCTCTTTTCACATTACCAGTGTTTCAGAGGCAGAACTAAAACCTAGTTCTTGACTCTAAGGCCTACCCTTTGTCCCCTAGGCTCTTGTGCCTCTTACTTTTTTCTGTGTGTCATGGACTACCTTAGGCAGTTTGGTGGAGTCTATGGGCCTCTGTTCTCAAAATAAAGTTCTCAAATGCATAAGGCACTTGGGATTACAAAGGAACTTAATTATATTGAAATATTCAGTCTGTAAAGAGGAAGACTGCTATCGCATGGGATCTAGCAGCAAGTCTAATAATGTCAATAATTTCAAAGTAGTGATGAACATAAATGGTATTTTGAGGTATCTGAGATAACTGGAATAGGATATGGAAATACCTGATTTTGATTGGTGATAGCATCGGAGGTACTATTGATTCTGCTGTGATTTGGTGCCTACATTCAGAAATTATGGAAATGCTAAATTTCAGTTAGACGTTAGTGAAAATAAAGATGAAATCCTTTTCCCCACCCAAGTTCAGTGACATGGACTCCAGGAGAAGAACCCCTGCTCTGAGGGCATTTTTAAAAGTAATACTGTCCCTTACATCTATATACCATGATTTGTTCATCTGTTCCTCAATCACAGGCAACATGATGTGCCTTGTACATTGTGGATCCTTCATAAATGCTTGTTGAATATTAAATAAAAGAATAAATGTTCTTTCTTTACTCTATCAATGATTCTCCCTATGAGGTGAAGCTTGTGGAAGAAAAACACTTCTTCTTCTATCCAACCCAGCTAATCAATCATCAAATATTTAATGAGTACCTACTGTGTAATTGGCCCTATGATAGAGGCTGAGCATACAAAGACAAAAAAGGACAGTTCTTGACCTCAAAGGACTTAACTTCTATCAGGGGAAATAACATGTTTACATAGAAATTCCATGTGTTTCTTTGCTGTTTAGCAGTCCATGAATTGAAGCAGAGAAGGAAGATATAATCCAGACCAGTGATTTGGCATTGGTAAGGAATTTGAGGAGGCAAGGAAAGATATTGAAGTCCTTGAGAAAGGAAGTAGAATGACCTTATGATTCATACATAACACATAAAAAGATCTATATTAGATAATATCCCCTGAATAAAATGGGCCACAAAGGAGAGGAAGTTGCTGAATGAGTGACAGTAGCAGAAGAGGAGGGCTATACCCATTCTTCCTCCTGGCCAAGTATGCTGGCTGATATAAGAGAGAGAATGTGTATTCAAGCAGGACAGAGGATGATCAGAGATTCAGTGTCTCCTGGGAGTGACCCATTTCTCCAAGAGTACCAGAAGACAGAAGTAGCAGAAGAGGAAGAGGCTCAAGATGAAGCAAAGTTTATTAATGATAGAAATGGGTTGCAAAAAACAAAATGAAAAGAGTGGACAGAGCTAAATTGTGATTTAAGAGAGGAAGGGCTGAGGTTGAGGGAGATGAGAAAATAAAATGCAGTTACCGGGGTTGGGATAGAAGGATATAGGGTGTGGTTTACACTTAGGTATGAGAAGTTCTGCATCAATAGGCTTGGAAGAGTAAGGGGAGAAAGTTTACCAGTCTTGGGGGATATAGTACCTTTTAACTCGGGTTCTCACTCTCAAGAGTCCTTTTAATGCCAGCGCACACAATCAATTCCCTTCTAAGTCTTAGGGGAGAAGGGAGATTGAACTTGTTCATATCTCTTGCGGTAGATGACTTCCTGGTTGTAAGAGGACTGCTCTCTGAATCTTTCTTCCTAGACTTTGAGAAGGCCAGATATTTGTGGTCTCTGTCCTAGAGATGAGAGCCCAGATGCATGGGCTTTAATCCTAGAGGTATCTCTGGGACAGTTCCTAGACTAGAACCTGGAGGTAAGAGGTCAGGTAAGTTAAGAGGTAAGTGATGTTTTGGTCTTGAGCTGGGTCTAGTCCAACCATCAAGGCTTTACCCAGGGATCAAGAGATGGTAAGAGAGAACTGAACTGAGTATTTTGTTGATATAATGAGGCTGGGCAGAGTAGCAGAAGACCCCAGGGTGATAGGTTGTGGGGAGGAGGATAAGGGAATTTCTCACAGTACAAGACATCTCCTCCAGTTTTGCTGATGAAGAACAAGCTTACCTGCCTGTAGGGGCATCTAGGTTGTGCGTTGCACTGAGCCTGGAGTCAGGAAAACTCACTTTCCAGAGTTCAAATCTGGCCTCACACACTTACTAGCTGGATGACCCTAGGCAAGTCACTTAACCTTGTTTACCTCAATTTCCTCATCTGTAAAATAAACTGGAGAAAGAAGTGGCAAACTAGTCCAGTATTATGGCCAAGAAAACCCAAAATGGGGTCATGAAGAGACAGACATGACTGAAAAATGGCTCAACAACAAAAACCTGCCCGTAACCTCAAAGATGAAGGGCCTGGCTTGTACCTAGAAGAATCTTGCCTTCATGGAGATTCATGTTTTTTATGTAGAACTCCCCCATTCCTCTCTTCCCCATATCTTTGTTTGAAGAGCCTTCTTCTGAGGAGCTCTATTCCACTAAACATTAATTCAGGAAGCATTATATGGTTAAAAAAATACAGGGTAGGTTGGGGTAGGGAGGAATCCTCTGGGTCCAGAGTCAGCCCAGGCCAAAATTAGGCAAAATTAGTCATTCAGCACAGGCATATTCTTGGATCACACATATCATCCCTCTGGAATTCAGACACCCTGCGCATCAACTGCCACTTGTTCTAGGAGTCCCTGCGGATACAAATCCTATCTTACCAGAGTGAATCACAGTCCAAAAAAGTGTGTCAAATGCCCAGAGAAGAAAGGTACCTAAAGTGCCCAATTTGCCTTGATGGAACCCCTTGCAAGGTTCCAGATGCCACCCTTCTCACCAGAGGGAAGCATGCTGGGACTCCCCCAGAGTTTACCCTCTCCAAAGGTACAATTTTATTTCTTTCCTCCACATTCCATTCCCCCAAAATTTTTTCCCTGCTCTCCTAATGACTATCAGAACAGGTGAGAAATCTAAAAGATAATGGTCCCTTCTCCCTCTCCACTAATCTGGCAAGCAGGACCCTTTGTATCCCTCAACCCTTACCCCCAGTCTCCTCCTCTCCTCATCTTTTCCTTTTGGCAAATCTCCACCCTCCCCCTTCCCTTTTAAAAAGGGAGATAGTTGTTCCAGATGATCCTGCAATTTAGTGAGATCCACACTCTCAAAATCACTTTTCACCTCCAAGATAATTCACTTCTTTGTTCTCTTGTTAATCCTTAGTTAAGGGGAAAGTTCTAAGAGGAATTGCTTGGTTGCTGGATTATGAGTCAAAGCCCGTTTTGAAATTCATCCAGAAATTCTCTGTTTTCTTGATAATAAGCTAAGAGCTTGATGGAATCTTAGTAAACCTGCCCTCAGCCCCAATATTTTAACTTCCCTTTGGGCCAAACTGAACAGCAGGCATGTCCTGATTTAACCCCACAATCTGACTTTAACCACACCACAATTCCCCAGTCTTAATATAGCCACTTCCCTACCTAGCCAGTCCACTCCTCTCCATCCTAACTTCCTCATATATGCCTCAGTACTCACTAGAATAAAAGGTGTGTACATGAACTTATATTTCTCACAGAAACAGACATGTTCATGTGATGGGTTCCCAACCACGGTCTCTAACTAGCCATTGCTCCCATATCCATTCCTTATATTTCCCACAGAAACAGCAGGTGTGTCCATGCACCCACTCACAACCACATCCATCTAATCTCAGACAGGACCAGAATATTCAGCCAATCAGAAAGCAGCATCACCAGGGATGCTCAAGCAGGATGTAGAATCCAAAAGAATAGAAGGGACTTTCCCTAAGTAGGCACCTGAGCAATAATAGTAAAGAACTGACCTAGAGTGAACTTATGACATAGAGAAGCTTATTATAATATCATTATCATATATACATAACCTGCCATGGGCTTTTCTGTATGCATTGTGGGTAATTTTGTCTGCAGTTCCACTGAGGTGGAGACCCCTCCTTTATTGCCTAATCCCTTAACAAACTCCTCTGCCTTTTTAATATTCATAATTTGTTATGTAAATTGCATCTTGACCCTATAAAAATCGACCTTGCTTTCACTAAAGTTGCTGGTCCCTCTTGGAATTTGGCCTGCTCCATGAGAGGCGTAAATTTCAATAAATGCCTATACCTGGATTTGAGGGGATCTGATTGAATTCTTTGAGATGGTTCCATCACAGCCCATCATGAAACCACAACAAGCTCTAGTAAATAAATTCTTTCTTGAGAATTCTTATTCCCATCTTTATTTCTTCTTTTAGTCAGCAACCAGTGTTTTTTAAGCACCTACCATATAAAAAAAGTCCCTGTTTTCAAAGAACTCAGAGTCTAAAGGGATAGTCAACATTCAAATGAATATATATAAACAGGATATATACAAGATAAACTGTATATCAATATCAATAGGGATAATATCAAAAGGAAAGGATTAAGATTCAGGAGGACTGAGAAAGACTTCTTTCAGTAGGTCGGAAGCAGAGATGAAAAGGAGAGCATTCCAGGCCTGGGGCATGGCAAGGGCAAAGGAGAGCATTCCAGGCCTGGGGCATGACATCTCCGAGTCAGGAGATGGAGGGTCATGAGGAGCAATATGGAGGCCAGTGTCACTGGATCACAGAGTATATGAAAGGGAGTAAGATATAAAGAGACTGGAAAGGTAAAAAGAGGTCAGGTTAGGAAGAGTTTTGGAAGGCAAGTCAAGAATTTTAGATTCGATCCTTGAGGTAATAAGGAAGCACTGAAATTCTTCTGAACCACTTCAGATGAAGAGTCTTGTCATTGTGCCGTTGTAATTTCTGGACTTCCTGCTACTGTTATCACAGTGGCTTGTTTTTATTTCGTTCTATTTTGGTGCACATCCTGCTATTGTGAGATGTTATGGGGCAGGGCATCGGGCTGAGCTTAGACACGTATTCTTATTTCATCATTTTTCTGGAAGTCCCCCAAGTTCTTTGTAGGTCCTTTTCTTTTGAGAGTGCCTTGGGCTCATTTGGGTTATGCTTCTCTGTATATGATTCCTTCTGGAATATAAGCCCTGCAGCTCTAGGATGATGAAGGGGATTCCCTAGTCTTCTTATGTATCTCAGTTTGTGGTCAGATAACCTGGGATTTGGAAAATGCCAAAGAATATTTGATTCAAACCCTCCTCAAAGTAATTTTGCCTGGTGAGCATAGGGGTCTCCAGACACCATGAAAGTGGCTTATCTGTATCTCACTCTGAGGAAAGTTGACCCTAATAGTTAACCACAGAGGTTCCTTTCAACAAGTGAATAATATAAATAAAAACCGCTCTTCCTGTCTTAGAACCAGGGACCACAAAGGGCTGGACCTTCCTTCTGTAAGAAGCTCTAAATGGGAAAGGAACTGGAATGTGCAGGGTCAGAGGAATCAAATATAACCAGGTAAATATTTTTGTAGTGCTAATAGTAGGAGATGGAGAGGGCCTTTCTGAGGGTAGTGATCATGGCATTGTAGAAGATGAAAGTATTATGTGAACTTGTGGGTGGGACCTAAAACAGATTTGGTGGTTAATTTGACAGACAGAATAGAGGAAGAGGAATCAAAGTTAACTCTAGTTTTAGAACCTGAGAACTCAGGAGACTGGCACTGTCTAACTAGAATCAAAAGAGTGAGGCCAAGGAAAGCTCTGTAATGGCCCCTGAATTAGAATTCAGAAGATATGAGTTCCAGTGCTAGCTTTGCCACCAATTAGTTTTGTGTCCCTGTTTTTTTTTTTTTTAATCTGGAAAAGAAGGGTCACTGAACTTGAGTCAGTCACTCTGCCTATGGATGAACTCCTGAGAGAAAACGGTCTGGTATCAGCACTTAGCAAACCTTTCTGGACTTTTCCCCTTAGAAAAACTGATCAAACAAAAACTGAGCCCTTTCTTAGGACAACGGATAGTGAGTAATAACTAACTCTAACTTTTGTCTCCATCATCTTAGAGATTGGCTAATACAAGAAATGTCATAAGACTAAACACAGAGAAACGCATTTACCACAAAACAAATTTACCTTTTAGCAACTCTTAGGACCTCAAGACTCTTCATCATGTCTTTTCTGCCAAGGAATGCCACTGGTTTCCTATGTATTCTAAGTAAGGCTAAAAAGCTATGACAATCCAAAATGTACCCTAAGAAGTTGAAGCAGCTACCAGAAGGCAGCAGTCTTCCTTAGTAATTAATCAATTGCTTTTTCTTTCATTCTGGCTACTCACCGCTCACCCCCAGTCTTTCAGACATAATAGTGGATGAGATTCTCCCTAGGCTCTCAAGGAAACCACACTGAGAATCTCCTACAGTGATTTCATAGCAGCAGTGAGGAAATTCAGAAAAGTAGCTGACTTCCCTTCCACGCAGGGGAGCTAGAGGGTACACAAAGTAAAATTTTAACCAAAGTGATGGTTGGTTTTACTTTCCCATTCTGAAAAGGCAGCAAAGGTAGTTTTCCCTTAAAATCTGTCTACAAGAAGCCAAGCTGAATCAAAGATTGTCTCTTGTTGGCATACAGCTCAATGTCCTTCTGCCACTTTGGAGATTTCATCAGGAAATTCTTGGGCTTGTAAACCATGGCGCAAGGCTAAGACTACCTGGCATCTTCACAACCACACTGCAGTAGGTTCTTAATGTTTATTGCTTTATTGATAGTAGTGTGAACAGATGACCAATAAGTGGTGATTAAAAATTGAAAAAATCAGAATAGGAGACTAACTCCACAAATGTTTCTTTTCTAGGCAGCTGGATGGCACAGAATGTAGAACTCCAGGCCTGGAGTGGGGGAAAACTTGAGTTCAAATCATGCTTCAGATACTTATTAGTTATGTGACCCTGGGCAAGTCACTTAACCTCTGGGGGCCTTTTGTCTTAGTTTCCTCAACTATATAATGAGAATAATAATAACACCTACATCCCAGGACTGTTGTCAAGGATCAAATGAGATAATAATCACAAAAGTGCTTAACACAGTGCTGGGCACATAGTAAGCACTATTTAAATATTAGCTATTATCTTTATTCTAGAACTGAAGGGGAAACCTATAGAAAGACTTTGTTGCAGTTGAACTTGTCCTTAAGACAGGTCACTATAGTGTAGTCTCTGGGGACAGCAACTCTGATTAAGCCTGAAGAGAAACTGAATTGTAGGAATACTAGAGTAGCCAGATTGTTTTAAGGAGATACAGAATAAGGAAAATTCCCAGGAATCCAGTAGAAAAAGTTATTTTAAAATTTTAAGATGGCCAGGAAGACTCCTTGAAGAATTTTCTTTCAAAGAGCTCAATCTTCTTCCCCTTATCTATGACATAAAGAGATTAATTCTGTGCTCTCTCATCTAAATGTTTACAATGCCCCTTGAAAAGGGAGTTTAGAACCAGAGTGGTATGGGAGCATAATCCTTAATGAATTTGGAAGATTTAAGGAAGAAGCCCAAGAAATGTATGCTTGTTTTAGTGGGATCTCATCAGTGAGATGAAAGAAGACTAGAAAGTCTGACAAGCATATGCAGTTGTTAACTACACTCAGGAAACATCTTGCCTCTTCCTCAGGAAGTTGAGGTTTAGTTTTGAGCTTTCTCGTGATTGTTATTGTTCTTGTAAGTGTTGATACTTATGACCCCTTTTGGGGTTTTCTTAGCAAAGATACTAGAGTGGTTTGCCATTTCCTCCTCCAGTTCATTTTACAGGTGAGGACTTAAGGCAAACAGGATTAATTGACTTTCCCAGGGTTACCACTCCTAAGTGTTTGAGGCCAGACTTTTTTTTCTTGATCCCAGGGTTGTTCTACCCACTGGGTCACCCAGCTGATTATCAAGCAATCAACAGAGTGAGCTGATTACCAAATCTTACAGAACAAATCCTTTTATTTAAAATTGTTTTTTTTTAATAAAATTGCTTATTTAAAAATTGTTCTGTGAAATTTGGATTCAATCAAAAGGTCACATAGGGCCTTAAGGCCCCACCCCTGATCAAGTTTGATTTCATAGATTTTTATATGCTTGTACATGTGGACAAGTAGCTACAATGTTGTTAAGTTTTTTTTATTTGGATTTATATTGGGTTTGATAAATTAATTGAAAAAAATTATTATTCACAGAATAGTTCATCCATGCTTTGGTAACTGTTCATGCTACACATCTGTAGCTGTGAAAGCTAAAATAACTACTCTATACTGTTCTCAGAATACAAGTGGTCTAGATTACCAAGACTGGCAGATAAATGGAACATTTTTTTTCATGTAGCTGATTTAAAGATGCATTTAAATAGATTAGTGTTAACTGCAATAAGCTTTATTCCAGTGATATTATTTTGCATTGCTGTTATGTTTATGAGTTTCTCCCATTGTGATTTGTCACAAGTGCTGTTGATTTGGGGGTGGTGCCTAGAGTGGGAAGCATTGGTATCATTAGGAGGTCAGCTACTCTTTGATCTCATACTTGATTTTAGAGCTTTGAGCTAATAATTAGAGACTTGTCTAGAAAGCAGAAGGTTCTTCTGGGTAAAGACTATCTGAAGTATTCGAGTGCGTCAAGATTAACTCTGTGTTTGGTGAAAGTACAAGGGACCTCAGACTGCAGTGAGAAGTTCTGAGAGAACTTGCCAGCTGCTTTGAATTTTCTATGCTGTTAAGATCATAAAATCTTAGCAACTCAGGAGAGAAGATGCTATAAGTCAGTGTATGTGAATGATAGCCATGTGAAGTCTGTTGTTGCTGTTTGTCCTTTGTTCTGGAAGATGACCAAGGCTCTGGAAGTTGATGCCATAATTTGCAAGTGAATAGGATTTAAGAGAGGAAGGACTGTGCTCCTCTGGGGCCATCTGGGTCAGGGATGACTGGAGACAGCCCAGTGTGTGAATTCAAACCAGAGACTAGAGATAACTAAGACACTGGCTCCAAGAGAAACTAAAGCTCCCTTGGACAGGTACTTTCAATGTTTTCATATGGGGCATAGAAATCAATTATATGGTAAATAGTCTGACCACTGATTATTATAGATTCTATGGTAACTCCCTGGAGACATTGACTCAATTGGTGCATATCAGAGTTACATCTTTGAATAAACTTTGGATCAATAGCCCAAAGTTTAAAAGATTTCCCTTTTACCCTAGGGATCACTATACAAAACACTGAGCCAGCCATGTCAGTGTTAATCAATAACCAGGACTTTTATGGGTTTGAAAGCAATCACTCTATGTGGAAAAACCTGAAATGTGATTTTTTTTCCAGATACCTGAGATTTATTTTATTCCCATTTGTTTCTTGGATACTACTTAAGGATTTTAAATTGTATTGTTTATGGATTAGCTCTCTTTTCTTACTAAATTTTAAATTCTAAATTTTCTCCTTCCAAACCACTGAAAAAAGGAGCATTATGATTTCAGTTAAACATGAGAAATCATGAAAAAAATATTTCCATATTAGTCATACAACAAAAAAACAAGAGTTCAGCAATTCTTTCTCTGGAAGTGGATAATATTTTTTCATCATGAGTCCTTCAGAATTTATTTTGTTTCACTGTATCATCAAAGTAGCCAAGTCTTTCACAGTTGATCATCATTACATTGCTGTTACTATGCACAAAGATTTTCCAGTTCTTCTCACTTCATTTTGTATCAGTTCACATACTTCTTCCCATGTTTTTCTCAAACCATCCCCCTTGTCATTTCGTATAGCAAGTAGTACTCCATCACAATTATGTGCTACAACTTGTCCAGTCATTCCCAGCTGATGAATGTCCCCTCAATTTCCAATTCCAATTTGCTACCACAGAAAGAACTGCCAAAAACGTTTTTACACATAGATCCTTTTCCTTTTTCTTTGATCTCTTTGGGGTACAGATATATTAGATGTATCTCTCAGTCAAAGGACATGCACAGTTTTATAGCCCTTTGGGCATAGTTCTAAATTATTCACCAGAATGGTTGGACCAGTTCATAATGTTACCAACAATTTGTTAATGTACCCTTATCACCTATAGCATTTCTCGTTTCTAATAGGTGCAAAGCAGTTCCTCAGAATTCTTTTAATTTGCATTTCTCTAATCAATAATCACTGAGAGCATTTTTTTATATGACTATAGATAGCTTTGAATTCCTCTTCTGAAAATTGCCTGTTCATATCCTTTTACCGTTTATCATCTGGGAAATATAGAGTCCTTTATTTTACCAAAGTCTCACCACTGTTTCAGGTAGGGGCTGCCATCGGGCAGAAGTTTGTTCCATCCTTATTTAAGATGTGAAGAAGCAATCAGGCCTTTACTGAATTTTTTTAAGAAATATCTGAATTTATTCTTCCCTGTCCTTGGTCTTCAGCCAGGTAGCTATCCCCTTGTAATAAAGATTACAAATGAAAGAGAAAAAGCAATTTGAAGGAACTGAAAATTCTATTTTCCATACTTAGCACTATTCTGGACACAATATCCCACACACACAATCCCCCTTACCTCCCACCCCTGTTATGAAATAGGGGAAAAGCATTTTTAAGCTTTTCTTTTATGCCAAGTGTGGTCAATTACATAGCTTTCACTTTTGGTATTTCATTCTATTTACATCGTTGTGGTCTTTGTGATTGTATAATTGTTTTCCTGGTTCTACTTGCTATACTCTGCACTAATAAATATAGGTCATCCTCTGCTCTGAATTCTTCCTATTTGTCACAAATCCTGATTCGTTTAGATATTCCCCAATCAAGGCAACTAGTTTGTGTCCATTTCTTAGCTTCCACAAAAAGTGCTATTATGAATATTTTGCTATATAGACAATATCAGCGAATAATGAACATTTAACTAAATAATACACATCTACTATGTGCCAGTTACTGTGCTAAGCTCTGAGGATACAAAATAAAAAAGAGGCAAAAGATAGTCCCTGTCCTCAAGGAGCTCACAATCTAATGGGAGCCAAAAAGCAAACAAAAAAACTATATACTAGAGGAGTAGTAAATACTTAACAGAGGGAAGGCACTAGCATTCAGAGATATTGACAAGGCTTTCTGTAGAAGATGGGATTTTTGTTGAGACTTAAAAGAAGCCAAGGGAGCCAGTAGGAATAGCATTCCAGCTAGAGAAAATGCCCAGGCTAAGAATTTTTTTTTATTTCTAATCACAGAATTATTTTAATTTGCTGAAAGCTTTTGGAAAGACTTTGTATACACTTAATAAACGCTAAGAATAAATATTTCTGTTAATTGTTATTTATTGTTAACACTGATTTTGCTGAACAATTTGTGAATAGTGGTCCAGGACAGACCCCTTTGACTCACGATTACTCGGAAAAAGCTGTTTGCTTGAGTAGATGATTTCCTAAAGCAGAGAGCTAAAGCCAAGACTAGACATTGAGAAATGAATTTTCTGCAGGAACAAACAACTGACCTTTAGCAGCTCCTGTGACCATCACCCTTCACGTACCCCAAAGCAAATATACTTGCCAATTTCTTTTCTGTCAGAGAATGCTATTGACAGATTATATATGTTAAGAGAACCTGAAAAGTCATTAAAATCCAATCCATATGCTAAGAAAGTGAAGTTGCTATCAGGAAGCAACAGCCTTCCTTATACAAAGAAACAACCATAATTCCTGAGGGTTGCTGATGAGACATGCTTCCCAGATGTTGACAGAGAGATAATGCACTCAAGATGCAGAATTAGACATACGTTTTTGGACATAGTCAATGTCAAATGTATTTTGCTTGACCATAAGTATTTGTTACAAGAACTTTGTTTTTGTTTTTCAAATGTGTGGGAGAAGTAGGAGAATAAGAATAAATAGCTAGAGGTTAGCAAAAAAAAGAGAATAGAGCACCAGCCCTGGAGTCAGGAGGACCTGAGTTCAAATCCAACCTCAGACCCTTAACACTTACTAGCCCTGTGACTTTGGGCAAGTCACTTAACCCCAATTGCCCTGCCTTTCCCCCTCCAAAAAGCAAAAAAAAAAAAAAAAGGTGTTTGAATCATTTGCAACTTTGTTCTCCAATTGAGGCAAATAGGGGTTAATGACTTGCCCTTGATCACAAAGCCAGTGGATGTCTGGGTCCAAGTCTGAGCTCAAATCTTCCTGACTTCAGGAAAAACGTGAAAGCTGTGTTCAATGCAATGTGTGGTAACACTGCAGGTTACTCTAAAGTAATGACTTACCTAATAGCAGGGAAGACTTTCATTCTTGATACTCATTTTTTGACCACTAGTTTTGTAGACTTGAAGGTTCATGAGAATCTCCCTGGGCTATCAAAAAACACAGGTTAGAAAACTCCCAAAATACAAGATTGAGATCATGGTCACAAGAAGGAAGCCCTTTCAGCTCCTGAAGGGAAAGAAGGAAGGAGCTGGGTAGTGACTATTTCTTTGAAAAACTAATCCGTAAGTATGTTTCTACATATCATGCAAAGGGTTTCTTCTTCAGGATTCCTATAAATGTTACTCCAAATTGTCTTAGAGGAGAGATGTCCTGGAGTATGGGGGAATGATGCTATTTTGGCCAACTCTCTAAACTAGAAATGACTTGGATTTAAATAATGGTAAATTAAATAAAATTGTTTCTGGCAATCAGATTGTTTCTTATTCCTAAAATGCAGAGTATAGTATTATTTTTGTTGTTGTTGTTGACAATAGGAAACAGTAAATTGACCAGTTTGGCTGAAGCATAGAGTAAACAAGGGGAAGTAATGTGAAATCAAGAAGGTAGACTGCAATTAGATTATAAGTTTCTATTTTATCTTAGATGCAGAAATAGTAGACTTTTTATTTGTTTGTGTTTCAATTACAGGGATAAGATTAATAGAAAGGAAGAAACCCCAAGCAAGGAGATCTTAAAATGAATTGTAAACGGATAACCATCATCACCACAGCTATAGTTGTGATCATTGGGATCATTGCACTGGTTACATATGAAGTAAGTGGTCTATGTTATCCACAGATATTCAGTTTCAGGTGTCAGAGGTGATCCCCACAGGACCAGAAATTGAAACCATGGAAACTTGGGGGCCAGGATTGCAGGTTGGCTGGTGCAGCCAGGCAGGTTGACATGAAAGGCCTGAGAAGCCAAGTTGCCTGGGATTTGAACCCCAGGTGGGTTATGAACTTGGAACTAGGCCTGGGCTCTAGGGACACTGAGCTAAGCACCTGAAACTGAGGATAAATAGCACAAAGCAGGAAAAACTTCCCACTTCCACCCAAGCCCACACCTATTTCTCCAAGGCAGGTAAAAAAGGGAGAACTAGAGGAGGTCAAGAACTTTCACCTTATCACTAATTCAGGTCACAGTGACCACACTGGGTTAAGCAACTATACACACAACCAAAAAGATGGCAGAGAGAAACCAGCTCAGTCCCACCAGTGTTAAAGATGCAGCATCCCATCAAAGTTTATCCTCCCCACATGGTAGGAATGCAACAGGCTACAGTCTAGACAAACTAAGCATGCTCAAAGGAACACACACACACACACACACACACACACACACACACACACACACACACACTGGATCATGTCTTTCACATCCTCCAATATTCTCCTGTTCTCCCTTCTGCTCTCTTACCTCACCTCACCTGCCTCAAAGCATCCCTAACTTCCTTATAGGCACAGGGCAGGTGCCACCTCCCTTACAAGGCCATTCCTAATGCCTTGGTTGTTCCTGCTCTTTCCCTATTGAAGTTACTTTGAATGTGGTCTATGAATAGTTTGTATAACTAATCACTGTGTATGTGTTGTTGGAATTCCATTGCTTCCAGGGTAAAATACAGCCAGCATTTAAGGTTCTCTCCAGTTTGGGTCCCACGTGGTTTTTCCAAGAGTGACAACTCTCTGGCCCATCCATATGATTCATTGTTTCTAAATCCAACAGATTATGTCATTATTTAGTCCTAACTCTCCATCTTATCCTCAAGGATACTGTGAGAGACCTTGCCAAATACCTTATGGAATTTCACATCTTCCTGGTATGTAGAATTTCTTTGAGGCATTAGTCTGTTCAGAAGGTCCATATATTTAGAGCTGGAAGTGAGTGGAGGAATCATTCAATCTGACCCCCTCCCCCCTTTTTACATCTGAGGAAATAATCTTGGAAATATCAAATGACATATTCAAAGTCACACAGGTATTAAGTGACAGAAGTAGGATTCAAGGTTCAAATTCAGGCCTGTCACTCCAATTTCAATGTCCTTTCCACTGTTCCAAACACATAAACTCATCAAAAAATGAAATGTTAGTTTAGTCTGTTGAAGCATCATTTAAATGAAGCAACCCCTTCCTTAATAATATTTAATCTGAATTTAAGAAACAGCAAACAGAACTGGCATTTGCACAGACTTAGCAGAAAATGGGGAAAAGGATTGTGCTTGAAACTGCAGATCTCTGTTATGCATAACTTGATTTTATTTTTAAGTATATTAAGTGCATAGACATATTAAGCATATACGTTCATATAGCTCTTAAAATCTCCCTGTTGTCCCTTCTTCTTTTTGGACATCCTTCTGTTTTCTTCTCTGCACTTAAAGAATGTCTCAGTGCCTCAATGATTCTCTTCTCTTTTTTGCTAACCTCTCCCCATCCACACTTATTTTTCCACTTTTCCCACAGCCTTGAAAAAAGAAGAAAAACAAAGCCCTTATAGCAATTATGCATAGACAAGTAAAATGAATTCCATATTGACTATGCCACCATTTAATATTTGAGGAAACTGAGGCAATGGTTAAATGACTTGCCAAGGGTCACAAAGGTGGTATCTGAAGGTAGATTTGAATTCAGGGCTTCCTGACTCCAGGCTTGGCACTCCATCCATTGTGCCACCTAGTGGCCATCTACAGCCTCCTATTTCCTCTGACACTAATCTAGTTCCGGTCCTCCTCACCTCCTGCCTACACTGCTTCATGGACTTCCTTGTTGGGCTTCCTGTTCCAAGGCTCTCCCCACTCCAGCCCATCCTGCACTCTTCTACCATGCTCTTCTTCCTAAAGTGCAAGTCTGATCATACCCCACCCCCATCCCCAGCCACCAGTGACTCCCTAGTATCTCCAGGATCAAGCTCTTTAAGCTCTTCATAAGCAGACTTCTTTTTACCTTTTCTCTCTTCTTATTCCTTAGTGCCTCTCTTATCTTCTATGGTCCAATGCCAATGCCCTCCTTGCTGTCCTTCTGCATCTGCATCTTCTGGCTTCCTCTAAGTCCAAGCTAAAATTCACCTTCTACAAGAACCCTATCCACATCCCCTTAATGCTGGTATATATATTTTTTGGTTGTTCAGACATGTCTGACTTCTTTTCTTGGCAAAGACACTGGAGGGGTTTGCCATTTCCTTTATCCAGTGTATCCCCATTTTACAGATGAGGAACTGAGGCTTATAGGGAATAAGTGACTTGCCCAAGGTCACAAAGTAAGTGTCTGAACCTTAGTTTGAACTCAGATCTTTCTGACTGCAGTCCCACTGCTCTTACCAATGCACCACCTAGCTGCCCCTTAATGTTAAAGCCTTCCTTCTGTTCATTATTGTCAGTTGTTACATATGAAAAACTCAAGAAACATAGTTTCTGGGATATATATGGGATATAATAATTTTATTAATTATGGCTAATAAGTAATTAATAAAATGATCATTTTGCTTTCTCTCATAAACCAAAGACCCTTTCTGGAAAATACTGAATGTTTAAAAAGCCCTTGGGAAAAGGTAAGTCCCTGAGGATGGAAATCAACTCTGATTGGTTAGTAATTAATGCAGGGGGGGGGATCGACATATTAATGAGGAGGTAGTCAAAAACATTACCTCATCATGAGAATCAGCCACCTCCAGCAATCTGGACAAAAGAATCCATCTCTAGACTTCACTGGTTGGTTTCCCCCTTGACAAGCTGGGTCACCCTAAATTCTAATGGAAGGCTCCAAAGACAGACAGAGGCATATTCCCTAAGGGAAATCTCAGTTAGACTAGATTCTTTTTGTAAAGTCCCCTAACTGGGTGGAGTCCCACTTGAGATCAGAAGGCATGTATCCCCAATATTTGTACCCCAATCTCATCTATCAGCAATGTCCTTTCAGAGACTGAGTTACCTACAGGGGTTTATTTCTGAATGAAGAAATAGGAAGGGGGAACCTTAATCTCAATTAATGATTAGCTATTAACATAAGAGAGAATAATTGTTTCTCTCATAATGTACCTTGTATTTAGGTTTTTTGTACATAGATGTTTTCATGTGGTCTTCGCCCAGAAGCTCCTTGTGAGTAAAGGCTAGGTTCTTTGCCTTTATTTGTATTTTCAGTGCACATAGTAGGTCTTTCGATGCTTGTTGACTTCTCTGCAACTTTATAGAGTTTACTAGAATGCTAAAAGATTAAGTGACTTTCCCAGAGTTGTATAGCTAGAGTGTGTCAGACAAGACTGGAATCTGGGTTATATTGACTTTAGGAATATCCTCTATGTACTATTCAATGCTAGCTCTCTCACTTTCATGGCAGTGTGGTGGAATAGATAGAGCCCTGGACTTGCAATCAGGAAAATCACAATGAAAGCACCATCTCAGACAATTACTGGCTTGTGTGATCCTGAGCAAGGTACTGAGCTTTTTGGTGCCTCAGTTTCTTCACCTGTAAAATGAGGAGGTTGGAATCTAAAGTCCTTTCCAGCTCTCACTCCATGGTCCTATGATAACTGTCCACAGAGAGACATATAAATCAAAGTCACAAAGTGTTTAAGATTTTAGTCCCATTCCTTGTCATGCCTTCTATCAGTGCTTCTCAAATTCAAAGAATATCTTGCTTTACCATATTTCTAACATAAGGGTTTATGCTTTAGATTATCATTGATCATCAAATCCCATAGCAAAAGCTATGGAGACAGGTTCTAGGCTCACTCTTCCAACCCTTGCTAGCATTGACTAGTCAGATCCACAGAGCATGACTGACAAGTGCTTCCCACAAGGGTTCTAGGGGCCTCTGAGAGGTGGGGGTGCCTTCTATTCCTATAGCTAATGAATCCAGCATCTTCCCCTAATATCAATCACCATTTAGTATCTCCCAGTATCAATTTGGCCACTTGCTTTCTCAATATTAATTAACATGAGTCAGCTTTTACAGAGGAATATTGACTGAGAAGATATAAACAAGAGCCCAGTTTCAGAATTCCAAACCCTGAATCACCCTCTTTAATTACTTCTCTCCATGGGGAGAATGGGTTCAAACTTAGGTTTGAATGGCGTTCCAAAGCATTCTCTCTACTACCCCAATCTAAAGTAGGTAGCACTTCCTGGCTCTGGGAGTCTTTTATCTCAAGTCATTTCTGAGTGAGGCTTAGTCAACCCATGACTATAGCACACAAGTCAATCTACTGCTGGACTGGTTCAAGCAGGTCACTCTTCAGGGCTGGTTCCTCCCTATGGTTGGATAGAATGGCTTCCAGTAAACTCTGTTTTGGTATATGGTTGCTGAACTCTAATATTTCTGCTGATCTTCCAAAGCTTACAAGATTATGGCCTATTCTGTTCTATCCCCGATGCTGTTACCTAAGATGAGGGATGAGCAAACATAGAGAGGAAGAAAAAGTGGTTTCATGCCTCATGGCAGCCAGGTGGAGTGTGAGCCTGATGGAAGCAGCAGTCAGCTCCTGCCATCTCTGTCACCTCTCTCTCCACCTGGAGGGTGACTCAAACACTGCCAAGGGAAAAAAGAAAGACTGCCTGTGTCTTTTGTATGTACATTCAGTTCTGGCCCAGTAGCCAATTAAAAGGCTGTCTATCACCATTCAGTAAGCTGGCAGGAGAGTCCAAGGCCACAGCAGAGGGCTGACAAATATTTAATAACCAGCTTAAGGTGGGGAGGAGGTTCACTTGAAATTTTAAGTTTAATTTGCATTATTAATATATTCTCTATCACTTTCTTAAGTCTAGATAATCAGCAAAACAATAAATCAGGCATTTATTTGTAGCATCTACTGATTTCCAAGGTGTAAATGCTCATCCTGAAATTTTAACAATTGGATCTCACCAGCCAGTTCAAACTGGATCTGTCACACCCCTGCCTGTGCCTCTCCATTAGGCATCCCCAGAAAGAGGCTCAGCAAGCCTCCACATGGGCTGCTGTCAGACAAGGATACTGAACGTGTTCTGCAAAGGGGACCCTAATTGGTCAGTTTTCCTTTATGCTAATTCTACAGCAAAAACAGAAAGTCAGGAAGGAAAAATTATACTACAGATTGACTGGATCATGTTACCTGGTTTTTTGAATAGTTTTAAATTTTTTTTATTTTATTTTCAATTCACAGAACAAAACAAACATTCCCACAACACAGCACTATTTAAAAAAAAAAGATTGCACATTAAACTGCAAATCTGCCACATACAACTTGCTGTTACCTCCAAATATACAACAAAGTTGTCAAGTTGTCATGTAAATTTCTTTTTTTCCTTTTGTTTCCTTCCCTCCTGCCCTCACCCTAACAATGGCTACCATTAGACACAAATAGGTGTGTGTGTCATATACATATGTTTATGTATATGAAAGTATTCCATGCATATGTCTATCATTTCTTTCTCTGGATGCAGATTGTATCTTTCTTCATATGTTCTTTATTTTTAATTTGTATATTTGAAATAGTCAAAGTGATTTAGTTACTCAGTCATTCTTAAAACAATATTGCTGTTACTGTATACCATGTTCTCTTGGTTCTGTTCACTTCACTCTTCATCATTTTGTGCAAATCTTTCCATACCTTTCTAAGATCATTGAGTTCATCACTTATTATAGGACAGTAGTATCTCATTACGACTGGATACCACAATGTTTCGACACTCCTAAACTCACTGGGATCCCTGCAATTTCCAGTTCTTTACCATTATAAGGAGAGCTGCTATAAACATCCTATTCCCATTCAAAGTTATAATTAGTATTTTTTTAATTCCCTTCATCTTTTCCTCACTATTTTCTTTCTCAGTCTCTCTTTTTGCCCTACCCTATTACCTTATTTTCTCCTTGATCCTTCATCTCACCACTTCACCCACCCACCCCTCCCTCTACCTCAGCCAATCTCAATCCACACACTTCTCCAAAAGTCCCCCCATCCTCTCCTCTCACCCTCCAATCTCAATCTATAGACCATTCTAAAAGTCCCTCCACCATCCTGTCCCCCAGTTTTCTCTTCTCTCTACACCCTTCCAGATGTACACATTATTTCTTCTTCATCCCAGATGAGGAAAAGGTTCCAAAAGCCCTCCACCCTCACCTGCTTCCTCTGTATTAGTTCTTCCTTTCATGCCCAATTTTTATAATATACTTTCTCCCTTATACCTTTTCCCACCAAATTTTGATTTTAGAATCACCTCTATCATACACAACAGCCCTAACCCTTCTTTCAAACTAGCAAAGTTGAGTATAATCCTGAATGTTACCTGCTTTTGTCCACTTTACTTTCTTCTCATAACCTCACAACCCTTCTGAATATTGTCTCCCCTCAGACCAGGACTTCCCTATTACATTTGGTTTTTCACTGTTCCAGTATAGTTCTGTTCATTCTGACCTCATTGTCTAATAGAGGGGTTAGCCCAAATAAGCCTGGAGGAGGAGGGCCATTGTTTCTTGAGTCAATCATAGGATCATAGACAAAGCTGGAAGGACCTCAAAGGTCAATTAATTAAACTTCCTTTTCTTACAGATGAGGAAGTTAGGCATGGGGAGTGGTTCACCCAATATCAAACATAAAGCCATATTTTGATCCTAGGTGTTCTGATTCAAAACCCATATTATGTCCAAAGTATAATGTTACTCCCTAGCAAAGACAGTCGTTGGCTTTGAAGAGGCCAAAACCCAGGGAAATGAGATACCCCCTTCTCAAGTCCCTATCTCTTGTTCCTCCAAGTCATTATACCTCTGAAATAGCTTTAAAATTTAGAATATATCCCAGCTGACTGGTGACTCACTATACATATAACACTTAATGCTTTTTTCATTTTGGATGTCCAAATAAATTGGATCAGTGGGCAGTGAGGTATCTGTATATGTATATGAGCAAGTGCATGTGCACATGCAAGCAGATGTGTGTGCAAACACACCTGCAGGCTTCCTTTTTTAATTATTAGAAATATTGAGAGTTAAGATCTTGGTTGTGGCTGACATTTTCTTTTGCTCCTCAGCTAACTGTTGGATTTAAGAAAATTTACATGACCTTAGAACCCAATGCTTTTGATGACCAGTATATGGGATGTGAAATGGACATGATGAAGAAGGCAGAAGAGCTCTTGGCTGAAGAAAGAAAAGTAGACACTCAATTAAATGATGTGTGGGAGAAAGCAGAGGAGAGATGGAAGAAGCTTCCTCTGGATGGCAGAGAGAGGAGCATTGGAAAGCCTTTTGAAATTGCTGTCATTGCCTACACTGACTTTGAGATTCCATTTTACAGGAAATTTAATGATAAGGTCAGAACCTGCTGTCGCTCCACAGAGGACTACATGAAAAGTTTCCATTTCAAAGCTTTCCATTTTTATTTGACACGTGCCATCCAACTTCTTGGAGGAAAATGTATTCCTGTTTACAGGGGCATAACTCGGAAAATCTATCCTGATGAGACAAGAGAAATGCACTTTGGTCAATTTGCCTCATCATCTAAGAACATAAAGGTGGCCAGAGATTATGCAAAGGGCTCAGGGACTCTCTACTCCTTCACCACTTGCATTGGGGCTTCCATCCAACATTTATCTTACAATAAATCAGAAGAGGAAGTCTTGATCCCCCCATATCAGGTCTTCAGTGTCTCCACTTTTGAATCCAATATCTTTGGTCTCAGCACTGTCGACCTAGTGAATAAAGATACTTGTAGTAACTTTAATTGTGCATACCTGGGAGGTGAGTTGGTGTGGGGAGGGGAGGAATATATAACAAAGGGTCTGAGCAGCCTGGGCTCTGCAGAGTCCAGGCTGGAGGTCATAGTGAGTCTCCTGTCATTAAAGGAATACATTAAATGGATAAAATTACTGGTTTGTGTGAGATGTATGTAAGCCCATGCCCAATATGATTATTTAAACAAATTGACCTCTGGCTCTTGGATGGGGTAGGGGCAGGAAATGCATTGACATGATATGAGGTCTGGAACAACTTGTTAGAAGAGGAGGAGAATCTAGGGCAATGCCAGCACCAATCAACTGTTGAAGAGTAGGAACAGGGCAGGGAGGGACAAGAAAGTGCTAGGAGCAATATGAGACTGGATGAACTTTTCTCCAATCTTGGAAAACAGTGCTGGGTTAGAATTAAACCTTTCTCCCCTCCCCCCAACATTGTTGGTCTAGGAGGGATTTAATAGATTCAAAGCAAAAGTGGCATTACTCTCCCTTTGTTTACAATTGTCAGTTTAGGCTCTATCCACCAGATGCTAGGTAACCAAAAACCTTCACAAATAACAAATGGTAACTAAATCCACTTATCCAAGCAAAAAAGCAAGCAGAAATTAGAAGTTAAAGAAGGTATACTGATGATAACATACCAGATTATACACAAGGGTGAATAAACCCTTTAGATGGAAACAGCTCAAGCAAGAAAAAGCATCTAATCTTACTCCAGAGAAAGTTTCTCTGTTTCTTTTTTTCTTAAATTTTATTTTTATTTTCACTTCCAAATCCTGTCCCTTCTTTTATCCCTCCCCTACCCATTGAAAAGGCAAGAAATCAAGGGAAAGTTTCTGAAGTCTCTATGGAGGCAAGCTAGAAATCAGGGACATGAGAAGGAGCTGGCTTCCCCTACATTATGTCTGCAGTGTCCAAAAATCATTATCATCTTTTCTTTTTCTTTCTTTCTTTCTTTCTTTCTTTCTTTCTTTCTTTCTTTCTTTCTTTCTCTCTCTTTCTTTCTTTCTTCTTTCCTTCCTTTCTTTTTTCTTTCTTTCCTTCTCTCTCCTTTCTTCCTCTCTCTGTGTCTCTCTGTCTCTCTACATCTCTCTGTCTCTGTCTCTCTGTCTCTCTCTCTCTCACTCTCTCACTGTTTCTATCTGTCTCTCTGTATCTGTGTCTTAGTCTGCTGACTTGGGAAATGGGAACCTCCATGTCCATATTCTGCCACAGATATTTACTAACTCTGTGACCACAGGCAGAGCTAACCTGTCCAAGCCTTGGGCAAGTCACTTAACCCCAATTACCCTGCCTTCCCCCCTCCAAAATGCAAAAATAAAAAATTTTTTAAAGAAAATAAAATAGAGAAAACTGAATTTGGAGACCTGAATTCCAAGCTTGACTATGCTGTTAC